>JAYKKT010000068.1:6700000-7110000 GCA_036023115.1 Brasenia schreberi | reverse complement strand
AAAAAATAAATGTTTTCAAAATTACCGTCTGTTTTCGAGGCTCTTTTACAAGGAAGATGTATTAGGCTACCATTTTTATTGAAGGGTGAGCCGATAGAATGGGACAATGGAAGGTTACGAAACGTATAAACGCTTTTACTGTATAATAATTGACGGAGGACTATCGATTTCTCTTCAAACTTCTAACAGAAGGGTCTCTTCTTGCATTTCTTAAGCTTGCTAGCTTAACTGTGGAACACTCATCATCCACTTGCTTTGCATCTTGGCCTTAAAAGCTTACTGCTGACTTCTAGCGGCAATCATGTTGAAGTCATTAAGATTGACTCCCAACAAAACTGATACATCTGTTCCATACGGCAATGGGTTTTCCTAGTTACGTCTTTGCAAGACACTGACAATCCTTGATTCTCTAAGCTGCCAGTGACATCCACAAAATCCATGGAATGGAAAACAAATAAAAATGGAGAATAAATCACTTGGACTGCTAGAGCCTCTTCTTCTCCCAAACATCTGCTGTCAGTAACAGATTAGATCGATCCTGTAACTTTCTCAATTATCAGTTCCACCCCAATTAGAATCTCAGGCGAGCATTCTGAAACAGCACGTACGCCTGTACAAAGGTAACACTAGTGGAGTCTTTAATCAGTCGTAGATTTGAACAGACACAGCACATCATCAAACTGAACACTATGAAATAGACGATTCAAAGGAGAACACATGGTTGCACAGTCGGCCAAATCAGATTACTCCTACGCCACAGGGAGGAGAACACAATTTTCATAGACAAATTAATGGGTCACCTGCTCACGTCCTCAAATCAAAGTAGCGAGAACTTTCTCCTTCACATACCTTATTTTATGAGCTTACATAGTACTTATAACAGAAGAGAGACCAAAAAGATCTTAGGTTTCCTAAATCAAGCAGATAAACAGAATAAAAAATATCGTCAGCGTTCTAGACAAACTCAACAACCTATCTATCCTTGATTTTGAAGCACAATTCTTAGCAGAATAAGTGAATTTTGCTCTATCTTGAGTATCCTTGAGCATCATGCTCCACGCTTGTCCACTTTAACAGTGACCTTCAGTTTAGAGTTGGGAAATAGCGGAACACACGTGATCATGAAACTCCTTCATGGAACTCTATGTTCAAGCCAGCTTGGAAGTTAAATGTTACGCTTTGAACAACAATTTTGTTACAGATCAACGAAACGTGCCACAGTTGAGATCTCCCAGCTCTTTCTATACAACTTAATGAGATTCTATTCTTGAACCATCGGATGAGAGCTTGGCTGATTGAATTCAAACCCACAAAATACTTGATCTATTTCGCTAAAAATATGAATGAGTAGTTAATTTTTGTGGTTCTTGTCATAAGGTTATATAATGTATGTATATGCATGTGTGCCATAGGCGGGTATTTTCCCCCAGTGGACACATGCCCCTATTGAAATCCGCTCCTGATATTTGGTCTTCGTATTTTGGTTTCGTTAATAAAAATCATGATTCATATTTTCCAAATTTATCGTATAAAAAGTTTTCTGGAGAATTCAAAAGCCAACGGTCCATAATATGTGATAAATATATTACTTGTAAACCATCACTTTAGGGTGAACCTATCTCGATTGTTTCCTAATAAACCACCCTAAATACGTTTTCTATGAGTTTTAGCTAGAGAGAAAAAATCATAATACACACATAGAGAGAGAGAGACTGCTTGGTTCACCAAGGGGTGGGTCCTCGTACAGCAGTCTCTGATTGGCTGTAAGCTTTTAATGGACCAATCACCAACCTCATTTCCTTGGTTGATTGTAGTGGCCCCCCTTACAATAGCCACACACAGAGAGAGAGAATACTCCCTATTTTAATTGCTTTGATGCTTCTACGAGAATCTACAGTGGTACTAATAATTTTAGAACTAGAATATTACTTGGGATCATAAATTATTAAGCTTCGAAAGGGCATTTTTTTGTCTGTTACAAAGGGCACTTTGGTTTTTAGGGACCGCATTAAGTTGCATGGTCCAACTAATTAAGCCTAACAAACTTGGCAGTAGTAATCGATAAAAAATTGTACATATCCACTAGGTCATGCATGTTCTTGTTCACATGTACATATGTCAAACCCGATGCTTACTGCTGTTAAAAGAAACACACAGACACCATACTTACTGCTGATTCCTCCCTCGGCTTCCGTGGAAATGACTCACTGAGCTTCATATAGAACCCAAAGAATCAGAAGCAACTGACAATATGATACATAAATCTAACCCTAGGTTTTAATAATCCAAACTGCTTTGCACGTTAAGTTACATCTGACATGTTATATAGATAGAGAGAGAGAGAGAGATATAGAGAGGGTAAATCTACTTGATCATTTATAACCGAGGAAGAGTGTTGTGAACGGCAAGTGGTAAAAGACGTTCAAATAAAGGTGCTGAATGCATGGATAAAAACGCGCCGTGGGTATATCCCCCCTCGCAGTTGACATAATGGGAGGAAGAAAACCTTATTATCTTTTTCAAAGGACTCTATCTTCTCGGCTAGCGTGTTGGCTCAAAATCACTGTTGGAGGCCGATAGTTCAATCCGTGGCATGAGCTAGCGTATACTCTGGAGCCTGAAAGCCGCCTAAGGTTAAGGTGAGTGACCACGCGGTTTTGTGCTAGCTGTTTGGGCGGTAGATCGAGTTTTGGACTACGTACAAGTGCAGGCTGTTCATCCATGTTAATTGTACAAGAAATTTTTGTCCACCAACTTCACAGTCAGAACATTCTTTTCTCTTTCTACATTACAGAAACTAGCTAGTGGTGTGATACATATGTTTGATTAGTCAAAAGCACGAAATAATTCAACGTTCTTTGCAGGGGCATTGGATTCTTACATCAGTATTTGGAGTTCAAACTCTGATAAGGCACTAAGGTGTCTGTATATTAACTACGATTCTTAACAAAGTGATTATCTTAAAGGGCAATATTATGGTGTGTGTGTGTGTGTGCGTGCGTGGGTTCAAGCCAGTGCGGGTCTGTGGACTAGTTTCAACAAGAGCCCAGTGTCACATGATTAATGCAATTCATCAGCCACTTTCTCACTGCGGACAATTTGTTAGCTTTCTAGAACAGCAGCCCATTTCATGTGTCCAAAGTCAAACCACCCTCAGTGCCCTGTGATTTGAGACTTGCATAAAAGGAAAAGTGAGGGAGCACCCTGGTCAAATTCTGTCCCACTGCAGTACTTTTAACGATGTGAACAGTCTAAAGTCCCTTTATTCTAGCATGACATAACAAGAAATCATGAAGTATGCCTCCACTAAACCCTTAGTGCTCTTTCAAGGTGTGCGTAGCAGACTGTTTAGGCTTCTCAACAAATTCACAGTTACTGAAAGTTCGAAAAGAACGGCGGTCGAAAGGAAAAATCCGGGCAGACCGGTTGATGTATATACTTGTGGTGAATACATCATTGAAGGGAAACCGTCCGTGCTTTTAGGCTTGTCTTCTTAAAAATTATCTCGATTGATGAGGATTTGTTAGTCCCTTCCTCTGTGTAATAGAATCTGGCATCGGACCATCTGTTACATCATTTGTTTCCCTATGAAACACCGCCTGACTTAGAAATATCAACAGGTTTATAAGTTAGATGAGTGTTGGAAAGTTTATCTTGTGGGACTCGGTTGTCATCTTTATGGTTATCTTTCATTTGAGGAAGGCCTCTACGTTATTGTTATTTTGATTTGGGAGGGAGCACTAACTTGGGAATAGTCGGAATATAGGGAGATATAACCGTCGGAAGAACTCTCATTTCTACCAGTAAACTAATCACACCTTGTTCTCTGTCAGTATAAATTTGAAGTGGACTCTAGCATTCTAACTTTTAATCCATGCATTTTTTCAAAAAAAGCTTATCATAAGTTTGTGCTCAGACAAACGAGTTGCAGAACTATCTAAGAAAGTAGAGGGTAGGATAATGAAATACACCACATGCTACCTTTATTTTGCAACAATATGGTCAAGGCATGTTTGAGAGTGCTTTTTCGCAGAGAGCAAGGCTTTACTATTTCTGTTCTTTACATTGCCACAGATGAGAGCAGGACTCTTGATTTACACGGATTGCTCGTCGAAGTATCAAAAGATTAACTATTGGTTCATATTCAACATTGTTTATTGCATAAGAATTGATTCATGAGTTGGGGTCAGAGAGACCCTAAAGTGAATTGCGTAATTGGGTCGAACTCGTACTCTGAAACTTGAAGATTGTTTTGAGTAATCAACCCGACCCCTTAACAGGAGAGTCATAGCTTTAGCTTCGCATGTAGCTGCATTAAGCATGATAAAACTCTATTATACTAAACAAACAATCGAAACATACCAGCATGCTTGGATCTAGGAGGTTCAAATGCAAGTGATTAATGGGTACCACCATAGTTTATCAGTTTTTATCTGCAATAGATTTTACATTTACTACACTGTATATATGTGTGTGTGCGTGTGTGTATACACGCATGGAGAGAGAGAGAGAGAGAGAGAGAGAGAGAGAGAGAGAGAGAGAGAGAGAGAGAGAGAGAGAGAGAGAGAGAGAGAGAACAGTTTCCTTGGTACTAGATTCGTTTAATTTAGATGGGTGAGCCATGTGGATGACGATTCATCTGAAGAATATAATTGACAACATCCGGGCACGCACAGTATTTTTTTGCATCCTTTCAAGTTAGACGACCTTGATTATGTCAATTCATCAACTATGCGATCTCATATGAATCAGCTCATTTAATACTAAGCGTGCTTCTATGCGTGTCGTTCTGTTATAAAATTGCGGGTCAATTCTAAAGCATATAATAAGGTCGACTTATGGGCAGGGTTATAAAAGAATTGAGCTCATCCAGAGTTTTTAGAGAATCTGTGCAGGTTAAAGTAGTTCTAGCATTAATTGTTAATTTATTCTAGTTGTACAGCTTTCATCACTAAATTTTGCTTCTTTTTTTTGAAACTCACTAATTAAATTATGTTTGGTGACACCAACTGGTTTAAAGCAACACCATCTCATGTTAGTGAAGTAAAAATCTTTGATGATTCATGTTAGTTTCTATCTACGCCATAGTAAAAGCAGTAAAAAATTTACAAATATGGAAAAAGGTCATTAACTGCACACCGAGCAGTAGCTCACCTGGGTAGGGGGGCGACTCATACCCAGGGCATGCATGTGCTTTCAGCCTCTCCGTTCTACGAAAAAGAGGTCTTTAACAGATCCATAAATTTGTTTCAGGTGGGGCGGACTTCAGGTTTGGGTGAGGCCGGCTTCAAAAACTTTCAATTATTTTTTAAATTTCAATGAGAAGATGAAAATTTTCAGAATTTAGGATGGGGATGTTGCCGCGACCCACCCACCACAATGTGGATCCGCCGCTGTTTAACTCCATCAAGCATCTGTGTTAAACTTCTTCACGATTAGTTAGCAGTCGCCAAGAGAAGAGAACAGATTTGGCGCCATATGCACCAGTTTGGAAATTTTCGAGTTGTATTTGACGCTAATTAAATCTCCATGTAGCGTTACCCCACTTAGTAAGAAAGCTTGATTTTGGTCTTGTTAGAGAGCTAGTTTGGGAGTTTACATCAGCTTATTTGTCTTCCTTAATCAATTACCCTGAACCCCGGTCTGCATCTGGTGTGCCGGTCGACTCTTGCCGGTGTTTCCGGAGTTCAGTACACAAGTGTGCATCTGTAGGGGCATGAACCCTTTGCTCTATTATGCTTATCAAAAAGAAAAAGAAAAACTCTGGACCATGTAGGAAGCCTTTGTACATATACACATGCAAGCACGCATACACACATAGGATCTCAGCTATGGGTTTATGTTGTTTCCAACTTGTTTGCACATTCATTTCCAAAGTATATCTTGTTCAGAATTCATGCAGATCCAAAGTACAGGAGTTTTCTCAAAGTAGAAAATACATATTTGGCATGCACAAATATTCATACATGGGAAACAAGTAGAAAAGTTTCTACATGTCGACATGATCCTTTCTCTCTTTATATATATATATATATATATATTGTGTGTGTGTGAGAGAGAGAGAGAGACCTATTAATTATAAAACAGAAACCACTTTATACATGACAAAATTACAATATGTCAAACTGATCGGCCTAGCAAGCTTCATCACGCCATGGTCCGGTAAGTATATACGATCATGGTCCAGACAGAGTTCTAAGTTACCACAACTCTTTGAGTGATGTACATGACTCGTGATAAAGACATCAGTTCCAAACACTTTTTAGTAATGACCCGTGACCATGCAAACAACAACAACAACAACAACTAAGCCTTTTCCCATACTCGACGGGGTCGGCTACATGGATTCTTTGTTTCCACGGATCCCTATCGTGTGTCATGTTAGCAGTTAACTCCCAATAAGCTAGATCATTCTTTATTGTTTCTTTCCAACACTTTTGTGGTCGTCCTCTACCTCTTTTAATACTTTCCAAATTTAGTTTTTCTAACCTTCTTACAGGTTCTTCTTTTGATCTTCTTTCTATATGTCCAAACCATCTTAAACGATGTTGTCTCATTTTATCCTCTATTGGTGCCACTCCTAATTTGTTTCTAATAACCTCATTATGTATACGGTCTTTTCTAGTATGACCACTCATCTATCTCAACATCTTCATTTCTGTCACAGACATCTTTTGTACATGTTGATGATTAACTGCCCAACACTCAGAACCATAAAACATGGCAGGCCTAATTGTTGCTCTATAATATTTACCTTTTAATTTTAGAGGTATCTTCTTATCACAAAGAATACTTGATGCTCCTCTCCATTTTAACCAACCAGCATTAATTCTATGTGTAACATCTCCATCAATTCTTCCATCACTTTGAAAAATTGACCCTAGGTATTTAAAACTTTCCTTTTGGGGAATGCAATGTGTGCCAATTTTAATTTATATGTCCTCTGAAGTAGCCAAATGATCAAACTTACATTCCATATATTCTGTCTTTGTTCTACTAAGTCGGAGGCCTTTGTTTTCTAATGTTTCTCTCCATAGTTCCAATTTTCTATTAACTTTTTCCTTAGACTCCTCCACTAATACAATGTCATCTGCAAATAACATGCACCAAGGTACTTCATCTTGAATATGTTTTGTTAACTCATCCATCACCATTATAAATAAGTATGGACTTAAAGTTGATCCTTGATGTAACCCAATATTAACTTCAAAGAAGTTTGTCGTTCCTTCATGAGTCCTCACACATGTTTTTGCACCATCATACATGTCTCTTATAAGGTTAATATATATCAATAGGATACCTCTTTTTTTCAAAGTTCTCCAAAGAACCTCCTTCGGTACCCTATCATAAGCTTTTTCTATATCAATAAATATCATGTGAAAGGTCTTTCTTTTTTGCTCTAAAATGTTCCATAAGACATCTCAAAAGGTGAATCGCTTCAATAGTAGATCTACCTGGCATAAATCCAAATTGGTTCTCTGTTGTACTTGATACTTATCTTAACCTACGTTCGATAATTCTTTCCCATCATTTCATAGTATGACTCATTAACTTGATACCTCGATAATGCGCACAATTTTGAATGTCTCCCTTGTTCTTATATACGGGTATAAGTGTACTTGCTCTCCATTCCTCGGGCATCTTTTGGTTTTTCCATATTTCATTAAATAGTCTTGTGAGCCAAGTGATTCCTATTTCTCCTAGTATTATCCAAACTTCTATAGGAATATTATCTGGTCCTACCGATTTACTACTCTTCATATGTTTAAGAGCATCTTTGACTTCATTCTTTTGAATACGTCGGTAGAAATTGTGGTTTATATACTTTTCTGACTTGGCTAAATCTTCTAAACTAATACTAACATCTTTATTTTCATTAAAAAGATTATAAAAATAGTTTTTCCATCTATTTCTTATATCATCATTTGTCACTAGAATTTTTTTATCCTCGTCTTTTATGCATCTAACATAATTAAGATCTTTAGTTTTCTTATCTCTAGCCCTAGCTATCCTAAAAATATCTCTTTCACCCTCTTTTGAGTTAAGTTTTTTATATAAGTCCTTCCAAATCTTAGCTTTTGCTTCACTAACGGCCTTCTTTGCTTCCTTCTTTGCTTTCTTATAAGCTTCTAAAGTTTCACTAGTTTTTTTAGCATAATGTAATTTGTAACATGCTCTCTTTGCCTTGATTTTATTTTGTACTACTTCACTCCACCACCAAGCTTCTTTTTGTGTCGGTACACCTCCCTTAGATACCCCTAACACATCTTTCGCCACTTTCCTAATATGTATAGCCATATTGTTCCACATATCAGAGGGTGTGCCAACATAATTCCAAACATCTCCTTGAAGGACTTTCTATTTAAATATATCTTCTTTCTCGCTTTTGAGGTTCCACCATTTAGTCTGAATAGCTCGATGCACTCTCTTCTTCTTTGTCCATTTTTTTATTTGTAAATCCATAACTAAAAGTCGATGTTGGGTGGTTAAGCTTTCTCCTGGAATTACCTTACAATCTTTACAACACGCTCTATCTTTTTTTCTACAAATAAAGTAATCAATTTGTGTTTGTGATAAGCCACTCTTATAAGTAATTAAATGTTCATCTCGTTTTTTGAAGATTGTATTGACTATAAAGAGATCAAATGACATAGCAAAATTTAAAATCTCCCTACCTTCCTCGTTTATATCCCCATAACCAAAGTTTTCATGAATCCCTTGATATCCTAATGCCTCTTTAGTGACATGTCCGTTTAAATCTCCTCCTAAACAAATCAACTCCCTTTGTGGAATCTTTTGAAACACCTTATCTAACTCTTCCCAAAAAACTGTCTTTATACTATCTTCTAGTCCTACTTGGGGTGCGTAAGCACAAACTATATTCAAAACCTCTGCTCCTAACACTAATTTCAACGTCATGATTCGGTCACCATGTTGTTGTATGTCTACTACACTCTCTTTTAAATCTTTATTTATGATAATACCAACTCCGTTTCGGGCCTTTTCTTTACCTAAGTACCATAATTTAAAACCTGTATCCTGTATCTCCTTTGCTTTTTCTCCAACCCATTTTGTCTCTTGTAAACATAGAATATGAATCTTTCTTCGAATCATAGTATCTGCCACCTCCATTAGCTTACCCGATAATGTTCCGATATTCCAGGAACCAATATGAATCTTATTATCTAGGACTAGCTTCCTTACCCCCCGCATCCGTCTATAATCAAAATGCGGAGACCCTCTCTAAAAAATTTTCACTACATTCGGGCGGCAATGTAGCGGGACTAACTTCTTTACCCACACCCGTCTATGATGTGGGAACCCTCTCTGCAATTGATTCACTACATTCGGGCGAAAATGTAGTGGCTCTTGCTTACTTCTTACTGTATTCGGGCTCTGCAGCCCGTCGCTAGGCGGGGACGCCCCAAAGCAATGCTCATAATTTTTGTAATCCATGTTGTAAAAATCTGACGAAGTTTTACGCTGGCTGTCGGATGCCTAACACAACCCTCCTCCTTTATCCGGGCTTGGGACCGGCAATGCAAGGGTGATCCCTTACATGGGTGGAGTTACCCGTGACCATGCACTTGAGATTTTTTATCCGTCAAAAGGATTACAAGCTAATAGTTGTTTCTGCGGTCTAAGTTTCAAACTGTTTTCTGCTTGAGGTTTGATTTTCTAGAATTTTTAAGAATTTCAATATTATATATAATATATTTAACCTTTTTGGATTTTTTAGTTAAGAAAAAACAAACTAATTAAGCACATTATTCTGTAAGCCGGCTTACACCAAGTCCCTAGTGCGGGTAATTAATTTTGGATATTACAAGCAATTACAGTAGCAATATTTTAGGGTAACTTGGGCCTCAGAACAGAATGGATCAACCACTTTCTTGTGTGATGCTTACTGCATAGATTTATTTTTTATTCAAGTGTGTGTGTGTGCACGCACACTCATGCATGCTAGGATTTTTAAAACTCAGATTAATTTGGTTGTAATTAAAATTTGAAGTAGTACATAGATTCAAAACATATCTTCTAAAGTACAGTTCAGGGATGTTCTTGGCTTTGGAGAAAAGTAGGCTAAAGAACCATGACATAACATGCAGGTTGTCCGATTGTGACTTAAAGCGGGGAATCCAATGAGCCTGGCTTGTGTTACAAAAGGAATTTATACAAAGACTTTTTTAGGTGGACAGCTCGGTTCGGCTTCGGACTGTGACCCGTGGTCTGCTCCGATTGGCATGATCACTCACTATGTGTAGTGTCTACTAATTTGGGATTCATCATTTTCTTGTAGCTGGAAAGAAGCTTCCCTGAACTCTTTTTAAGTAATAATGTTTTCCTAAGCAATCAAACGTACTAGAATGCAACTTTTACTTCTTTTACATGGCAAAGGGATAACTAAAATGATATCTACAATCTCTGGTTTCAAAATTTAGCGAGATCTCAGAAAAAATTAAATGTCACATAATCTGAAAAGCAAATTAGATGCAACAATCTAAATTCTGTACAACATTCTGCAATTTTCAGCTTCATTTTTGTGTTTGATCAGCCACAATTATGTTTTGTGTACATGTCTCTCTCTTTGTGTGTGTCCGTTTTATCCACCTTCAATATTACTTTCTAAGAAAAAACTAAAACTGGGTGTATAATATTCACTGAAAAAAGCATTAAGGATCACAATCTACATATTGTTGATGAAGAAAGCTAAAACCAAACCAGTGCCTTCCCTATGCTAGGCAGGGTCGACTAAAAGGATTCTTATTTGTCATTCCTATTTGTTTTGCATTATGAACACATTCAAGTCCATCACAGGATGATCATGTTCTACCCTCCAACATCCCACATCTTCGTAACGGTCTGATGTTCAAAATACTTTTAGCACATCTCTCTCACTATATCTTATACTACTGAAGTAATAACTTTCTCTAATAAACACATTAGGAGTTCAAAATACTTTTTAGCACCTCTCTCTCACTATACCTTATACTACTGAAGTAATAACTTTCTCTAATAAACTCATTAGGAGTTGGGCTTCCTCAGTATGAATGACATCTACCTCACTATTCTCGTTCTGCCCCTGACATCTTTTACATGCGCAAAGGTTGATTGACCAACATTCGGTACTATAAATTGATAGTATTACTGCTTGTTTATAGTATTTGCTTTCCAATTTGGACGAGAAAACAGGTTTAAAGAAAAACCTCTCTCACACACAATGCTTCCATTTATGCAAAGAAACCAAGCCCAGCCACAAGGAACCAAAAGGAAAAAGGTACTTCCCATCCAAATGGGGAACACACTGAAGGTCGTTTTGTCAAATCATTTCAAACAAAGTGAAGCTTGGAAGCTATCATGCCGTCGGTCCCTCCATACTGGGTTGGCGGGAGCCGACTTCCTCCCTTTAGCCCAACTAGCAATGGCGTTGCAAGGAGGGGCTTCCACAACTAGGCAGGAAGTCGGGTACTCTGAGGACTTTGTGCCTGTGCATAAGCCGAGGCCTTGTAACAATACCTTGTGGAAGAGGCATGAGCCTCACAATTCAAGTGTTGCACCTCTACATCTGCGCATGGCATTGGCCAACTTAGCCTGTCCAGCCCTATAATAAACCCTGAAACCAAGATGAGTTCCTCCATTTGAGCAGTATTTGAGAGTAAAAAATATAAACAGAAAAGGAAAATAGTTTCTACCTCGGCATGTAGGTATCCTTCCAATAATTTAAAGGCCTTCATATTCCTCTTTCGAAGTGTTCATCATCTCATCAATCACGCATTGTTACTCAATCACGCATTGTTACCAGGGCCTCAAGTGGATATCGATCACACATTGTCACCGGAGCTTCAAGTGGATGCCACATGTTCAAACCACCTTAAACATGGAGCAGCTTGAAACCATGGCTTCCAAGAAGTGAATAAATGACATCAAGGTTGGAAAATGTCCCTCAGTGGCAGCAAGGATGCGAAACACGAAAGGGAAGGGAAAATAGGCAGGTTTTGGAACGGGGACCGGCAGCTTCACACAATGAAACCAACTAAAATCAAGCCTTATCCCTCGTAAGTGATACACGGATCCCTATGACCTTCCTGCAACCACAGTATGCAATTATGCCTTCATACCTGATGCATCGTTCTAATATGGTCCGACTCTTCCATCTCATTCAAAGCCAGTAGTGGCCCTGTGAAGTTGAAATAAATGGTCTTCCCAAGTCCAAATCATATCCACAATGTGCAATACTCAACATACAGAAACTAGTAATCAAAAGTCCAAAAGCATCATACAGCGAGCTAAAATATGCACATAACTTTGGTTGCTATAGATAACCAAGAGCTTAAACTGACTATAGGCCTCTCATGAAATTTTCGAATAATATCCAGATTGGTGCAACAATAAAAGAAAAAGATTATGCCTCAAATGAACAACATAGGATTCATATTGTCTCCGAAAATTTTCCCGGAGTTGCCAAGCAGAATATTTGTGGCGACATCCTCAACCACTGGCTCCAAAAGCAAAGACCCTTCCCGAAAGTCTTTTCTGCAGGGGAATGGTGACTTTGTTCCGAACATCGCACGGGACATCTAAAAGGCACAACATGACCGCATATTGAAATTCAACTTTACTAAAGCTCTCTGCTCAACCCAATACTATTCTGCAATAAATGCCAATTGACCACATAATCCACGTTTGTCCGCCGAACACAACACCAAGGATCACTAGTAGGAATCAATACAATCATTGAGAGAGGGAGAGATATCTACACACCAAGAGACACCAATTTTTCCTTTCCACAGCACCAAGTGTACAAAGCAGTAAACGCCAGCTTCCGCTCATTTTTATCTTGCAATTGCGATTAATGGCCCACTCTAGAGCCTTTATATTGGAAGCTTGTATGGAAGACCAAAAGGTATGAAATAAACTTTCTGCTTGAAATTATGGATGTGCTCGCACACAAAATTCAGAATTGGCTTGTGCTATCTCTGAATAGACTGATGCTGGACTTGAGATTTACAGTTGAGCGAAGGTGAATGCTCAGGACTCTCAGAGACTTCCAGCTAAGTAGGTAATAGATTCAGGAAGCTTCCTTGAACGGGTTGATTGGGACTAGTTGCAGGGTCTGCAGGCAAAAGTATGAAGGATGTACAAAAAACACTTGAATAAGGCATACACTGAAAGATTTAAGAACTAAAAATCCAAACGGCTCCTATTTAGGCTTTAAAGGCCGTACCAAACAACGCCTTGATTGATGGTCTCTTTGGCTTGTTCTTTTTCTTCAGTTCAGCTGCACTCAACAAAACCTAATATCTCAGACATATTTCAAACATGAGTATCACACTCACAACACAAAAAGGAAAGCAAGGGCAAGAAAGAGACCAATGCCAGGCATCTGATTATCGTTCACAATATCAAAGTTCTTGTATGTGTATCCCACAAAATTTACATCTTTGGATGAAAGCATCTGCAGGACAAAAATGGAAAAACAAAAGTAACATCACTACCCATCGAAGAAGGGGAATCCCAAGGCAGCAGAAAAAAATCTACACTTTATATTGAATCAAATGTCAGCAATGACACAGCAGACAGCAGAATCTGAACCATCCGCACTAAGCAAGCACTTTAAAATAGGTTTCAATGCATAATAACTACAGAGTAAAGCTTATCTGAGGAGAGTAAAGAGATGGAATTAACTAAAGTATTTCATGGGGAAACAATGCACGATGCTAACTAATAATCTAATGCCATCAAAGAGAAGGTGGAGATGGAAAGAAAAAAGAAGAAACATCTATCCATTACCGATTATACTGTATATGCGTGTTAGTGTGTGGATAATGGCAGATGCTGAAAATCAGTAGTAGAACAATCCCACTTAGTGACAGATTAAAGAAGTTCTAAAAAGTTCAGGGTAAAATGGTCTAAAATTGAAGCAAATTTTGCTCAAGTCAACGATCCGTTAATGAAAAATGTATTAAAAACGCACTGACCAGCACTATACTTATTTCCTGCTCAAATATTTTAGGCTCTTTTTTTTTTAAAATAGTTCCTTCAGAGCACTAGCAACAAAAGGAAATCCTATTAACCCAACTTCTCAAAATTTAAGACAAAATAAGAACTCCATTGTCATAACCCTCTTATAAAGCTAAGAACCATTTTCACGTGCACAAAGGCTCTTGTTGAAGTGATGACATGAGTCCAATATTGAAATTACTCAACTGGGGTAAAGCCAGACAGCTCACACTATTGGACTGCAACATTGCAAACAATGAGAACGAGATGCAGTGGGATCACCGATGTAAGTATTAAAGAAGAAAGAAAACATCGTTTCAAAAGCAAAGTGCAGAGATTGGAATGTAACTAGTTATAAATGTAGGCATACCTAGCCTCCCAGAATAAACAATGCAAGATGGGAAATGATTGCACTAGATAATCGTAACACAGATCAGAAGTAGTAAGAAGATAAATAGGAAAGCCATGAGTACTTTTTGCTGTCCCTTTCTTCATTGAGTAGAACTGTCATGTTTTCACCAGAAAGGTCCTTTCACAAACTTCTAACCTACTTATTTCTTCTTTCCATTAAACTCCACCTTTTATTTTGGGGGTGGGGGGAGGGGAGTTACCCTTTCTTCCTGTTTGCTACTATTACTAATACTCTTTCTTATTAAAACCACCATTTTGTTCATGTCAAGACAGTCACCTCCACCACCACATCACCTATTATATTATATGTTAAATTTGGTGTAATGATTCCAAGGTCCGATCCGATTCAAATAAGATAGTGATGGTTTACATTACTACCATGACCACCATGAAATGCTCTAATTACACCAACAACGAGTGTTATCCGTATCGCACCGTATCGTACCATCACGATACGATACGGGGGCCCATATCGTGAAACCCACAGTATCGCACCGTGTCGTGCGATACGCCCTGGGACCCTTATAAAGGGTCCCGGGCCGACTGAAACCCGCGATTTTTCGCTGGTTTCCTCTCTCTTCTTGGGTTCCTCAAGCTCTCTAAGAGCTGATTTTCGCCTCCTTAGTGTTCAAAGCTCCAAAATCATGCCCTACGGTGCCAGTGCAAGCCTCCAAACTCGGATTTTGGTATATTTTTAATGTTTTTTCATTTTTTTCCTTTATATTTGTTGTTTTTTGTGTTATTTCGATTTTTTTTTTAATGACAAAATATGAAGTTATTAAGTGTGTGTATACGATTTTTATTGCATTCATGAAGTGGGAGACACTCGATTTGAGTGTTATTTGAAGATTGGGGGATTTACGAAGTGCTTTTATTTTCAGGTTTTTGTTTGAATTAAAGTACTCCATTGAGATGGCAGGAAGGGGTGGTAGAGACTCTCATTCAAAGTCTGATGATCCGGCATGGCAGTGGGGTATACTAGTTGAGGGTTCAAGGTTAAAAATCATATGCTTATTTTGTGAAAAGGTGGTTAGTGGTGGAATTTCAAGGTTGAAACACCTAGCAGGAACCAGGAAAGAAGTTGCTCCATGCACAGGCAGAGTTAGAAGTTTGCCAGAAGGTATTAAATGGCAATGCCTGCAGATGATTGAGAACATACAAAAACGGAGACAACAAAAGGATGATTTTCAGATGTGTGAAGAAGCTGATGATGCTACTGCCACTGGAGTTGGATTCACTGATAGTTTGCCTTCAGATGTTAGAACAGATATTGGTAGTAGCAGTTCGCAGAGGAAAGAGGGTTGCAGTTGAAAACTTTGGAGGTGACAGAAGAGGAAGTTCATGAAGGAGTAGAGGAAGAGCTTCTTCTTCTAGCATACATTCGTTCTTTCCTCCTTCCACTACACCTAGTGCTCAGCCAGGAATTCGTGCTGCTATGGCTTCAGAACAACTGCACGATCAAGCAGACCTTGCAATGGGCAGTTTTCATTTTCAAGCAATGGCAGTGCAATTGCTAACATTGGTCCAGGATACAGGATGACCTCTTATCAGAAGTTGAGAGGGAAGATATTAGATCAGACCGTGATTGAAGTGCAGCAATACTGTTCGACTTTGAGACAATCGTGGAAGGAAATAGGATGCAGTATCATGGCAGATGGATGGACCGATAGGCGAGGAAGAACATTGCTAAACTTTCTTGTATATTGTCCTAAAGGACTCATGTTTTTGAGATCTCTAGATATATCAGAGGAGAGGCACACTGCAGAGATCCTATGAGAGGAATTTGATAAGGTTATACAGGAGGTTGGGCTAGAAAATGTAGTCCAATTGATTACAGATAATGCAGCTAACTACAAAGCAGCTGAAAAGGAGTTAGCTGATATTTATGGGACTTTCTACTGGACACCATGTGCAGCCCATTGTTTAGATCTCATCTTCAAGGACATTGGTGAGATGGATGAAATAAAGGCAGCAACTGAGTGTTGCCAAGATATTACAAAATTCATTTACAACCATGCATTTGTTTTGTGTATGATGAGGAGATATACAAAAGGTGTAGAGCTTCTTCACACAGCTGTAACTCGGTTCGTAACAAACTTCTTATCTGTACAAAGTATTGTGAGACAGAAGCAAGCTTTGAAGAGAATGTTCTCCTTAGATGAGTTGCAACAATTTGCAGAGTTGCCTCAAAACAGAAGAAATAGAAAGTTGAAAGAGATTGCAGAAACAGTTTTTAGAAGTTCATTTTGGAATGCATGTGTCAGATTATTGAAAATTATTTGTCCTTTAGTGAAAGTTTTGAGATTGGCTGATAGCGAGGAAAAACCATCTATGGGCTGCCTTTATGAAGCCATGGATACGACAAAAGAAGCCATTAGAAATAATTTTAATGGAAAAAAGAGAGATTATGTGCTCGTGTAGAAAATAATTGATAGTAGATGGAATAAACAATTGCATCAGCCTATTCATGCAGCAACATATTATCTAATCCCATCATTCAGGTACTCAGGAACCTTCAAAAGGGACAGTGAGGTTAATCGAGGAATCATTGATTGTATCGACAGATTAGTACCTGATGAGAGCATAGCAAATGCGATACATCGAGAGATGGAGATATATGATAATGCTCTTCACTTGATGGGTTTGCCTGTTGCAATTCGCAACCGCTCTACGATACGTCCAGGTAAATTGTTTATTTTCATATTTAAGTTGCATCTTACATTACTGTGGATTATTATATCTCTAATGTTTGTATTTTTTTTACAGATGTTTGGTGGAACAGGTTTGGAAGTGATTGTCCAAACCTTAGAGATTTTGCAGTCAGAGTCTTAAGCCAAACCTGTAGTGCAACAGGTTGTGAAAGAAATTGGAGTGTTTTTGAACACATCCATACAAAAAAGCGCAACAGGTTGGAACACAAAAGGCTTAATGATTTGGTTTATATTCGTTGTAACATGCACCTTCGTGAAAGGTAATGTTGTATTACTTTCAAATTTTCAATTCAATATTGTTTAACTTCAGTTTTCAATTGTTAATATTACTTACTAATTGTTTATCTTTGTTTGTGTCGTTGACAATTAAAAAAAATAAATAGAGAAGAAAGTCAGTTCGATCCAATAAGTTTGGATAATTTTGATATATTAGAAGATTGGGTTATGGAAGACACTGAAGAAAATGCCCTCCTAACAGAAGAAGACGTTGCCTGGATTAATTTGGAAGGAGCGCAACAACATTATGGAGATGAAGAATTTGATTTTGAAGAAGAAGGTGTGGGCATGGTTGATGATGATGAGGATCTGCAACAAGGAGAAGATGAAGATTATTTAGTTGATGATCCTGATTACAATTTATAAAATGTAACATTATATATAACTGTAGTGTACTGTAAACTATGTCTGTATTTTATTTTTTGAATTCAAAATATATAAATTTGGATGCAATTGTTCAATGTTAATGCTCAATCTGTACTAAACTTACATTATATTAATTTAAAGCAATTATCAGATTTTTTCTGATTTTTTTCGATTTTTTTTCAATTTTTTACTAATTTTTATTGATTTTTAATTAATTTTTACATTATTTTAATATTAAAGTACGATACGATATGATATGATACGCCCGTATCGTGGAGCCCAGCGATACACGATACGATACGCGTTAGACAACACTACCAATAACTGTTGAGAAAGTCAAGTTGACATATTCAATCTTGTTTATGTTCAGTCCATAATGTATAGATTAGGATTTGGATCCCAATGGATCAGATTCTGATCCATTGGGATCCGAGTCATATTAAATATTTATTAGGGGTAATATGGTCTTTCAAGTTATAAAGTCTAGTATATATTAAGTGAGTGTCATTAGGGTTTGCAATAGGAAAAAATGTGAGATGCTGGACGGCTGCCAAGAAGGAGCCGCCCAGCCCTATTATTGTATTTCATCAATCGTCAATGAAATTATGATGTTTCTTGTGCAAATCCAACAACATCATCACCACCATCACGCCCAGCCCTATTATTGTATTTCATCAATCGTCAATCAAATTATGATGTTTCTTGTGCAAATCCAACAACAACATCATCACCACCATCACCTTTGTGCAACACCAAAATCAACTATGACCAGTATCTATACCCCCACGACCCCACCTTGCACAGCAATACTATTTCTAATAGTCTAGTCTAATCTTGTCAACAGCAACTAAGCTTTTCCACAACAGGTGGGGTCTGCTAATGGATTCTTTGACGTCATAGAGCTTAATATTATGCCATATTAGCAGGTAACTCGAAAAAGGCCATATCATGTTCAACAATTTCGTTGATATACTTTTGCAGTCTCCCTCTTCCTCTTTTGAAGTGTTGAATTGTCTATTTTCTCACACCGTCTTACCTAGGCTTCATTTAGTCTTGTCAACACCAGCATTACTTTAAGATCAAGACAATCAGCACGACCACTTGGCACCACGATGTCATGCATCACCATTGCCACCCCCTTCTGCAACACCAAACCACTACCCTAATTATCTAAGACATCCTCTGGTATAGCCATTATTCCCTTTATTCACCCAAACACAATTCCCCCCCACACACACACAAATGCACACCAAAAAGAAAAGAAAAAACACACCCATCCCCCATTTTATACACATTAGATAAGAATTTTCTGTATAAACAATAACTATAAAACATAAAAATAGCTTCATATTTACTGCATATAGAAGCAGCGGAACTGATGCTCACCTTCCTCCATGGACCAGATTTCGAAGAAGTCTGTACAGGTGGGCCCAACTGCAAAAGACATGAAGTTCAAATTTTTATTAATGATGCACAAATTTAAAAACTTGCACAGAGAAAAACAAATTTGAATCATAGATTATAAGAATAAGGAAAATTTGCAAATTAATTAAATACTGATAATGACTTTTTCTATCTTTGAAATGTCTCACAGACAACATTGAGTGTAACCTGCGTACAAGCATGCCATGCACTTTGCTGCTTTTCTTTTTGCATAAATTGACTAAAATCCTCTAGATTTAAGGACAGATAAAGTTGTAATGAATTCACATTCCAGCTCCAGTCCATATCTGAATCAACAGTAGCAGAGTTTTGGTTTGCTGGATGTGATACACTATACTATAGCCAACACAAGTCCAACCTTCTAGATTCCAATCCTTCAAACTCAAGATGGTCTGTAAGGAATAGGGATAGGCCGGTGAAATTTAAAAATTTGGTAGCCTCCTACTGACCACGAGCAGTGACATGATGGCAAGAAATAAAGACAATAAAATCGGTATATTCCAACTCTGAGTTGTGGTTGTGCTAAGAACTAATGAATCCAACTATCTAGATATTGGTTTAATCATTAATACTGTAGGAATTAGCCTATGGGCCTTCTGGAGTTTAAACCATACAAAGAAGGTGAAAGCCATGGGCTGAATCATGCAATGTGGACCATACCAGACCATATTGTATGAAAGAGAATCTATTAAAGGGTGTATCTTGTTGATTTTAGACAGTTGACAATATGTATAACCCGAATGAATACACTCTAATCAAAATGGTATCCATACCGTTAAAGATATAACTCGTGTTCACTTATGTTTCAAATGTAATATGTCATTAGCAATAAGGGTATATTAGTCTTTCAAGTTAAAAGGTCATTATAAATAAGACACTAGGGTTTAGGATAGAGTGTGCAGAGAAAAGAAAAGAGAGCAGTCGTGGGTGGACTTTCTCTGCATGCACAGGTAGATTAGATGGAATGTCTCCAATCTACCATATTAAGTTTTTCATTTTCTGTTAATTTATATCATGGTATCATAGCCTACAAGGCAATAAAGTGACTTGTTTCCGCAAGAGGACATGTGTGACTGCACAAGAAAAGGGTGCAAAAATTTTTCAGAAGTTTTTGCACAAGTTTTTTGTTAAGTATATCAGTTTCTGCACAAATCTGCATCAACTTCTTCATGTTGTCACCAACTATGGACTGGACCAACGATTCTGCAAATCGTATTTGGTTTGGTACATCATCAACAGATAAGTTTTTTGCCTGAGAACGAGTAGAACAAGGTGTGTATGTGGTTCTCCATTAGTCGGGTTGTTCCTTCTTGTTTTCATTTTATCGGTGATGCTTTGGTGATGAAGACTTGTTTAAGTTAGGTAATCAGCCGCAGTTTTTTTTATCATTACCAGAAACGTTTCTTGAGGGCATTTAGAAGTATATTTGTTAAAAGGGTGCTAAGTAGAGCATTGGAGCATAATATAGACATTCAACCCTAACAGAGAAGAAAAAGAATATATATATATATATATATATATATATATATATATATATATATATATATATATATATATACTAATGGCAAATAAAGGAAAAGGGGGTTGAAGCCTCCTACGAAATCTCTGAACAACCCATCAACGACAAGGCGGATAGTTTTCAAATCACATCTACCAACCTGGATGGCAGAAATTACTTGGAATGGTCAAGGTCAATGGAGTTGGCAGTAAAAGGGGAGATGGGCTCATCTCATGGGACAAATTCCATGCCCAGCACAACATGACGTAAATTATACTAGCTGGCGTAGAGAAGATGCGCTGATTTCATCCTAGTTACTCCAATCCATGATTCCAACAATAGCAAAGACTTTTATGTTTCTTAACTCAACACATGAAATTTGGAGCACAGTTTCAAAAGCTTATTCGAGAAAAAAAAATGTAGCAAAAGAATATGAAACCTTGGAAAATATAAGAAAGTGTAAGCAAGGAAATCGCTCTATTAGTGAGTATTATGCTGATCTAAGAGGATTATGGGATGAACATCTCTTTTATAACAATATCAAGTGTTCATCATGTTATGCAGAAAGAAATTTGGAAAATAAAAAGAATTGACTTGCTATGGGGTGTAAATCCTGAATTTAAAACCATAAAGATCAACATTCTGGGCAAAGACGAACTTTTCTCACTTGGTACAGTGTACTCCTTACTTATTCGTAAAGAAGATCGCATGAATTTAGAGAAGAACAACAATAATACGACAGAACAACATGCCTAACAAAGTAGAGGAGAAACTTCACATTATCGTGGAAGAGGTGGTCAGCACAATAGAGGCCGTGAAAGAGGATGCTCCTATTCTGATGAGAAGGATAAAATTATTTGCTCTCACTGTGGAAAACATCGACATTCAAAAGAAATTTGTTAGCAACTACATGGGCGTTCAGACTTCTACAGACCAAGAAGTAATTCAGTCAATACTGTTGATGGGTCCCATTATATATAATATTCAAACACTTATTAAGAGAATTGAAGGCTTAGAAACAAAATTATCAGAAAACCAAAATGCTTTTACTTCTGAGTCTACTTTAGCCCATGCTACACACAGTGAAGGGTAAACCATTTTCACCTTTTCACTCAAAAATTTGGATTATTGACTTTGGAGCTACAGATCATATGATTGGAGAAACTTCATATTTTTCAAAATATCGTCTACTTAAAAATAGGGAGCCAATTAAGTTGGCCGATGGATTAATCTCTTATATGATTAGACAGGGAAGTGTACCTATGTCTCACATATTTACCATGTTCCTAGCTTTCCTATAAATCTTCTTTCAGTCAACGCCTTGACACGTACATTGAATTATAGTATGACATTTGATTCCTCTGGTTGTTTTTTTCAGGATTTGAAGACGGGAAAAATCTTTGGTCGTAGTAGTCTTCGAAGAGGATTATATATTCTAGAAGACACGTCGAACCATTCTGCTTCTGTGGCAACTACTCAAAATGCGGAGACACACCTTTGGCATAGACGTTTAGGCCATTTACCAGTGTCCAATCTTCATTATGTTTTTCCTAATTTGAAAGTCAAGTCTAATAAAACTCCTTTTGAGTGTGAAGTGTGTCAACTTGGAAAACACCAAAAAGTACCTTATCCTCCAAGTGAGTCTAGAAGATCCCAACCTTTTGAACTTCTACATCCTGACATATGGGGTCCCAGTCCTATTCCTTCTTTGTTTGGTCAGAAGTACTTTGTTTCCTTTATTGATGATTGTACTCGTCTGACAATTGTCTATTTAATAAAATTAAAAGCTGAGGTTTCTGGTCTTTTTTCTATTGTTCATAAATTTATTCTCACTCAATTCAATACTTCTGTGAAAGTTCTTCGCTCGGATAATGGGGCGAATACATGAGTGGACAGTTGCAAGAATACTTACTTGCAAATAGTATACTCCATCAAACTTCTTACTCATATACACCTCAGCAAAATGGTGTGGGCGAGCGCAAACATCGTCATATGTTAAGAAGCTTGGCCTAAAATGCTCATGTTACATTCTAATGTTCCTGTTAAATTTTGGGGTGATCTTGTTCTCAACTGCAGTTATTTAATAAATTAGATGCCTTCTTACATTCTCAATAACAGGTTCCTCACTCTATTCTATATCCTCGGGCACCCCTTTATATTGTCCCCCTCGTGTTTTTGGTTCCACATTTTGTCTGATATTGCTCAGTGCCGACAAACTGGCGCAGCGCCATTAAGTGTATCTTTCTTGGTTATTCTCGTGTACTCAAAAGGATACAAATGCTATTCTAGTCCTACTCAAATCGCTTCTTACATGGGCTCCGCCGGATGTCACCTTAACTTCGAGGATACACCTTATTTGGACTCACGGACTTGTCGACAGTCTGTCCTGTCTCGAGGTCAGGTACATTGCTGTCCATCAATTTTCCTATTCCATGTTTACCTTGATTCTTCTGCTGTCCACTATTGGTCTTCTATGTACTCCATTTGTGTGTCCCACTCTCCTCGTCTCTTAGCCACTATCAACGTCATCCTCATCCAAACACCATGATTGGAGGAAGTCGTTTATTGAACACATTGAAGAGACAGAGTGATTCATCTTTCTCGCTCCACCCTCTCTGAACCCATCACCCGGATCTACCCGCATCTTCTGAGCCTGATTTACCTATGGGCATTCGTAAAGGTACACGATTCTTCTTAACTACCTCATCCAATTTATAATTTCTTAAGTTATCATCGTTTATCTCCTTCCTATTGTGCCTTTGTGTACTGCGATTTCTTCGTTTGTATTTATTCTAAAAGCTGATCCGTGAAGCAACTATGCTATGTTTGACGATGATGAGCAGAGGCATTTATGATTGATATGAGATGGCGAGCATTGGAATCAACCAACACTTGGACACTTGTTCCTAACTTCTTCAGGAAAGTCTCTTACCGGTTGTCGTTGGGTTTATTTGTTATCAAGGGACAGTTGGATGCATGGACTAGGTGATTGATCAGATTGAAAGCCCTGTCTTAGTAGCTAAAGCGTTATACTCAGGTATTTGGAGGCTAGATTATGGTGATACTTTCTCTTCTAATTGTAAAACATGTCGCCTTTCGATTATTCTGTATCCACGGGTACCACGTCACTACGCGGGCTTTATCATCAGCTTGGACATTAAAAATGCATTTCACATGGTGATTTAGAAGAGCGAGCAAGTTTATATGGAGCAACTGGGTTTGTGCTGGTTTTATCACGTGGATATGTTCGTGAGGTCTTATTTGCAGAGCCTTCGGATAAGTCATCATATGGCCGGGAAACAGTCAGCCTCGAGCTTGGTTTAGCAGATTGATCACTGCAATCCTTAAACAATTCTGGCGCATGATCCGCAAGATGGAGCGGAAACCTTCATCGTTTTATAAACATTCTCCTTCCTAATCCGATTGCATTTATCTTTTTTGCTTATAATAGTTGGCGATTGTCATTACGGGGGATGATGATTCTTTGGCATCATTTCGCATTCAAGGACACACTTGTTTCAACATTTCCAAACCAAAGATTTGGGATTCTGACGATACTTCTTGGGTATTGAAGTAGCTCTTACTCACCCGTAAGTTATCTTTCTTATATCTCAATTGGAAGTATGCAGGCTGATATTCTTGAGTGAAATAGGGACTTGATAATAAAATTGTGAACTCTACAATTCTATGGATTAACGCAAAGTTAAACTTATGCGGATGGAGGGGAGCCACTATTGTCGATCCGTACTTTATATCGAAGACTAGTAGGAGTTTGGTATACTTACCTATTACTCGTCCAGATATGTTTCTTCTTCATAACATTAGTGTTGTGAGCGATTTCTTGCTTTCTTCTATATCTCCCTATAATGATCATTGGAACCGCAGATAATTGGATCTTCGAGATATATTAAAGGTTCTCCAGGACGGGGGTTGGCCTATGAAAATAGAAATTAATATTGATATTATTGCCTACATGAGATCTGCATATTGGTCAAGTTGCCTGCCGATAGACGATGAACCCTGATCAACAGTCTGATCATAGATTGTGTTCATGTTGAGGCAATCTCATTGCATGTGGAAAAGCAAGCAGAATGTTGCTGCTAGATCGAGTGCGAGGAAACAGAGTATCAAGTTGTATGACTCTTTGCTACATGCGAACTTAAATGCGCTAAAGCCAATCCTTTCTCTAGCAAAAGTTTTGTAAAGTAGATCTATGAATCTTATTTGTTGCACCAAGCAAATGCTGACTATTGCCACGTTGCCTACAATCTAGTCTTCCGTGACGCTACTAAGCGCGCATGAAGAGATTGATTGTCACTTTATTCGCGGAAAAAGGTTACATCTCTGAGAAAGATTATCACATCATTTGTGAATTCTAATGTTCGGCTATTGCGGATGTGTTCACTAAGTCACTCCGAAGTCCAGAGGATAACATATGGAGTAAAACTATCTTAATAGTTACCTTGTAAATATGTACATATTCTGCGTATGTATACTATAAATCACACCTGTTGAGTATTAGTTACTCAAGCAATTCAAAAGATGTCTGTGTTCAATCAGTATTACTAATATAAGCAATAAGGGTATATTAGTCTTTCAAGTTAAAAGGTCATTATAAATAAGACACTAGGGTTTAGGATAGAGTGTGCAGAGAAAAGAAAAGAGAGCAGCCGTGGGTGGCCTTTCTCAGCGTGCACAGGTAGATTGGATGGAATGTCTCCAATCTACCACATATTGTAAGTTTATGGTTTTCTGTTAATTTATATCACATACGAAAGGAACATTCATAGAATTTCTCAAATATTTTTAAAACATATCCAAACCAATTATTGAGGATGCCTAATTTCACTTATCCAACTAAGTCTAGCAAGTTAGTGGCATCCAGAAGTACTCTGGATAATTCCAAATTCCAATAGTGCACAAGTTATTTCAGTCTCTTTATGTTCAAATGAGATCCTTTACCACATAGATAGCAACCTGATTAACTGCAGAAAGACATAATACAACTCAATGCTCATATCTTAACGAGTCACTGTAGTGTGAACAATCTAATTTGTAGATTGTGTCATGGCCGGATGCTCAACCTACATGAATCGCTGACTCACACTTTTAATCAAATTTGTTTCTCTTTAAAAGCAAAACCCTATGCCTCTTATGTCCATAAATACGTATCAACAAACTAGACATAGAAAACTTATAAGGTTTTAAGTCAACAAAATAGATATTTTTAGTAACAGATGTTTCATGGGAAGCAATAGAAACCTAGATTCAGAAAATTATCAAGAGGGGCCATACCTCTTCAAAGTTCTCAAAGTTTTGAGTATCTAACTCATCATTGACCTCTGGTACAAAGGCAGCTTCCATCTGATACAACTTATCCCATTGGACATTCTTAAACCACGGATGTGCCTATCAAACAACTCATCTTAGGCAACAGGATCAGCTAAAAAGGAAAATGAATCTTTCGGAAGTTGAGAGCAGAATACCTTTATTTCGTGAGCTCCCTTTGTTCCCAGCCTTTGTTCAACATTACAAAGCAATCTACATATGAGATCTTTAGCTTCAGCAGAGAGCTGTGCTTCCTCAGGAAATCTCAAATGGGTTCTCCAATTCACAATCTGCAAAAGAGAATGTATAAATTATGCCATCACAGCTTCAGATTATAGCATATGATTAATGCGCACATCGTATATTGAATGCATGTAAGGTATTTCTAAGATTATTCTCTCATCCAGTTAGAGAAGTTGAGGATCTCTTTTATGCTGTTTGCTATTCTCTAGTTCAACAAGTACCAAAAATAATTACTAATTTACCACTGTCAGCAACTTCTCGGCAAGATCTTTATGAGAGAACTTCCAAAATCGTTATCCTTGACAAGTTATGTTGCACCAAAACAGAAATGGAAACAGAAATGTAAACGGGACACTGGAAATGACAAATCTAAAAAATTAGGAAACAGGGAACTGCACTATATAAAAATATATAATTATATTTTTTAAATAGATAAGTATATATAAATATATGTGTGTGTATCGATAAGTTTATAACTCTGTCATGACTGGTCCAAAGCCCTAATGCGAAAGTAGGAGAGTTGCGATAGGCTTCCAACAACCAACATAAAACTTTGCCACATTTATTACCATGAATTATAGACATTATGAGCTTTCTGTTGAGGCAGATCCTTCAAAAGCAAGTACATCTACGTCTTCAATCACCTATAGAGAGGATTCCCACGTCATGGGTGAGTGTGGGTAAAAAAGTTAATCTCGCTACATTGCCACCCAATTAGTGAATAAATTGCAGAGAAGGTCTCCACATTTTTTTAGCATGGATGGATATAGAGAGTAAAGAAGTTAGTCCTAAATAACAAAATTTGCATTAGCATATGGAACATCAGCAACTAGAGGTGGTGGATACTATGATTAGGAAAAAGATTCATACTTCTTCTTTACAAGAAATAAAATGGGTTGGAGAAAAAGCTAAGAAGATTGAGAATGAAGGTTTTAAATTATGGTATTACGGCGAAAAAGGCTTGAAATGGAGTTGGTATTGTTATAAATAAGAATTTAAAAGATAGTATAGTTGACATATAATAGTGACCAAATTACAATGATGAAATTAGTGTTTACTATAGAGGCTTTGAATATAATTGTGCTTATGAAACCCAAGTAGGACTAAGGATAGCATAAAGAGATAAGAAAATTCAAAGAAAAGGCATTAAGATATCAAGGTATTCATGAAAACTATGGTTTGAGGGATTTAAATGATAAACAACAACAATTAAGCCCTATCATGTGTCATGTTAGCAGTTAACTCACAATAAGCTAGATCATTCTTTATTATTTCTTTCCAACACTTTTGTAGTTTTCCTCTACCACTTTTAATACTTTACAAATTTAGTTTTTCATACCTTCTTAGAGGTTCTTCTTTTGATCTTCTTTGTATATGTCTAAACTATCTTAAACGATATTCTATCATTTTATCCTCTATTTGTGTCACTCCTAATTTGTTTCTAATAACTTCAGTATATATACGGTTTTTCTTATATGACCACTCATCCATCCCAACATCTTTATTTCTGTCACAGACATCTTTTGTACATGTTAATGATTAACTGCCCAACACTCATAACCATAAAACGTGGCAGGTCTAATTGCTACTCTATAATATTTACCTTTTAACTTTAATGGTATCTTCTTATCACAAAGAATACCAGATGTTCCTCTCCATTTTAACCAACAAGCATTAATTCTATGCATAACATCTCCATCAATTCTTATCACTCTGAAAAATTGACCCAAGGTATTTAAAACTTTCCTTTTGGGGATGCAATGTGTGCCAATTTTAATTTATATGTCCTCTGAAGTAATCAAATGATCAAACTTACATTTCATATATTATGTCTTTGTTCTACTAAGTCGGAGGCCTTTGCTTTCTAATGTTTCCCTCCATAGTTCCAATTTTCTATTAACTTTTTCCTTATACACCTCCACTAACACAATGCCATATGCAAATAGCATACACCAAGGTACTTCATCTTGAATATGTTTTGTTAACTCATCAATCACCATTATAAATAAGTATGGACTTAAAGTTGATCCTTGATGTAACCCAATATTAACTTCAAAGAAGTATGTCATTCCTTCATGAGTCCTCACACATGTTTTTGCACAATTGTACATGTCTCTTATGAGGTTAATATATGTCATTGGGATACCTCTTTTTCCAAGGTTCTCCAAAGAACCTCCCTCGGTACCCTATCGTAAGCTTTTTCTAGATCAATAAATATCATGTGAAGGTCTTTATTTTGATCTAAAATGTTAGATAAGACATCTCAAAAGGTGAATCGCTTCAATAGTAGATCTACGTGGTATGAATCCAAATTGGTTCTCTGTTGTACTTGATACTTGAGAAGTGGATAGAGCATTCCCGAAGATGCTTGCTTTTTCTTTGAAGATTTCTTTTGTGTAGACTTTGATGTTGTTGGGCAAGACACCCCCTTCTTCTATGGCTCCCACATTTCCACTTCTTTTTCGAAGTAAAGGACAAGTGGTTTTAATGTCTCCACTTTCTTTGCAATAGTGGCAAATAGTGTCTGTGTTGGGCAACGATCCCATGGGCTTCTTTGACATGCTTTCATTATTCTTTGCATGCGGAGGCTTGTAGTCTTCAAATTTGCTCCCGGTTTTGATGCGGTAAGCACGACTTCTTTGGCCACATTCATATTCTTCAATCTTGTTTCCTCCATAACAAGATCGGCCAAAAAGGAATCCCCTCTAGGTCTAGGTTTTCTATGTATAAGGTTTGACCTAATATTTTCAAATTCGTCTCTCAACCCACGCATAAACAAGAAGAAGTATTGGTTGTCTAGAAATTCTTGAAATTCATCTAATTTGTGAAGATTTCCAAATTTGTCAAAACTTCTTAATTGAGTCCATAACTCCGAAAATTCATTATGGCAGTCTCTAATGCTTAGGTTCTCTTGTTTAAGCATAACCATTCTTTCCATTAGATCGATTTGGAAAACAAAGTCATCTTGAGAATGAAGTTTTTTCAAGTATTACTAAGTTTCAAAAGCGTTTTCAAAATCACTAATCCTATTTTTAAGCTTTTCATCCACATTTTGACAAATAATTCATGTGATGTTTGCATTAATCTTTTCCCACAATTTCAAATCTAACTTGTATTTTTCATGAGCTTTAACGATTTCATCATCGTCTAAACCATCAATGTTTAAAGTTGGTTCCTTTCTGGTTCCATCTATGTAATCCCAAAAATCTTTCGACAAAAAATACTTTTTCATGGTCCTAGCCCAACTTTGATAACATTTTGGGTCTAGGATACATCTAAACGACTCGTTTTTACCTTCTATTTTGTGCAAAATCAAGAATTATAAACTAACCTCAAGTTTGGTGAAATTCTTCAAATTTTGCACTGGTGGCACGCTTTCCAATGCACTCGATTTCTTTAATCCGAGGCTCTAATACCATGTAAATATTTGTCAATGAACGAAGGTTGATATTGCATGAATCAAGATCACCAAGTCGCCAAGAGTCAAATGGCATTCAATCACGAATCTTCAAGAATAATCAACAAGAGCGGAAGCACATACAAAACAAGTCAAAAAGCAGTGTTAGACTACATGCTTTATTCATGTGTTGAAGTAGTATTTATAGACATCATACAAGGAATTTGAAGTGGGAAAAATAAAGGAGACAAGAGACAAGAGGTATTGTGGCCAGCACTAGCCGTTGGGGACATCCCAAGTCCCCAACATTACAACAACAGATAAGTCATACTATCAATCAATTTATTAGAGAATTATTCAACATTGGTTGAGACAAGTACCAGTTTAGTGCTTTGATCCTTTAGCTTATACTACCATGTTACCACCGCTCTTAGCACGGCTGGAGTAGATGGGATCTTTTTATCTCTCATTACCAGCCCACAACACCCGATCTTTGGGACTTTACCTTAGAAACTTCTTCGTCTTTGCTTGCTCGCCTTGCTTAGTCATGTTGTGGACTCTTTCAGGGCCCACCTACCAGCCTTTCTAGCCTTCCAATCTTGTGAGAGCTCTTGAAGTTAAGGGTAGTGGGATGCTTAAGGGAGACTCCATTGATACCTAGGTCTTATTGTATATAGCCACGACACGCTCATAGTGCACATATAGGGTATGGTTTCCCTTAGCCCTTTCCACCCTCAAACCAGCACCACGTACTCTCGCCAACCTTTCCAACAACCGAAAAGCCTCTCTAGTTTGTTTTACCGTGTTCCATGAATGTAAAACAGGAGTGGATGGTGGCAAGAAGCAATCTGGGGGAGGTAAATAATGCCCCCATGGAGCGGCGGTAGCTTACCCTTACCTCACAGCAACTAGAAAGGCTACCCGCTACTGCCTTGTGAGAGTAAGAGTAACGAAAGCTACAAGTTTTATCGCTCGTATAGATGACTAAAAGAAGGCTACTGGGAACGGGTCCATCATTGCAATGGTAGCAAAGCGGAATAGGAAGGAGAACGGGCGGACTAATGGATGTTTTTTTAAGAGTACAATGGAAACCAATTTGGTTTCATGCTAGGGAGGCCTACTATTTAGGTATTCACCTATTAAAATGTCTTATAAAATATTTTAGAGTAAAGAAAAGAAAATTCACATAGTATTTATTTAGAAAAAACTTATGATAGGATGCATAGAAATATTATTTAGATAACCTTAGAAAAGAGAAGTATTTCATTGAGATACATCGATCTTATAAGAAACATGTATGTACATCAATAAGAAACATGTATAATGGTACACAAACATGCATAAGGAATGAGGACTCTTGAAGAACTTACGGATTTCTCTAAAATTAATATTAGATTACATCAAAGATAAGCTTTTTAAGTATGTATCTATTTGTCTTGATTATAGACAAAATAACAAAGCATATTCAAGATGAAGTACCTGGGTATATATTATTTATAGATAATATTATGTTAGTGGATGAGTCTAAGAAAAAAGTTAAGAAAAAATAAGAATTATCGAAAGAAACATTAGAAAGTAAAATCTTAGAACAAGCACAAAATATATAAAATCAAGGTTTAATAATTTGGTTACTTTATATGAGGTAGAAATCAAGATTGGCACACATAAGGAAAGTTTTAAATACTTAGAGTCATTTTTACATAGTGATTGAGAGAATTTATGAAGATGTTACATAAATATGTACTCTTAAAAAAAGTTACATGAGAAAGTTTATACATGTATACATGAAGAAAAATAGATATATTATGCAAATATCTAGAAATATATAATATATATAAGTATATATCCAAAGAAATAGTATGAGTATATGAGTATAAATATGTACTTGTAAAAAAGAGTTAGATGAGAATCACAACTGTTGAGATATGAAAATGGCACCCACCACAGGATAGCCGCCACATTCAACCACTTACTCTACAAGCATTTTGTCTTATAGTGAGAATTAATACAACAACAACAACTAAGCTTTTTTCCATACTAGATGAGGTCGACTACATGGATTCTTTGTTTTCACATAACCCTATCATGTACCATGCTTGCAGTTAACTCAATATAAACTTGATCGTTCTTTATAGTTTATTTCCAACACTTTTGTGGACGTCCTCTTCCTCTTTTAACATTTTCACGATCTAGTTTTTCATATCTTCTTATGAGAGCATCCTTGGGTCGTCTTTCTACATGTTCAAACCATCTTAAACAATTTTTCCTCATTTTATCCTCTATTGGTGCTACTCCCAATTTGTTTCTAATAACCTCATTATGTATACTATAGACATCTTTTACATATGTAGATGTCTGTAAAGTCGTTCCTTTACTTACTCATCATCAATCTCCACATTTTCATTTCTACTACAGACATCTTTTACACATGTAGATGATTAACTACCCAACACTCAGAACCATAAAACATAGCAGGTCTAATCGATGCTCTATAATATTTACCTTTCAACTTCAATGGTATCTTCTTATCACATAGAATACCCGATGCCCCTCTCTATTTTAACCAACCAGCATTAATTCTATGTACCATGAATTTTCACATTGAAAAACTGACCCTAGGTATTTAAAATTTTAATTATGAGGGATGCAATGTGTGTCAATCTTAATTTCTATGTCCTCTTAAGTACCCAAATGATCAAACTTACATTCCATATATTTTATCTTTGTTCTACTAAGTCGAAAGCCTTTACTTTCTAACGTTATAAATATTCAAAACGTTACCAAAATATTTCGACCATGATTCGGCAACGATATCGTTTGGTACATTTCTGAAATGGGAAACATACCCCGTGGGACATTTCGGGAAATGTTCCCCACGGGATGTTCCCGTGCAACCTAGTTTTTTATATGTTTCCTAGTTTTTGATACATCAATGGGTTATTAAGAGCATGTCATCATCATGCAAACCTTAAGCCAGCAGAGAGAGAGAGAGGACAGAGAAAAAGAAAGACTCCTTCCATGTGGAGTCCATCCATCCTTAACTGAAGGCTTTTGATTTTCATCCTAATTGCAGCTCAATCATTAGCATAGGAAACAACTACCAGGCAAAACCTTTGCGTCTTCTTGTCAAAGTTGCTCGGTAACCTCAACAATAACATATATTTCACAATTTTGTTGTTCATGGTTGTTCATCCTGACTTTTTTTATCAGGTGGGAGGCTAGGAGCTTCATGATTACTAATGGATGTTATGCAGAACCTCAGGTTATAGTTTATGGCCTCCCCTACATTATGGTACTATCATTGCCCATGAGCTCATAAGCACACATGACATATATGTCTAGATATGCATGCAGTATGGACACCGTAGATGCACACATACCTTTCTACACGTTGACATGGGCTCATCAGAATAAAACGGTGGATATCCCACAAGCATTTCGTACATAATAGCTCCCAGTGACCACCTATGAGATAGATTTGCTTGAACTTATGAGAACCATTTAATCCACAACATAAAGCAAAAAATTCTTTCTACCAGTATGACTCACCAGTCACACTCCATCCCATACCCCTTCTTCAACAGAACTTCAGGTGCAATATAGTCAGGTGTGCCAACGGTAGAATAAGCCTGGATTTTCAGCCAAAATATCAATGAACTCAGAAAAATGACCACCTTAACGGACAGCCAAAAAGCTTTGGTCCAACAATTAATGTGACTCACGAAAGCAGGAACATGGAAAAAAAATTTGCTTCATTTTGGAAATGGGAATGCATATTACATGTGACAATACAAAGAACACATCCTTCCGAATATTGTTAGCAATTAGTAATTTAGTCATCTATGTTGAGCATAAAGCCCAGTAAGTTCTTTTTTATTTGTAGGTTTTCCTTAAATATAAATTTCAGCATAAAAGAGTTATTCAGTAATTTATAACTTCCAAGCCCCTTCAGGATAAATATTGTGTTGATCAAATATCAACATAATATCAAGAGTTGCCCAATGCCTAACCTTGGTATCACGCATAAGTGTGAGATTGTAAGAGTGCATTTATGTACATGTAGCATGTTTGTCTTGTATACGCATCAAGAAAAGTGAATACAGGAACAATTAGTTGTGCACATTAGTCTAGGTGCTTTCTTTTCCATAGTCCAGAATATCCTTGTTACATCAAGGAATACAATGCAGCGTATCAAAATGCTGGACCTCATTGAGGATCCACGTATTAGATTGTTATCATGTAACTCTCATGAATTACATCACAATGTTGAAACAGAAAGCCATACTAATGCATTTATATGATGTAGAGTACTAATGATTAGTAAAAACATATTGGTTTCCAGGAAAAACAAAAACAAAAAGGCATTACATAAAAATGCATCAACTTGCCAGCATTCGCCTATTCCTTTGCCAATGTAATAGTTGCTCTTGTTGTGTACGTTTGAGCAGTGTCGAATTGTTCGAGTTCACATCATTCTCAAGAGAAGATTTAAGACTTCTTGCAGGTGCTAAATCATTCTCATTAAGGTTTGGTAGGCTGCTACAATCCAATGGCTTACATAATCCAAAATCTGAGAGCTTCATATGTCCATATCTATCAAGCAATAGATTGTCTGGTTTAATATCTCTGTGAAGAAGACCCAACAGATCAAATCAGTTGTAATGTAGTACAGGGAAGAGGGGAAGTTCAATGAAATCAACAACACAAAGCCAACAGGACAAAATGAACCGCAAACCTGTGTATGTAATTATGCTTGTGGATCGACTCAATAGCCAAGACTGTCTGACCCACATAAAATCTAGCCTCATCTTCTGGGAGAATTTCTTTCCGTATGAGTAATGTCATCATGTCACCACCAGGAAGATACTCCATGATCAAGTATAGAAAATCTTCATCTTGAAAGGAGCAATAAAGCTTCACAATGCATGTACTATCAACCTCAGCAAGAAGGTTTCTTTCCGCTTTAACATGCTCCACCTGTAGAGCAAGCATTGGAAAAAGTCAACAAAGAACAGGTGAAGAAAGAAATCGACCAGAAAAATAGCATGTGACTGTTTCGAGTCTCAGATGCATACTTGGCCTCTCCGAAGCATCTCTGATTTTTTAAGCTTTTTCATTGCGTAAACATTAGCAGTGCTTTTCTCTCTGCAAAGTCTTACCTGCAAATAGGAATAAACTTTAATTGAGTGCTCCTCAAGCAAATCAGAAGAAATACGTTCACCAAGTCCAATATAAAACAAGCCCACAGCAACAACAATTACAATAATGATGCTGATGCTGAGGACATAAGAACAAGATTGCACTAACAGTTAACAGGTGTCACCCAACAAGCTGCAGACAAAATGAAGCTGTAGGCCTAGAGTAACTATAATTGATATCCATGCCATGCAAGACATATACCTACTAAATAAATGTTGACATCTGGTTCAGAAAGAATTGTATAGACTGATCCACTTGTAGTTGTAGATACACAGGTTCAATTTAAGCACAAATAAGCTTAATGGAAAGTTCCCAAATGAAATAGCCAAAAGTTGAATCTCTAGATGACTAAAAATAATAAAACCCTATAGAACAAGAGAAATGATTATGTAATGATTGCATAAAAAATTGGGTCTTAGACAAATTTGACAGCACTGTTAATGTTCTCATAGAATACAACAGGATAAACCAGATAATGTGATTCAGGTAAAAATTGTGCAGGCCACAGGACAGCATGTTAGAAATATTTTCAGTTAGCTACTGGAAGTCCTAGACTTTCTGAATCTTTTCGTTCCCATTTCCTATTATATGGGAATCAAAAGGAGGATTAGAAGGACAGAAATGATTCACATTAAGTAGGAACTTTTACTAAAGAAATTTCTCATATGCCTAGTGGTAAAGAAAAAAAGTGCTCGTTGGGTAAGGTGGAAAATAAAAGACCCTTTTCCCAATAACTAAGCTTAAGAATAATATAGTTTTATCTCTGAGACAAATGGATTTCTGAGGGTGAACATAATAGAAAATACATCTATCCAGAAGTTGTGATTATAACATCATGGCATTCAAAGTTCAAACCCATCAAGAGAAGAAATAAGCAAGAATTAATTTCTCTTTCTTTGCAGAACAAAACAGATTTCTTAACTTGGGCACCGGATTGGAAACGGCATGAGTTGGATGGATCAAGGGAAGGTGCATGCAAGCCGTGGTGGACTGAGATACACCAAAAAGGTTCCTCTACTTAGTCAACCTTATAGTTAGTTCATCGAGTGCTTCTCAAGAAGGGTGGCATCATTACTGACCTATTGCCTCCTATTCTAGTCACATGAGATTATGATATCTTTGCCTCTTGTTCATTGTGCTTGCTTTAATATGTCGTACTTGTTACTGGAGTTATATTCATTGCTAAACATTATCTTCTATATTATGTTGTCAATCATCAATTAGCATATTTAATTTCATATACTTTTAATTATACATAATATATATAGATTGTTTTACATTTTTAATAGTGGTGTATCTGTACCTTAGAATTCTTGAAATTCACATATCTCGTACCCGTGTCCATGCAACGTAGCTTCAGATATCCACAATGTAATAAGATCTTGATTCTGATGACTAACGATCTAGGCTTTGGCTTTTTATCTCCAAAGCTTGTAATTGAGAAAGAGATGGGATGAAAAGTACCTCTCCAAATGCCCCCCTCCCTATGATAGTAAGAAGATCAAAGTCATCAACACCCATTTTGTGTCTTTGGAGACGCATATATTCTGTCTCCTTTTTCTCCAAATACTTAAGAAGGTTGTACTGTTCTTCTTCAGATACCTCTGCATCAGCGAGCTTCCTTTCTAGGATCCAACGCCTGAACAAGATGAACATAATAAGGAACAGAGTTGACACAAAGGAGTTTAATGAAAAATCCATGAAACAAATATTCTAAAGAAAAGCTGGAGAACGTGTTGAATGCAGGCACGACCTATTGCAAAGCATAAAACAGACCGTAGTCAAATAACCCATGATTAACATCGATATTTACGCTTACATGCTTAAAGCCGTGGTTAACTAAATATAGAAAACAACAGGTGGCATGATTGTTAACATGAATAGTTGGCGACATTCTATGGAGAAAGAATTTCCCATTTCAGGCATCAAATGTCCGAAGCAATTAAAAAGCAAATGCTGGGATGGATAAGCAGCACCATAACCAATTCATCACACATAAGACTACACGTACTCCTCCAATTTCTCTACACTGAGGCAGGACACAAACGCCTGGTAAGTTGGATATCAGTGGACAGCATAAATCACAACCAGCTTTATTTAGATAAAATTTTATTGTACCCACTCAAATGATGGAGCAGGCGTTTCTAACCAACGAGTAATTACAATAAAAGGTTATACGGGATTCACTAATAATGTAAGCATAGACGTACAAGGGAAAGCATGTTATGTTGCGCTACCATTTCTGTCATGTATGACAAAAGAGTCAAATGGCGATTCTTTATCTCATACTTCAAAAGGTTCCAGAAAAAGTTTACTCGATCAGAAATCCGAAACACAAAAATAGAACATCAAAAGTTTGACAACGTATTGATCAACCAAGAGAAAACAGTTGAGAATGCCACAATCACCAAGTTAATAGAGTTCATCAATATACAAATCCTTGCCTCTCCTTCCGCTCTTGCATACTCTTCATCTGTGCCTTGTAATGGTTCTCAATATACTGCTTCGCAGCCGCAACTTTCTGCTTCGTCGTGTTTGATGGAGCCTCATCGAAGACCTGCTTCTGACAATCCTTCTCCATTTCCTTCTTTTTGTCTACTCTACGCTTGAGTTTCTTAAACCAACTCCTCGCCGACTCCATCAGAGTGCGACTAGCAAATAACCATCATACTGGAACCCAAAATTCTCCTCAAAATCAACATGTCACCCCTGAAGAACCCTAAAAGCCGAAGCCTACTCACACGAACCTCCAAAATTTGCACTAAAGTCTGCTTGCTGAAGCAAAGAACAAAAAAAATCGGATCATATAAGTCAGCAAAAGACTACCAAATTCATCAAAACTCACTCCTAAATTAATCGATTCCATAAGAACGAAAGATAAAAGGGAAAGAAGAAATTAAATTCATCAAGAGGCCAATTCAGAAAGAATAAATTCCCAAATCTAACTACCAAATTTACCTTGAACAATCCAAAACCACAGACCAAGACCATCGAAATCACCAAAAAATTTATACAAACTTTAAACAAAATTCCAATCAATTCCACTCGGCGAAAACCTCAAATCCACATTCAACGCCCGAATTTCAGACATCAACGAAACCCCGCAATAAAAAAAATACTCATTTCCAGCAGAACGAGAAACTCAACAACAGGAGCAATCAGGAAGACCCGGCACGAGCAACTAAGATGAGGAAAAGAAGAAGCCACCGAAGAGACAACGAACGCGAAGCGCTTCCCGCCAAAAGAAGGAGTGCCGCAAATCAGGAGTTGGGCGTCGGAAACCGCGAGCGCACAAACGAGAGAGAGAGGTGGAGAGTGGGAGAAGCGCATCTTCTGCATCCGTCTCCCCTTCTTCGTGTTTTGGCGGCGCTTACAGAAAATGACATCAATGCCCTCACTGATTTTCACAGTTTTCTTAGTCAAGCTTTTCAACTTAAATATTCAAAACGTGGACGGTAATATCGGACAACCCGTCCGGGTAGACCATAAGCAACCCTGAAAAGGCTGGGTCGTGTTCGGGTTCGGGTATTACAGAGCCCCACCCTAACGTATCACGATGCTCTATTTTATTTTTTCCTTGTATGTTCCAGTTTTGCCTTAATAGACCCTAAGCAACCCGGAAAATATTGGGTCTGGTTCGTGGTCGGGTAGTACTGAACCCCACTCTAACATATTACGATGATGTATTTTATTTTTTCCTTGTATGATCCAGTTTTGCCTTAATATATTTTGCCTAACTCAGCTGCTTAATATATTTCATTTTGCTCTTATCCAAAACCTTTTCACAATTCTTCTTTTTTAATATTATTTGTTGTTTTCTCTTAATTGTTTGTTGTTTTGGATGTTTTTTAACGTAATTTATATTTAACAAATTACCAGGTTGGGCGGGTTGGGGTTGTGCAAACTGACCCAAGGACTAAAAAGGGTTGGGTCATGGTTGACCTGTTTTACCCGAACCTGAAGCGGCCTAACCTGTTGAACCGGTTTTCTACCTTTACTCTACATATACAACTTTTTGGCCTTTTGAGATATTAACTTGCCTTTACTGCGTAAGTATAAAAATGTGAAAAAGTATCTATATTTGTGTAAATAATGAGCTGTTTGTATTAAGCCAATTAGAAGTTAATATCTTATTAATTGCCGAAAACTGGCATGACATGTAGTTAACAAGATAAAAAAAACTTTAGACATTTTGAATTTATGCAGTCATTGTGCCCTTTAAAATTTATATCATTTAATAAAAGGGTTGAATTTTATTTGGTTTGCTCTTCGGCTTCTAAAATGCAAGATTAATAGAAAATGTCTATTTTCCCAAAATTTTGCAAAGAAATACCATGGCAATCACTATATTCTCCATACAAACTATCAGCATTTCAGGGCAATCACTTAATGAAACTTACCAGTAGAACAAAAGAGGGTTTATGGACCTAAAATTGTCGAGGTGAAATATTAAACATTATATTAATATTTAAACATGATTACTATATGAATTTAAATTTAATGTGGGTTGTATATTTTATGTTGCCAACCCCACCTATTGTAACCCGTGATTTGGCTTTGTTTTTTGTTTTGTATATTTTATGTATTGAATATCCTCTCGATAGTATTTTGGCTTTTTTTTTGGGATACAATTAGAAATGTCAATATGGGTCGGACTGAGCCATCCCACATTTTATATGAGTCTCTAAAATGCTGGCTGTCCCGGCCCTTGAAGGGCCATGAGCTGGGTCAAGGCCAGCCCCCCAAGCCACACTCATATATATATATATATATATATATATATATATATATATATATATATATATATATATATATATATATATATATATATATATATATATATATAAAATGTCTGGCTTGGCTATATATTTTTCAGGATCGAATCAGGCCCATTTTGACGTATGATGATGAGGCCGAAGTCAGATGTGTGCCTAGAGTATCGAAGTCATGACCTTCAACTTGTGAGTTGACCCTTGAGTCATTTCTCGTCCACTAAAAACACCTGAAAAGAGTGAGTCCCACCAGCTAAAAGATGTTAAAGATTTTCTTAGTGGCATTAGGCATATAAAATACATATTTGAAACTCGTTCATTTAATACAAGAAATATTTTTTTAATATTCATGGTTGTGGGAGCCATCTAGATTATTTTCTTGTCACATCTGGAAAAGTCCTGCACCAGAAATGACGATAGCTTAAATGACTTATAGTACCTTCTCACTTATATATGGGCTAATAATAGAGAGACAATGAATATTTTATGTGTGTGATTTAGCAGCCAATTTTCCTGAAGTCTAAGTTTCTATCAGATGATAGATCAAGTAAAAATATAAAAATAAAGCATAATGATAAATATCTTATGTTAGAAGCACTAGGAACGATAGCTCAACTGGATGGCCATCAATCCAAATTCCAGTAATAGTATTATTGGATTTTTTTCCTCAGTAAATTTCACTATTAACAAAATTTAAAATGAAATTCAAATAATATCTCTCTAGGGGATTGACTTACAAGTTAAAGGTCATGAGTTTGATATGTGGGGTGTGCGTCTGCTTCAGCCTCCTCATTGTACTATAAAAAAAAAAAAACACTCTGTTCATGCAGTTGGGCACTTGTTCTCCATGAGTATAAGGTGTTGGGTTCATTCTGTCCGTGACAAACCTCCTACGGGTACCCTTTTTTAGTGTGTTCGTGTCGTATCTTATATCGTTGATCCTACTTACAACCTCGTATATTTAAAAATTTTAGAATAAAAATGGTTTCTTTTAAAAACTTCAAGAAGATTTTCTTATTTTTTCTTCTGTTTTGTACACAATAAGGGCATTATAGTAACTTGTAGTTACCCCCTGGATGTCATGTCCACGTCAATACGTGGGCCCCACTTTACTGTTAACCCCGGAGGAGCCGGTTACACGAACGCCGCGTTGGCGCAGAAGAAGTTTATGTGAACCGTCTCAACCGATCTGGCCGTACGAGTTATACCGGTACGTATCGGTGACTGCAAGGCGCATGCAATGGCGGGTATTGCGGACCACGCGTTTTCGGTCCAGCTGGAAGCTGCATGAACGTGGCGGCCAGGTGTGAATTTACGGGTCCAACCGAAGCCGAGTAAGAAGAAGGTAGCCAAGAGTCGGATCGGGTTCTCGGGTCAAGACCCGGTGGTTGGTGCATGGATCCACTACCCGATATCCGATTCGATATATGTGTCCGTGGTTTATTTATCTATTTATTTAATGTGATAAATCAATATCAACGAGTTCGTAGAACAAAAGAAGTAGTGAAAGGGTTTTAGATAGAAAGAGAGAGAATTGGACGGTTAGACATTAAAGAGAAAATATTTCTCAAAAACATGAAACTCTAAGAAAATGTTTCTCAAGGACGGAAAACTCTAAGAAAACATTTCTGTGGCATTTTCGATGCGTATAAAAACAGGAAACATCTCTAAAAAAAATCCTTGCTTCATATTGTCCAAACAAGTAAAGTATGATCCGAATCTTATGATAAATGGCCACTGCAGAAGATAATGTCAAGATTGGGTCACACATTGCGCGGAATTAGAAGTCTCATTACATGAGAAACAGTCTTGCGAACAACGTTCTCATTTATCTTGTATGAGTGATCATCCTCACCGTCGGCAAGGCTCTGAAACATGATTCGTCCATGTTTCGATTGGGCTCAAAACATTTTATTAAAAATAAAATGCCTATCACGTACAATAGCAATTTAGCAGTCTCATAGCTCAATCGAATGAATATTAGTAAGCCAGAGGTCTTTAGTTAGATCTCAACCATATATATTATATATATAGGATACTATAGTCTACATGATTACTCATGCCTAACCATCGGCTTTTGCGTGCATGGATATAAATTTTTTTAAAAATTAAGGCTTTCAAAAAGAAAATAAAAAACACAGTGAGTGACGTTAGTGGTGGATATGAATATATATATAATCGGAAATGCTCACCCATGTTCTACATACTTTTCCGAAATCTTTGTTCCAAATTATACTCATGCCATAAGAAATAAATGCATGAACTTAAGAAACTATCACATTTAAGTATCAATATATTCAAACAAATCTCAACCACTTATTTTAAAAGATAGATTATTGAGATTTAAATGTTTTGTTGCTGAAAAAGGGCTCCATAAAGCAGTGTACAATAAAAAAACAATACAAATACGTCAAGTGAACTAAAATCTTATAGTATACGATGACAAATAAAAACGAAACAAACAACAACAACAATTAAGCCTTTTCCCATACTAGACGGGGTCGGCTACATGGATTCTTTGTTTTCACATATCCCTATCGTGTGAAATGTTAGCAGTTAACTCACAATAAGCTAGATTGTTTTTTATTGTTTATTTCCAACACTTTTGTGGTTGTCCTCTAGCTCTTTTAATACTTCCCAAATTTAATTTTTCTAACCTTCTTACGGGTTATTCTTTTGATCTTCTTTCTATATGTCCAAACCATCTTAAACGATATTCTCTCATTTTATCCTCTATTGGTGTCACTCCTAATTTGTTTCTAATAACCTCATTATGTATAAGGTCTTTTCTTGTATGACCACTCATCCATCTCAACATCTTCATTTCTGTCACAAACATCTTTTGTATATGTTGATGGTTATTTGTCCAACACTAATAACCATAAAACATGGCAGGCCTAATTGCTGCTCTATAATATTTACCTTTTAACTTTAATGGTATCTTCTTATCATAAATAATACTTGACGCTCTTCTCCATCTTAACCAACCAGCATTAATTCTATGCGTAACATCTTCATCAATTCTTCCATCACTCCGAAAAATTGACCTTAGGTATTTAAAACTTTCCTTTTGGGGATGTAATGTGTGACAATTTTAATTTCTATGTCCTTTGAGGTAACCAAATGATCAAACTTACATTCCATATATTATGTCTTTGTTCTACTAAGTCGGAGGCCTTTGCTTTCTAATGTTTCTCTCTATAGTTCTAATTTTGTATTAACTTTTTCCGTAGACTCCTCCACTAATAGAGTGTCATCTGCAATAAAAACTTACATCCAATTTTTTTAATTTCATTAACTTTTATAAATAGGATACTATAGTCTACATGATTACATGCCTAACCATCGGCTTTTGTGTGCATGGATATAAATTTTTTTAAAAATTAAGGCTTTCAAAAAGAAAATAAAAAAACACAGTGAGTGACATTAGTGGTGGATATGAATATATATATATATATATATATATATATATATATATATATATCGGACATGCTCACTCATGTTCTACATACTTTTCCAAAATATTTGTTCCAAATTATACTCATGCCATAAGAAAGAAATGCATGAACTTAAGAAACTATCACATTTAAGTATCAATATATTCAAACAAATTTCAACCACTTATTTTAAAAGATAGATTATTGAGATTTAAATGTTTTGTTGCCGAAAAAAGGGCTCCATAGAGCAGTGTACAATAAAAAAACAATACAAATATGTCAAGTGAACTAAAATCTTATAGTATACGATGATAAATAAAAATGAAACAACAAAGAAAAATCTACCACCTTGGAGAGGTATAATAGGAGATCAAGCATTAGCATTTGACGACAGAAAAAATGGTTTACTTCCATTATTTGACACACAAACACTTTCTCAAAACTCTATACGAGAAAGACTACCCCACTCCTGACACAAAATTACTCTTCCCTGCCATCTCACCTTCATATGAAAGGAAGATAAGGAGAGAAAAAGATGAAATAAGAGAATAGAAAAAATATTACAAGTCGAACAACCACCACTTCATCAACGTCCAAAAAGATTTTCACGTCTTTACGCCCATACCCACTAATCCTCAGAAGAAGATAAAAAGAAAGAAAGAGAGAAGTTTAAAGATAATGGAAGGAAAGAAGATTGTAGGAGTAGATTGACAAGAAGATTTATCGTCAAAGTTCCCTTTCAATTGATATTTGAATTTGAAAAACAAAAGGTATACATGTGAATCAAGTTAACCTGGAAAAGTACACATATGCATTTATTTTTTAACTTTAAATCTCAACAATTTATCTTTTATACGAAAGTATACATATACATTTATTTTTCCACTTCAAATATCATATGATATATGATTTGTTTGGATATATATAAGTGTATAATTACATATCATGTCCAATATATATAAAGAGAGAATAGTTGATTCACACCCATATGTGCTTTAATCTCTTTCAAGATTTCAACCGTCCGATTCATGAGTTTGAGATCCCCAGTTAGAGATCTCTAAGTCAAAGTAAAAGCTATCTAAGTGCATTATTACACCCCAAAGTTATTTTTTTTCAAAAGAAGAAAAATGAATCTCAACTGTCGATATCGATGAAATGGTTAAATCCTTTAGTAGGTTTAAGCAGGGTGCAAATTTACCATGCTCCCTCTCTATATTTTCTATCTTAAAAGAGATTTGTTGTTTCTCATGTTTCATTTTCGTTTCGCTGTTTCCTGTAATGGCCCAATCTCCCTCTAACGCGGACGGCCATCATCAATATCGTCGTCATTCAACGGGCCTGTTTTCATGGTCTGATTTGAACAAAATTAGTGGAAAATGATACTACCGAAACTAAACCTTGCCTCACCCTAAGTGATTTCCATGCATAACTTATAGTTATCATTGTGTTAGATCTTGTATTTGTTCACATTTAACATAAAGAATTAACAATTTTTTCCAACACCATTAAGACTTTCTTTTGCCTCATCTGATGGGATCATTATATATTTCATTATTTTTTTAAGTTTGATGTCAAAACCAACAACAACAGCAACAAAGTTTTTTTTTTCATTTTAAATGGGATTGGCTATATAGATGTTTTGTTTTGATAGAACCTGACATGTTGTGCTTAAAGTTAATTCAATAGATCATTATTTATTATTTCCTTCAAATACTTGTCTTTTTTTCCTTTTAACAATCTCACAATCTAGTTTCTCATTTTTTTTACCAAAATTTTTATCTATCTTTCCACGTATCTAAAACATTTAAAATATTTTCCCTTAATTTTATCGGTATCACTCTCGGTTTATTTATAATAATCTTATTATATATACTTTTTTATGAGATCACTCATTTATTTTAACATTTTTGTTTCTATCACAAACATCTTTTATATAACTATCCAACAATCAAAATAATAAAATATAACAAGTCTAGTTTCAACTCTACAATACTTGACTTTCAATTTTAATAAAATTTTCTTAAGTTTGTTAACTGAAACATACATACCTAACTACGACCTCTCAGTTATAATAAATTCGGATAATATTGGTTTTAATTTATAATCAGCAGACATTTGAAATGTCCAATTACGATTGATTTGATTATATGTATAAATCTCATTAAAGATTCAATTTTAAGATCAACGGTTCAAATCTTCACTCAAAAAAGCCAAATAGTACGAGGTGGAGCCAAATAGTACGAGGACTGGAGGGATATGGGGTTGCAACTTTTTTTGGGTAACGGGATGGGTGCGAGGCACAAAATTGACCTCCGAGTATGAAGAGGAGTACTTTGCCTTCAGAGGCGTATTTCCAAAGTGTTTGTGATCGAGTGCAAGCTCTTGCGAAATAGCGCGTCACTGTGGTCTGCGATGAACAAAGTCGGACAAAAGCCTCTTAGTTACTATATCATGTAGGAACCCTGTGAGCCCAGAAATGGTGTTTCGAACCGTTGAGAGGTAAACGTCCGCAGGGCAGTTGCATGCTACGCGAGTGCTATGCATGCAAGAACTCTGTTTCCACTGTGGAAGCCTCTGCACCGCATTTATTTATTTGGGTACTTCAAATTATCCACTAACCACATCGAAGTCCTCTCAATTGCGTTCGTGAATTCTTCACAATTTCATGGCTTTCGTGATTCCCTGGAGAACAGATATTCGTCTCTACTGTCAGAGTGCTCAGGATCGAAATCTCTACATACTGGACGTCAAGTCCACGCCCAAATCATCACAAAGGGCGGGTCATCTTAGAAACAAGATTTTGGGTGTTTATGTTATGTGTGGTAGCCTACGTGATGCAAAAGATGCGTTTCTGGGTATTAAGAAAACACATACTTTGCGTTGGAATTGGATGATCAGAGGATTTGTGATGATACCGGTTTGAATTTGCTTTGTTATTGTATATTAAGATGTTGGATTCCAGTGTTTTTCCAGACAAATTCACATTTACTTATGTGGTCAAGGCTTGTTGCAGCCTTTCATCTGTGAAATTTGGTAGGTTTGTGCATAGATTTGTGGCTATGATGGGTCTTGTTGGAGATTTGTTTGTCGGCAGCTCTTTGATTAAGTTCTACGCTGAAAATGACTGTTTAGAAGATGCTCGCCAAGTGTTTGATCAGATGCCTGGACATGATTGCGTTCTTTGGAATGTGATGATCGATGGGTATGCAAGGAATCGCTATGTTGTTGAAGGATGTAAATTGTTTAACTTGATGAGGAGTTCTCAAGTACGTCATAACTCGGTGACCTTTGTTTGTGTTATGGCGATGTTGGCCTCAGCTATGGAATTGCAAGGTGGAAAGCAGATTCACGGGCTATCAGTTCGTTGCGAATTTGATGTCGAGGTTTCTGTTGCAAACACACTGCTAACAATGTGTTCGAAACTCCTGAGAAAGATTTGGTTTCTTGGAATGGCATCATTGCGGCGTATGTCCAAAGTGGGTGTAACCACGGTGCTCTGGATTTGTTTCATGAGATGCAGTTGGCTGGTATCAAGCCAGACTCTGTTACTTTTGCCAGCTTGCTTCCATCATTTTCATAAGAGGCAGGTTCAGGACAAGGTAAGGAGATTCATGCTTATATTCTGAGAAATGGTGTATGCTTTGACGCATTTGTGAAGAGTGCGCTTATTGACATATATTTCAAATCCAGGGATATGGAGTTGGCACGTAAGATTTTCCATGAGATAGGTACTATTGATGTAGTTATACTTAGTGCAATGATTTCCGGTTATGTATTGAATGGCATGAACTTTGATGCTTTGATGATATTTAGGATGTTACTGCAGTCAAGTTTGAGACCCAAATCTGTGACATTGGCGAGCGTTTTACCTGCTTGTTCTATTTTAGAAGCTTTAGAAGTGGGCAAAGAGCTTCACTGTTACATCTTAAAGAATGACTACAATAATATTTTCTTTGTGGGAAGTTCACTGGTAGATATGTATGCTAAATGTGGGAGACTTGATCTTTGTTATGATGTGTTTGAGAAATTACTTCATCGAGATACTGTGGCATGGAATACAATCATCACTAGCTGTTCTCAAAATGGACAACCAGAGAAGGCTATTGAACTTTTTTGCCGCATGGGAATGGAAGGGGCAACGTATGATCGTGTCACAATTTCTGCTGCTTTATCTGCATGTGCTGCCGTACCGGCCTTGAGTTATGGAAAGGAGATTCATGGGTTTGTCATCAAAAGCTCCTTAAGAACAGACATATTTGCTGAGAGTGCACTCATTGACATGTATGCAAAATGCGGGAATCTGGTGCTTGCACGCAATGTATTTGACACAATGCACGAGAAGAATGAAGTGTCATGGAACAGTATAATTTCTGCCTATGGGATTCACGGACATGTCAGTAGTGCAATAACTTTATTTGAACAAATGCAAGAAACGGGACTTCATCCAGATCACATCACCTTCCTTACAATTCTTTCAGCATGCAGTCATGCAGGTTTGGTTAATGAAGGATTCAAATACTTCCAAGTGTATGAGCAGGGATCATGCGATTATGGCTTGTATGGAGCATTATGCTTGCATGGTTGACATTTTTGGTCATGCAGACCATCTGGAGGAGGCCCTAAACATAATTAGAAGCATGCCGTTTGCACCGGATTCTGGCATCTGGGCTGTACTGCTTGGAGCTTCCCACATCCATGGTAATGTTCAGATAGCAGACTTGGCTTCAGCGGAACTTTTCCATATGGATCCAACTAACTCTGGGTACTATGTTCTCATGGCTAATACTCATGCTGTGACTGGTGGTTGGGAGGATGTTCTTGAAGTGTGAAGTTTGATGAAGGAGAGAGGGATTCAGAAATTACCCGGTTGCAGCTGGATTGAGATTGGCAGTTCATCAACAATGTTTGTTTCAGCTGACACTTCCCACCCAGAATCCTCTCAAATTTATCTACTACTGAGAAATTTGCTTTTGGACCTGAGGGAAGCAGTATTTGTTCCCAAAATTGGTTCGGCAATGCTCTGAGATTGATCGACCAGGTACTTCTGCATGGATATGATTTTGTGCTTTGTTGCATAACCTGGGTGCTGTGCTTAGCTAAACTCCATTGTAGATATTTCATTTCCTTGTGGAGGCCTGTGATTTTTTTTTTCATGATAGCAATTTATTATGAAATAAACCAAAATATGGTAGCTCATACACTAACTGTTACATTCACTCCCAAGGGCATGACACATGATCACAAAATTTACAGGAAATCTTGTAACAGATGACTATTCCCAAGATGAACTTGTAATCAATTTTGCAAAAATGTCCAATGTTTCAGTGGTCACAACTAATGAACAAAAGGTTTTAGTATTTAATTCTCTTCTCGAGCAAAAGGAAAAGTTGGGTTAAAATGTAATAATGCAGTTGAAGTTGTGGAACTTAACAACACTGACTCGACATGCAAAGGCACATTACAAATAGACGTCTTCTGTTTTTGAATAAATTAATAATAGATGCCTTTCATATATATATATATATATATACACACACAACAACAACAACTACAACAACAACAACTAAGCATTTTCCCATACTACATGGGGTCGGCTACATGGATTCTTTGTTTCCACAGAGCTCTATCATGTGCTATGTTAGCAGTTAACTCACAATAAGCTAGACCATTCTTTATTGTTTCTTTCCAATACTTTTGTGGTCGTTCTCTAGCTCTTTTAATACTTTCCAAATTTAGTTTTTCATACCTTCTTATAGGTTCTTCTTTTGATCTTCTTTCTATATGTCCAAACCATCTTAAACGATATTCTCTCATTTTATCCTCTATTGGTGCCACTACATTCACTCCCAAGGGCATGACACATGATCACAAAATTTACAGGAAATCTTGTAACAGATGACTATTCCCAAGATGAACTTGTAATCAATTTTGCAAAAATGTCCAATGTTTCAGTGGTCACAACTAATGAACAAAAGGTTTTAGTATTTAATTCTCTTCTCGAGCAAAAGGAAAAGTTGGGTTAAAATGTAAAAATGCAGTTGAAGTTGTGGAACTTAACAACACTGACTCGACATGCAAAGGCACATTACAAATAGACGTCTTCTGTTTTTGAATAAATTAATAATAGATGCCTTTCATATATATATATATACACACACAACAACAACAACTACAACAACAACAACTAAGCATTTTCCCATACTACATGGGGTCGGCTACATGGATTCTTTGTTTCCACAGAGCTCTATCATGTGCTATGTTAGCAGTTAACTCACAATAAGCTAGACCATTCTTTATTGTTTCTTTCCAATACTTTTGTGGTCGTCCTCTAGCTCTTTTAATACTTTCCAAATTTAGTTTTTCATACCTTCTTATAAGTTCTTCTTTTGATCTTCTTTCTATATGTCCAAACCATCTTAAACGATATTCTCTCATTTTATCCTCTATTGGTGTCACTCCTAATTTGTTTCTAATAACCTCATTATGTATACGGTCTTTTCTTGTATGACCACTCATCCATCTCAACATCTTCATTTCTGTCACAGACATCTTTTGTACATGTTGATGGTTAGCTGCCCAACACTAATAACCATAAAACATGGCAGGTCTAATTGCTGCTCTATAATATTTACCTTTTAACTTTAATAGTATCTTCTTATCACAAAGAATACTTGACGCTCCTCTCCATCTTAACCAACCATTATTAATTCTATGCGTAACATCTCCATCAATTCTTCCATCACTTTGAAAAATTGACCCTAGGTATTTAAAACTTTCCTTTTGGGGATGTAATGTGTGCCAATTTTAATTTCTATGTCCTCTAAAGTAACCAAATGATCAAACTTACATTCCATATATTATGTCTTTATTCTATTAAGTCCGTGGCCTTTGCTTTCTAATGCTTATCTTCATAGTTCCAGTTTTCTATTAACTTTTTTCTTAGACTCTCCCACTAACACAATGTCATCTGCAAATAACATACACCAAGACACTTCATCTTTGAATATGTTTTGTTAACTCATCAATCACCATTATAGACTTAAAGTTGATCCTTGATGTAACCCAATACTAACTTCAAAGAAGTCTGTCATTCCTTCATGAGTCCTCACACATGTTTTTGCACCATTGTACATGTCTCTTATAAGGTTTATGTATGTCAGTGGGATACCTCTTTTTTCCAAGGTTTTCCAAAGAACCTCTCTCGGTACCCTATCATAAGCTTCTTCTAGATGAATAAATATCATGTGAAGGTCTTTTTCTTTGCTCTAAAATGTTTCGTAAGACGTCTCAAAAGGTGAATCGCTTCAACAGTAGATCTGCCTGGCATGAATCCAAATTGGTTCTCTGTTGTACTTATACTTGTCTTAACCTATGTTTGATAATTCTTTTCCACAATTTCATAGTATGGCTCATTAACTTGATATCTCGATAATTCGCACAATTGTGAATATCTCTCTTGTTCTTATATATGTGTATAAGTGTACTCGCTCTCCATTCCTCGAGCATCTTTTTGTTTCTCCATATTTCATTAAATAGTCTTGAGAGCAAATTGATTCCTATTTCTCCTAGTATTTTCCAAACTTCTATAGGAGTATTGTCTGGTCCTGCCGATTTACCACCCTTCATTTATTTAAGAGCCTCTTTGACTTCATTCTTTTCAATATGTCGGTAGAAATTGTGGTTTATATACTTTTCTGATTTGGCTAACTCTCCTAAGTTAATACTAACATCTTTATTTTCATTAAAAAACTTATAAAAATAGTTTTTCCATCTATTTCTTATATCATCATTTGCCACTAGAATTTTTTCATTATTGTATTTGATGCATCTAACAACACTAAGATCTTTAGTTTTCTTATCTCTAGCCCTAACTATCCTAAAAATATCTCTTTCACCCTCTTTTGAGTTGAGTTTTTTATATAAATCCTCCCAAATTTTAGCTTTTGCTTGACTGACCGTCTTTTTCACTTCATTCTTTGCTTTCTTATAAGCCTCTAAAGTTTCACTAGTTTTCTTAGCATAATGTAATTTGTAACATACCCTTTTTGCCTTATTTTATTTTGCACTACTTCACTCCACCACCAAACTTCTTTTTGTGCCGGTACACCTCTCTTAGATTCACCTAACACATCTTTCGCCACTTTCCTAATATGTATAGCCATATTGTTCTACATATCACAAGGTATACCAACGTAATTCCAAGCCTTGAAGGACTTTCTGTTTAAATATATCTTCTTTCTCGCTTTTGAGGTTCCACAATTTAGTCTGAATAGCTCGATGCACTCTTTTTTTCTTTGTCTATTTTTTAATTTATAAATCCATAACTAAAAGTCGATGTTGGGTGGTTAAGCTTTCTCCTGGAATTACCTTACAATCTTTACAACACGCTCTATCTTTTTTTCTATAAATAAAGTAATCAATTTGTGTTTGTGATAAACCACTCTTATAAGTAATTAAATGTTTATCTCGTTTTTTGAAGATTGTATTGACTATAAAGAGATCAAATGCCATAGCAAAATTTAAAATCTCCCTTCCTTCCTCATTTATATCCCTAAAACCAAAGTTTTCATGAATACCTTGATATCCTAATGCCTCTTTATCGACATGTCCATTTAAGTCTCCTCCTAAACAAATCATTTCCCTTTGTGGAATCCTTTGAATCACCTTATCTAACTCTTCCCAAAAAGTTGTCTTTATACTATCTTCTAGGCCTACTTGGGGTGCATAAGCACAAATTATATTCAAAACCTCTGTTCCTAACACTAATTTTAACGTCATGATTTGGTCACCATATCGTTGTATGTCTACTACACTATCCTTTAAATCTTTATTTATGATAATATCAACTCCGTTTCGAGTCTTTTCCTTACTTGAGTACCATAATTTAAAACATGTATCCTCTATCTCCTTTGCTTTTTCTCCAACCCACTTTGTCTCTTGTAAACATAGAATATGAATCTTTCTCCGAATCATAGTATCTACCACCTCCATTAGCTTACTGAATAATATTCCGATATTCCAAGAACCAATACGAATCTTATTATCTAGGACTAGCTTTCTTACCCCCGCATCTGTCCATATTGAAAATGCGGAGAAACTGTCTGAAAATTATTCACTACATTCGGGCAGCAATGTAGCGGTACTAACTTCTTTACCCACACCCGTCCATGATGTGAGAACCCTCTCTGCAATTGATTCATTACATTCGAGCGAAAATGTAGTGGCCCTTGCTTACTTATGACTGCATTCGGGCTCTGCAGCGTGTCGCTAGGCGGGGACGCCCTAAAGCAATGCTCATAATTTATGTAATCGAACAACAACAACAACAACAACAACAACAACTAAGCCTTTTCCCATACTAGACAGGGTCGGCTACATGGATTCTTTGTTTCCACAGATCCCTATCGTGTGCCATGTTAGCAGTTAACTCCCAATAAGCTAGATCATTCTTTATTGTTTCTTTCCAACACTTTCGTGGTCGTCCTCTACCTCTTTTAATACTTTCCAAATTTAGTTTTGCTAACCTTCTTACAGGTTCTTCTTTTGATCTTCTTTCTATATGTCCAAACCATTTTAAACGATGTTCTCTCATTTTATCCTCTATTGGTGCCACTCCTAATTTGTTTCTAATAACCTCATTATGTATACGGTCTTTTCTTGTATGACCACTCATCCATCTCAACATCTTCATTTCTGTCACAGACATCTTTTGTACATGTTGATGATTAACTGCCCAACACTCAAAACCATAAAACATGGCAGGCCTAATTGCTGCTCTATAATATTTACCTTTTAATTTTAATGTTATCTTCTTATCACAAAGAATACCTGATGCTCCTCTCCATTTTAACCAACTAGCATTAATTCTATGTATAACATCTCCATCAATTCTTCCATCACTTTTAAAAATTGACCCTAGGTATTTAAAACTTTCCTTTTGGGGAATGCAATGTGTGCCAATTTTAATTTCTATGTCCTCTGAAGTAGCCAAATGGTCAAACTTACATTCCATATAGTCTGTCTTTGTTCTACTAGGTCGGAGGCCTTTGCTTTCTAATGTTTTTCTCCATAGTTCCAATTTTCTATTAACTTTTTCCTTAGACTCCTCCACTAATACAATGTTATCTGCAAATAACATACACCAAGGTACTTCATCTTGAATATGTTTTGTTAATTCATCCATCACCATTATAAATAAGTATGGACTTAAAGTTGATCCTTGATGTAACCCAATATTAACTTCAAAGAAGTCTGTCATTCCTTCATGAGTCCTCACACATGTTTTTGCACCATCATACATGTCTCTTATAAGGTTAATATATGTCAATGGGATACTTCTTTTTTCCAAAGTTCTCCAAAGAACCTCCCTCGGTACCCTATCATAAGCTTTTTCTAGATCAATAAATATCATGTAATCCATGGTATAAAAATCCGACAAAGTTTTACGCTGGCTGTTGAAAGCCTAACATAACCCTCTTCCTTTATTAAGGCTTGGGACCGGCAATGCAAGGGTGATCCCTTATATGGGCAGAGTTATATATAATATATATACACATATACAGATGTGTGTGTGTGCGTGTTAACTTTTCAATCCTTATCCAAGTTTGAGATTTTCAAAGTTGGATTGGATGTGCTTTATAGGTCACCGTGTACCCTTCTTTACTGGGGACAGGTAGTGGCTATGCCAGCTTGGGTGTTGTGCAAAGAGCCAGTATACTGCTCAAAATCAAGCTTTGGTCCAAAAGGTTCTGTGTTATTTTCATGAAAAGCTCTTTTGGTACTTATATTAATTTTGGCAGGAGCCTGGACAACTGTATTTACTAAAATGCAAAAATTTGTATCATCATAGTTCTTACGAAAATCTTTTCGTTTTTCACTACAAAAAACTTTTTGCATGCTGGCAGAGATGGCTCTTAGTCTTGAGTCACCTTGGAATACGAAAGGTCAAAGTTACAAAGTACTAATTTCAAAAAGTCAATTGAATGAGGTATCCGTCACTGTTTCTGAAGCAAACTAGGTTTGGAACAGGGTATTAGTTGTTATGTGATGATTACTAGGGTTTCCTATTCAAATTTGAATTTGGGAATGCTATTAGCGGGACAAAATTAGAGGACTGGTTCGTTGAGTTGGTATTTTGAATTGTCTGTATGCTCTAAGCAACAAGAAGTTGGATGGTGATTCAGAAGCATTGTTCATGCCTTCATGGCAAATGTATTGTGAAGAACAATGATTTTAAAGTCATACTCTGATCTTGCATCTTACATGGTGATTGATGAGTTAACAAAACATATTCAAGATGAAGTGCCTTGGTGTATGTTATTTACATATGACATTGTGTTAGTAGAAGAGTCTAAGGAAAAAGTTAATAGAAAACTGGAACTATGAAGATAAGCATTAGAAAGCAAAGGCCACCGACTTAATAGAACAAAAATGTAAGTTTGATAATTTGGTTACTTCAGAGGACATAGAAATTAAAATTGGCACACATTACATCCCCAAAAGAAAAGTTTTAAATACCTAGGGTCAATTTTTCAGAGTGATGGAATAATTGATGGAGATGTTACGCATAGAATTAATGCTGGTTGGTTAAGATGGAGAGGAGCGTCAAGTATTTTTTGTGATAAGAAGATACCATTAAAGTTAAAAGGTAAATATTATAGAGCAGCAATTAGGCCTGCCATGTTTTATGGTTCTGAGTGTTGGGCAGTTAATCTTCAACATGTACAAAAGATGTCTGTGACAGAAATGAAGATGTTGAGAAGGATGAGTGGTCATACAAGAAAAGACCGTATACATAATGAGGTTATTAGAAACAAATTAGGAGTGGCACCAATAGAGGATAAAATGAGAGAATATCATTTAAGATGGTTTGGACATATAGAAAGAAGATCAAAAGAAGAACCTATAAGAAGGTATGAAAAACTAAATTTGAAAAGTATTAAAAGAGCTAGAGGACGACCACAAAAGTGTTGGAAAGAAACAATAAAGAATTATCTAGCTTATTGTGAGTTAACTGCTAACATGGCACACGATAGGGATCTGTGGAAAGAAAGAATCCGTGTAGCCGACCCCGTCTAGTATGGGAAAAGGCTTAGTTGTTGTTGTTGTTGTAGTGATGTTGTGCCAACGTTTCTTTTGATGGTTTAAACTAAACGTGGTTTAGTTCAAACATTTGCAGTTCCAGATAGTGTGTGAAACAACCACCATGGGCCATAAAGGTCCTTAGAAGCTTTCCTTTTCCGTTGAATTTGATGGACATGTTGCTTAAGTATCAAATGTAGCCTAAAATGCTCTCCTAGGTAACACAAAAAATTACTTGAGATGGTGATCATCCGTCATTTGGGCAGCTTTTTACCTTGAATAAGAAGTGCTTCATGCCCTTCTCTAGACATTTTGATAACACAGAATCATGGACCTGTATTCACACTGGAGCAAAACAATGATTGTGGTAACTAGTCATCATAACATTAGGATTTTGAGTTTGCAGAATGGAGCTGAAAAGAAAAGCGACGTAAGATCACTCTCCATAGATCTTCTCCTTTTGCTTGATAAGTTTCTTTCCATTTATTTGTTTGTAAATAATACATTTTTTGTGTATCAACATTGCAACATTTCGAGTATGCCTGACTTAAAACAAATGCATGTTAAGTGAACCCTTTTTGCTCACTTAACATTGTACAGGACCTTTGCAATGTGGTTAAGGGTTCACTTAACATGCTAGGTGTGCTTGGATAGAGATTGGAAGGTCATAGGGCTCACCATCCAGTTCACATGCTATGCAACTCAAGAACTGAAGATCTTTGTAAAGGTGATAAAAGTATGTCCAAATTTATTAATCATGTCAAGTTCTGAACAAGTTCTTTATTTTACATAGGCAAGCATGCATGCTAGATCTTGTTTCGTCTGATTTCTTATTTTCCGTAGAATTTGATTTCAGTAGCAAGGTTAACTAGAGATGACAACTATGTTGTTGAGTTTCACCTGCCATTCGTTTACGTTGAGGATTTGATGAGCAAAACAGTGTAACACGTGGACAAAATTAAGGGTGCTTCTATAATGGCGCATAGAAGTGGCTAACCCGCTTCTTGTATCGTCTGTCTAGTGAAAGTCGGGATTTTGCACCGTCACCTGGGGCATCTTAGTTGCAATATTTCAAGTCCAAAAGATAGTGTCCCTTTGGCTTTCTAGTTGTACGAGTTGAAAATTTCATAAGCTACCATTTCAACATGCACAGGAGCTCCTCATTGAACCGCTGGAAGCGAATTCTAGCAGAAGAGTAACTGTCATCCAATGTAAAGAGTTCAACCTTCTTGGACTTCGTAAGGGAGGGGTCAGCACGTGTAATTCAAGTCATTTTCTTATGCTGGCTGAACTTTGTAAAATATAGATAAAAGTCAAAGCCTTATCTCTTGACCTATCAAACAGAGGGAGTGCTGCCTTTTACACACATAAACTGTGGATACTGTAGAGGTTGTTAGGTCACATAATTCCTTTGTTTGTCTTATCGCATGTGTACTTCTGTGATCTCTCCTTGAGCATATTTTGTTTTATTTTATAGTTGTCAGTTTGATTGGTCATGAATATTACTCAACATGTAACTGTGATTAGTTTCTGTTTTGTTCTCTCGTTAAACAAAGTCGAATTGAGATATGTATTTTATAATTGTAAGTTTGTTGTTGAGTTTCACCTGCCATTCGTTTACGTTTGAGGATTTGTCTTAAAGAGTTTTTTTTCTGTAGATATGTATTTTATAATTGTAAGTTTATTTTATAATTCTGCCCATATAAAAGATCGCCCTTGGCCAGTCCCAAGCCGGACTGAGGAGGAGGGCTGTGTTAAGAAACTAACGGCCGATGCAAAACTTTGTGGGGGTCTTGAAGGGTGCCACATGCGAATGTTGAGCATGAATGCACTTGATCCCTTGTGAACGGTAAGTGAAGCATGCCTGGGTGAGAATCATACTAGGATGGATGACCTTCTAGGAAGTCCTCTTATGGTAAGGTAAGGTAAGGTGTCAGTTTGATTTATCACAAATATTATTCGACATGGAACCGTGATTAGTGTCTGTTATGTTCTATCGTCGAGCATTAGTTCCAAAGCATTCACATGTTCCTCAAAGTTTTTGGCTTTAAATGCTTTTTGATTAGTTGACAACAGGTATAGCAGCAGTTTGTTGTTAACTTTATAGAGTCCCCATTATCTGAGATGATTTTTCATGCAGAATTTAAACATGGAATCCGAATTTGTTTGACTTGTGGCATGTGGAGATAAGAAAAGCGGGCGGAAGAAAAAAAATGAAGTATATACGTGTCTCCATGTGCGTGTGAATGGAGACACAACCCGATATATGCATGTTTCTTCATTTTTCAAGTTTAGACAGATCTGGCAATATCTGGCCTATCATCAATCTGTTTGCACTCCTTAATCTAAACCCGATAGGTCACCAACCCGATTCATTGTGTCCATACACGTAGATATAAACCGAACTCGTTGTCTATCCAATACTTTAATGCAATATGTATTTGTTTAGGAAAAATTTAAAAATTTCACTCAGATTGGCGTCCGAGGGAGATCTATAAAATGCTTTCTTATGCTGTGAATCTAATACAGCTGCTGTCATTCAAAAAATATTTAGAAAAAAGAGATTCTTGGTACTGTTGGTTCAGTCACTCTGGGCTCCAATGATGAAGACAATGGGTTTGGATGTTCCCATGTTTGATGGCAAGGCATCGAAAATAAAAGGATGCACACCATGGAGTAATTGGCCTTTGCGCGCATCAAACAGATGGCACCAATAATTTATTACTAAGTGCTACACTAGAAGATACTGGACCCCATTTTTCATTTCCTTATGTTAAGCATTTTGATCACATGTTATGACTTTTTTATTGGATTCATGAAAAGAGTAATCGCACTTCATGAATAAAGATAGGGTTGATCTTGCTAAAACAACTGGGCATTTTAATTGTTAACACTACCAAACCACTAATGACCAGAAAAAAAAAGATCCACCATGATCGTTGTTGTTTATTCTTGTCGAAATAGGATCTAATTCATAAAATTATATGCGCGAGCTGTTCCCTTGGATGATCAAGTGCATGAGCCATGTCAGTCTTTGAGAGGTTTAAATCAATGTTATAAATATCATATCATAATATTGTAAGATGCAGTAAGATAATATAGCTTATACTGAGTCCGATACTGTATTATGTGAACATACATGCATATTGTATCATACTGTAGAATATATTTTCTTTGTTTCTGGAACAAGTTTTCTTCATTAAGCAATAAAGTATCTCCCTGTATAGTAATACGATATGTCACTGGGCGGTTCGAGGTGATCGGCCTTAGCACCAGATGCTAACCAGTCCTTCAACCAAATCTGCGTACGCAGACGATGGACATATGGAATTTTTCAATATGATGCGGAAGCATGTAATCACGGTTTGTACAAAGAATTAACAATGAATATGAGAAGTAACAAAGTCTTAAAGAAGGTTTATTTATTATCAAATAGCGGATCTATATAAAACCTTAGAGAAGAGTCCACTTGATACCACAATGGAACCCATTGACGGCTGAATTCTTTTGAAGGATAGAGTCCCGGACTTCCACCTTGCTCTCACCAAGTTCACCTCTCTCTCTCTCTCTCTCTCTCTCTCTCTCTCTCTTTCTCTCTCTCACACACACACACACACACACACACACACACACACAGGACAATGACTGAATCCCTAATAAGAGCTACCCGGTTCCCTTTTATATGGAGATCTTAATATATGCCAGCACACTTAAGTACTGTTAGCATATTTAAACAAATCTCATGACTTATAATTGAAATTTAAATTCAAAAGGTTAAAAAGTAATTTACTTTCTGTATGTTACTTTACTCATGTACATAATTTTTGTCTTTTAATTCAAATTTCAATAATTCATTAAATTAAAACGGGTAGTTGAGATTTATTTTGATATGCTAGTACTTAAGTGTGCTAGTATATACTAGCCCCCCTCTATATATGTATTATGTAGAGAGAAAAAAAGAAAGAGAGACAGAGTCTTAGTTGCGTAATGTTGTTTGGTACATAATCTTACACAAATATCTTCAATATTGATCTTTGAGATTGACCGTGGAAATTTGAATCAAATATGCCATTATACATTTAAATATATTAAATACAAAGTAAAATATCTACCGTCAATCTCAAAAATTGAATGGTGGAAATTGATGGAAATCTTACTTGCATTTAAATGTAGTGTGTGTTAAATATAAAGTGAAATCTCTACCGTCAATCTCAAAGATAGATTTGTGAAAATGTTTGTGCAAGATTATACCAAAAGGCATTATGCAACTAACATACAATATATATATATATATATATATATATATATATATATATATACAAAAATTGGCGTATTTATAATGACATAAGTAGATTATTGATACAAAATCAACAAACTCATTAGGAGACCGATGGTCTGTGATATCCATTGTCTACCTTGCATCTTGATGTGCGTGCGTGTGCATTGCTCTGGTCTGCTGTACACTGGTACAATATCTTAACGAGCCAAATGAGCTGAGTGAACCGGTAGCTCCCCAATTGGACCTACCACGTAAACCATGTATAAATGGATCATAATAAAGGATCATGCACCATCAATTTCCTGCAACTTAACTGCTTGTAGGACAATTGATTTTCATCAAACGTAAATCTTTTGGAAAGAAACCTACGGCGAGGGTTTACCCTTACATAACCAACCTAAACCTGAATCGGAATAAAGACTCGGTTATGCTTAATGCATTAATATTTGAAAATTAATGCAGATGATGATTAATCATGTAAATAAATAGATTAAGATCTCAAACTTTGAAAAGGAAAAAGATAAGATAATTATAGTCGATGGCGGATATCTTTCAAAAGCAAGTGAAGCCAATTAGATCCCTTCATTCTACTTTGTTCTTTCAGAATTCGAAAGCCTTGTATACTTTGAATGATCACACATCACGCAATGACATAACTTTGTTAAAAGCAAAAAGGGGAATGAAGAAATACAGATTGATGCTTTTCTCTCCAAAGAGTAATGGAGAAACCCAGTAGGGTTAGGTCTTAGGAAATGATTCAAGATGCACTTGTGCTCAACTCGGTCGGCTCATTCTTCAGTTCAGCCTAGGTAAATGATCGGTGTGGGAAGAAGTTTTCGACTTGGCTCGGTTATTATAGGCTCATACGACGTATTTATTTCGGTAACATACGGAATTTATGCATTACAAACATATCACTGAGAAGCTTGCTAACTAAGTACCATGTTTTCACCTTCATTGAAGAAGTGGAAATTTCATATATCACCATAAACAATCTTAACTGTTCAATTAAATTAGCAATGCTTTCTTAAGAGGTTTAGGTGTAAGTTTGCTTTTAGAAGCTTCGTCTAGGCAACCCTTTTCTTCTCATTTGGGTCGGTTCAACTTCGAGTAAGCATCGTAGCGAGCTCTTCGTGTTTAGCTCATGGGTGCGTTTGAGGGAAAGTTGAGTACAAATCCAACACGAACACAATTAGCCATGTTTTCTGTAAGAGATGAACTTCTTTCTTGTTGAAGTGGGGGAAGGAGGAAGCCAGGTATATGTACACCCCAGGTATCAAACTCATGACCTGGGACTTGTGACTGGAGCCCCCTAGCCAGGTGGGCTATTTGCCTCTGAGTGCTAGCAAGAACTCTTACCAAGATGTCAGCTTTTATGCCAATCTGTGTATAAAGGGACCGGGTGTGATATTTATTGGGTCTGGTTCCAAACTAGGAACCGGAGCAAAAGTGAAAAATTAAACCCGAAATCAGTAAACGAGATTGGGTCTGGTCCCAATCACACTCCCAACGTCACCGTGAGAGGGGCGAAAATGGAATTCCAGCCGCAACGGTCTAAGCTTAACGCTTTCGGTCTCGAAGGCTCCGACAGGTTCAGTTGGCCACGTGTGACTCGGCCAATTGGTGGGTTTGAGTTGTCACGTCAACGTCAAATCAACCGTGGATATGTAGAATATTTTCTTATTTATTTATTTCTCTTTTTTCAATAAACAACGATGTGACGTTGATGGGATGTCAGTTGGGACTCAAAACATTTCTTTGTTAATTTATATATATATATATTATATGAAAATTGGGAGTTCTTAGACAATTTTTTTTATGATCTATATCATTCGTACGATCGCATGAAAAACACATATCGAATAACCTATCAAAATCTATATAAAAATTAATACCATTTGATGTATACGAGTGCAATGATATCATGAGTGCTTTCATCATTTCGTTTGATTGATGATAATTAAAGTGATGATAATTAAATAATGTTAACGTGAGAGATTGTTTCAACAAATCCTCAAAGGATCCGTTTTACCACACATTAGAATTGGAAAGTATATGGAAAAACTAGAAGAATATTAATAGAAAATCAATTCCACCCAAGAGGATGTTCTCTTGCCAGAGCAAGGCGTAAAGCTGGCTCCAATGAAGGAGATCAACTAGCATCAGCTAGCTGATTGATGGGACAATAAAACTTTGGGAGCAGGTGAAACGACATATATTGCCTCCATGCACAGCATGATTTTCCTTTAATTACATTTTAATAAGCCGATTTAGGCCCGTTCGGAAGATCCATACCAGATTAGAAGGCTACAATGATCTCAAACCAGAAGGAACCCACTCGGATAGTTTATCTTTTCATTAAAACTTAGTTATCTGAACAACCACTTAAACCAAGCAATTGTTGGTAGTGCAAGCAATTTTTTTTTTTTACAATAGAAGCCGGGTATGCTTGCCCAGGTATCGAACTCAAGCCGCATCCCGTTGAGTTGAGAGCCCTGCCAGGTGAGCTAATGCCTTGGGTGCTAGTGCATGCATGATTTAACTATGCTTAGTCAAACTTCTATGACATGCTTAATCAATGAGTTTGATAAATTCAAATGCAATAAAGAATCATAGCCTTAAAATGCAACTTGCTAACGTTGAGTCTTTATTGTTATTTTGTTCACAACCATAATAATCCTTATGAAAATGACTGAATTTTCTTTTCCTTTTCTTTTTAATACATGATTAACCCATTTTTCTTTCGGGTTACAAGAAGAGGCCGAAGCCTAACACACACATGCACCCTGTTGGAATCGAACTCCCCACCAGCAACAACGGCGCTAGGGTGTCCTTCCGTTTGAGCTAATGCTCTGTGATCAACCCATTCAATTGCAAAGTGAGGCACAACTCTCCTTCTTACGGGGTCAACCCGAAAGATCTTCAAGTTGAAGGTCACGCGTTTGATATCAAGGGGGGTGCATACCTGATACAGGTCTGCCCAAGCCCAGCTTGCTAGAAAGATGATAAGCCATTCTTGAATTGATTGTGATGCTTCCACTCTAGCTTTTTCCTACCAATAAATTAATAGATCATAAGTAGTCTATTTTGGCTTTCCTAATATTTGCAAATTAATTGCATGCTTATTCCAGCAAAACATGATTAATAGGGTTTACTTTGAAAAAGCAAATGGCCTACCGAAATTCAACATGGGTTCATCGTCGACAAGCTGATGTTAATATTGCTTGGCTTAATCTCAACTTACACTGAGACTTCGAGTCCGTCGCAAGAAGTTATGTAACCAAACTCATTAACTCCAGATTTAAGGCTAAATCAAGCATTTAGATAAAAGATTTGATGAAAATATTAGGCTAGCTGCCAGATACATAATATAACTCTTAATTTGGAAATGCATTGTCTTACCCTTGAGTTTATTATGAGACACCTATACTGACCCACATATATGATTGTATTTAAGTAGGATTATATAGCATTAAATCCATTGAGTTTAATATTAAATGAATGATTAAAATGCTTCATCTACTAAACAATGTAAGACTATTATTGAAAATACATAGCTTCTACGGTAAAATTAAAAGATCTATTCAAAGGGGAAATCATAATTAATGTTAAAAGTAACATTTCATATTTGATTTTACAAGACAATAACTACTTTTTACAGCACGAGAGAAATTTAATGTCTCACATTAGGTTATATCAATACTCCACACACACACACATATATATATATATAGAGAGAGAGAGCATCTTAGTTGCATGTTTTTTGGTATACAATCTTGCACAAACTTTCTATCATTTAATATTGAGATCAATGGTAGATATTTGAATAATTTTACGTTTAATATACATTAAATATACAACAACAACAACTAAGCTTTTTCCCATACTAGAGGGGATGGATTCTTTGTTTCCATAAAGCTCTATCATGTGCCATGTTAGCAGTTAACTCACAATAAACTAGATCATTCTAATATACATTAAATATAAAGTATAAAAATTATAATAATACTTTAATTCAAATCTATATTATTGATCGAAAGGACTGAATTGTAAAGACCTTTGTGTAATATTATGCATAAAAAGACATTATACTCTCTCTCTCTATATATATATATATGTGTGTGTGAAGTACATGTGTGTTTTGGACACAATCATATGACTAGGGACTGCAAATAACCAGCAGATGATCAGGTAAGGTGCAACTGGTCCCCGAATCTGGCTCCATACCCAGATTAGAATCTGGGTGGGCCTCTCATGCTGCTTGTATTGTGTATACTGACACAATACCCCTGATATACGAATGGTATTACAAGTTTGTCAGAATCCTACTCAACTCATGGTTGGGTCTGACCAGGCCCATGTGAACCATATCGGATCCGATCACTCACATCTCAATTAATAAGACTGTCCAAGTCCAGATAGGTGGGCAACCCGGTGTAAGACCAGGGAACTATACTGTGGTAATTCTTGCGTCACTCCTTGAATTTATTATATATTTGTTTTATAACTTTTATTTCTTTTTTAGTATGGAAAATATTCCTCACGCCCAGCATTTTACATGAAATTCCATGAAAAAGCACCAAATTTTCTGAAAAAACTTCATCAAGACCTAAACTTTCAGGAAAGTATCATGAAGGCAGAGCGGACAATACAAGACACGACACGAAAACATGAACCATACCAGTTCAAAGTGACACATGATAAATAGGGCCATGTTTGATTTATTTCATGAACTGGGAATCGAACTCTCGACCATTAACAACAGCAGTAGAGCACACTATCATCGAGCCAACGCTATGGATGCATGTGTGTTAGGCTTTGGCATCCTCTTGTAACATTAAAAAAGCACAAGACGAACGAGAAATTATTGGCAATACAACAAAACCTTTTTCATCCTGGATCGGATCAGCTACATGAAATCTTTAAATTTTTATAAAGCCTATCCTTTTTGTCATAATAACTGTTAACTAACCAAAAATTAGATCATTCTTTACTTTTTCCTTCTAATATTTTTATAGTTTTTTCTTTCTCTTTTAACATTTTCATTACTTAGTTTCTCATTCCTTGTTATTTCTTTTTTCCGTCTTTCAGTAATTGTTAATAATAATCTATCAAAAAACATTTGCTGGCAATAACGCATCGGACACGGACACAACTTGACAAATCAGTGTCCTGTGTGCACAACCAGTCTTTAAGTTGTTCCAAATGGCACTTTCCATACTTCAAAAATGCAATATTGATCAATGAATTGGTTCTGATAACAATCGGATGAATGCGGAATGGAGAAGAGGAGTGCTAACTTTCGGTGGAAGAGAAGTTCGAGTTACAGACTCCATCGCCTTTCAAAAGAAATCAACCCCAAGTTCCACAGGTGAAAAGATCAGGCTGTGTTTGTGTGAACTTGTCTGCAACACGAAACACGAAACTAATCTGAACCTCTCTTATCTAACAATATTTGTGAAAGTTCCTCAGGTCTGTTTCAGGAATTATCGGAAAGTGCCTCGTGCCTGTTTTGAGAAACGTAAAAGCGGTATCCTAAGCTTCATTTTTCTTTCTCCAAAATTGCCAAACAAGTTCTTGAGTCGTGAGCATCTTATCATTTTATAAACACTGAAAATTTGATCATGCGCCCATGATATTCTTACTTATGCCAATCTATTACTTTTTTTAAAACTAAGTGTAATTTTAAAACATTTGAGAGTTTTTAAAAAATAATGTCATTAAACACATGTCCCTTAAAAAACAATTGTTCAATAAGTAAAAAATATGAGTAGTAAAGAGGATCCAATCACTCTATACAAACATATATATATATATGGACATATACATACACACCAATGTTTTGTCATTGCGAAACACTATTTTACTTTAAAAAAATTGTAATTTGAATCAACCTTTTTTTCATCGTCAAAGTAACATTGGGTTCTTCGTATCCATTGTCCTCTAATCATCTTTTAATGTTTTTTGAACATTTTGAGGCCTTCTTGTTTCTATTTTAAATGATACTCCGTTTAGTTTCTCACATCTTTTTGTCACAGCTCTACTTCTTTCTCCCAACATCCAAACCACCTTATGCATCATTTTTATTTCTATTGTGGTAAAGGGAATAGATGAAAGAATTAGGAAACGAAGGAACATATTAATGATGCAATTTTAACTTAGGTTTTAATTTGATGTCATAATTACTGCAAACAATAACACCTCTGAATAAGTAATAAAAGTTGCAAAACGATGTAGGGATTCCACTCACAAGTTGAAGGCCATGAGTCCGATACCTAGCACATGCGTGTTGCTTTCGGCCTCTCCATTACCCTTAAATAAAATGCAACAAAAGCTAATTTAAATCAAGAAAAGAGTAAAAAGTATACTTTTCTTGATAATTTGAGCTGTTATCTTTATCGAACAGTCTAGATCTAAACAGTAATTTCTTTTACTTTTTACCTTTTAAAAAAACTAATTTTAAAAAGATAGACGATCCACATTGTTAACAAGAATGAATAAATCCGAGCTCAGACTGTTATAAACTAATTTTTTAATGAAAGGAACACGATCAAAGCCCGAAGAAACTAATTTGAGCTGTTATTGAATGTTTATATCAAAATACAAGTATGCCTCACTCTAAAAGAATTCCGGTGTTCGCCACTGGCTTGGCTTGGCTTGTTTGTGTAGAAAACCAGTCACAAGGGTTGTTCGGCTCATTTAGCTCATTTACCAGCTGTATTTAACACAATGGAAAGAACATAAATGTACCAAATTAAACACCTTGACCGTAACAGGATCATTGAAAGGAATAATAAATTTCAATCTCTTATTCCTTTAAAGAACTAATTGCAACATCTTGTTGAACATCCTTCTTTAACAAAAAAACAACTTATTTTAAATTGTCTAAAATGTGATATCCAATAATGATTTTCTGCTGGAATGTAAAAATTGTTATAAAAAAACATTTATTTTCATATCTCATATATATGTTTAATTGGCAAGCTGCGGTTAAGCAAAGAAATGGCCAGTTTCGGTTTGCACTGCCTGTTTCGTTTCTGGTTCAACGGAAGGTGGAACCGAAACAGAACCAAGCGTCCCTGGTTCAGCTTCGGTTCTGGCCCCGATGTGATTGGTTTTGATCCCGATCTGGTTTCCATTAAAACTGCAGATCCGGTTCCATACCGGCCATGAAGCCTCGACCAGGCACACTTTCCTTGCCGGTATCGAACTCATGATATAGAAAGATCTTAGAGAATAGGGTTCATTCATCCATACAATTAGAATATAAAACTCCATACGATGCTTAAAAGATGCATTGACATTGCGTATTTCAGTAGCTCAAGTTGCCACGAGAAGGGACTCCTTTCCTTCTTTGCCAAAAAGCAAAGTCAATACTACGGATGGATTTGAAAAGGGCAGGTAAAGGTCTACACCTTGTCGTGATTAACACGGTTTAGGGAATTAAGATCGCCATCTCTCATTCTTTATATATATATATATATATGTAGAAAGAGGGAGAGAGTTGCTGCTATTTTGGGCAGTGTATTAAATGACATGACTCTCTCAGTCAGGTACAAACTATGGCAGAAATAGTGAGAGATGATGGGTTATCTCTCCGTCTCTGTCTCTCTGTTCCCAGGGATTCAGAACCGAGAATCTAGCCCAATCGAAAGGAAGTGAAGATAAGTAAATCACAGAAATGACGAGACATTTTGACCGGCAGCAGATATGACACAACAACACGCTCTCTCTGTCTTCCATGTCCACCATCGTTGGGAATACCAACTACTGGTTGGGCTCTAATTTCATCGGGGCACCCTTTTGCCTTAAAGCATGCGCACAAATCGGCCGTTCTTCGGCTTCTTTCGCTTGGAAAGAATCCGGTTGGCAGATAAATTCAGTCGGGGTTGAGCCCTTGATTATATTCTAAAACGGCGTTTCAGTTAACGTTGTCAAATCTGTTCATTGATCGACTCGTTTTTCATGCAAAATATTTGAAGGATCGGCAAAATTTTGTAAAAACGCAGAGAGAGTAATAGCTCACCGGGCGAAGGGGCCGACTAAGAGGTTGAAGGTCATCGGTTTGATACGGGAGGCATGCATCTGGGTGTGTTCTGCTGATTATACTTGAAAAAAATTTAAAAAAATAAAATTCATATATCTTCTCAATTACAAGATATTTCTTACTTATACAAATCTCGTTTTAATTCACTCAAGTGTACTTATATTTTGGATGAGATACACTGTTGACATATTTGTATTTCGAGTGAGACTTGACAAAATACTTCAGTTTTTTATATATAATAAACTTAAGAATTTTTATAACGTAAGAAATAGGGTCCAGTCTCAAAAGGTTGCCTTTTCCCATAAATTTATAGCGGGTTTCAGCCCTACATCTGACTAGGGAGAACAACGGCTAAGATTCAGGTCAATCATAGCTTTACTGGGTCCACCTTAATCGGACCTTGCAGAACACACTTCATGAGTAGAACTCCCCACAACCACTAACGTCGTCTTTCAGTCGAACTCTCCACCAGCAACAATGGCACTAGACAGCTCTGCCGTTCAATTTGGATTCATGCCATGTCAGACATATCTACTCTTGAAGCGATTCACCTTTTGAGATGTCTTATGAAACATTTTAGAGCAAAAAAGAAAAACCTTCACATGATATTTATTGATCTAGAAAAAGCTTATGATAGAGTACCGAGGGAGGTTCTTTGGAGAACTTTGAAAAAAAGAGTTATTCCATTGACATACATTAACCTTATAAGAGACATGTATGATGGTACAAAAACATGTGTGAAGACTCGTGAAGGAATGACAAACTTCTTTGAAGTTAATATTGGGTTACATCAATGATCAACTTTAAGTCCATACTTATTTATAATGGTGATTGATGAGTTAACAAAACATATTCAAGATGAAGTACCTTGGTGTATGCTATTTGCAAATGACATTGTATTAGTGGAGGAGTCAAAAGTTAATAGAAAATTTGAACTATGGAGAAAAACATTAGACAGCAAGGACCTCTGACTTAGTAGAACAAAGACATAATATATGAAATGTAAGTTTGATCATTTGGTTACCTCAGAGGACATAAAAATTGAAATTGACACACATTGCATCCCTCAAAAGGAAAGTTTTAAATACCCATGAGTAAATTTTTCAGAGTGATGAAAGAATTGATGGAGATGTTACGCATAGAATTAGTGCTGTTTGGTTAAAATGGAGAGGAGCATTAAGTATTCTTTGTGATAAAAAGATACCATTAAAGTTAAAAGGTAAATATTATAGAGCAACAATTAGGCCTGTCATGTTTTATGATTTTGAGTGTTGGGCAGTTAATCATCAACATGTACAAAAGATGTCTGTGACAAAAATGAAGATGTTGAGATGGATGAGTGGTCATACAAGAAAAGACTGTATACATAATGAAGTTATTAGAAACAAATTAGGAGTGACACCAATAGAGGATAAAATGAGAGAATATCGTTTAAGATGGTTTGGACATATAAAAAAAGATAAAAAGAAGAACCTTTAAAAAGGTATGAAAAACTAAATTTGAAAAGTATTAAAAGAGGTAGAGAACGACCACGAAAGTGTTGGAAAGAAACAATAAAGAATGATCTAGTTTATTAGGAGTTAACTACTAACATAACACACGTTAGGGATATGTGAAAACAAGAAATCCATGTAACCGACCCCGTTTAGTATGGGAAAAGGCATAATTGTTGTTGTTGTTGTTTTACAAATAAAATAAATCTCAACTGTATTAAGTCTTCCACATTCGAAATTTCAAAAACAACATTTATGTGTGTGCGTTATGTTAGTTTATTTCTACGTCATACTAAATTTTGACTGTTTAAGGCAATTAAAATATTTTATTTCAATAATTAGAATAAACCTATTTTCTAGTAGTGTGAAGTGTGATCCAACCTATTTAGATACCGGTATCATACTTTGTTCTCAGTTGAATTCTTAACGGGCTTTAAGTTATTGATCAGATTAGGATGAAAATATACAAACTGAATCGAAAATAATTTTGGTAATTATTCCGCCTTAAATTACAGGATCTAATTAATTGGTTAATGATGTGGATTTACGACCTAAAATGTGCACGTCATTAAACCATTAAATCTCACATTTGGTTCCTAAAGAGGCTTAATAAAACACACGCATATCAAAATAATCTCTCTCTCTATCACACACGTACACAACATTTATCGGCTTCGATGGCTCATTATGGATCGAGTTTTATTGTAATCTGACTTGTCTTCTATCACTAATTTCTTTACTATTGCCACTGTTCTTGGTGATTTCAAATTCTTAACAAGAATGAACAAGGTGATTACGCTTTTAACAATGTCGCAAGCATCCTTCACAATAACTGCAAAATGTGGCACAATTAAAAAGCTGCAATGAAGTTTGCAGGAAGCGTGTTGCTCCGTTTGAATGGCTGGGCTTCCCGGGCACAAGCATCCGAAGTTCATCGCTAACTGTTACAAGGAGCGGAACTCTTCTTGAGAGGGGTTGGACTCCAAAGGATCCTGAAGTTGACGACCTCAAGTTCGACCTGATGAGGCACGCATATCTCTTTGAGGTTAAACTTCTGAGATAGCAACGTGATTTGGTTTGAGAAAAACAAGTAATCACATCGCTTTGTTCTCATTACATGTCTGCCATTTTTGGTCGATAAAGTAACAGAATGACATCTTCATGGTTTCCAAAATAAAAACATGCGCGCACACACACACACGGAGCAACGACATTCCATTAAGAAGAGGGGAATGAATGTGACTTTTTTATTATATTTTAAGGAGTATTATCAAGTGGGTGCACACACTCACTTGGCTACTAATTGACTGTCATATACCCCTAGCTAATAGAACGATTTCTTCCATTTAAAAGTGATAAAATAAGTTAATTTCATCCGTACAAGTTTACCTTTTTGATAGATTAGGCAGATCATGGTGACATAAAAAGCAGATACCATGGATGCTGCACCAGAATCAAAAGAATATTAAATGAAAAAGCAGAAAAGGCTAGAATACGAAATCTCACGTATATGTCAATGTATAAAACGAAAGGAATACTTTCAAAGCAATTTGTCGGCATCTCGATCGAATGTGATTGAGAACAGTATGAAAAGTCGGTATTTTACGTTTATAAAGATCATTACCGTAGGTGATTCATGTTCTCATGTTGAAAGAAATAAAAAAGGCAGTGGATTGCGTGAGGTGGATTACGGAGAACACCGGTAACAAGCTTATCAATAGCTCAATGGATGTTGCCAACATGTTCAGCAGCCATAGCTTGTGGACACACAAACGGAGGGGAGTGTTTCATCATTTCCCCAGAAAGCTTAATTAGGTTTTTACTTGGTGCAGCCACATGAACCCACAGAGGAATCAACAGCAAGACTAAAACTCGGTGTGTGTGTGAGAGAGAGAGAGATAGAATTCATGCATACTAGAGGTTATAATAACCCGTGACGATTCTTAAAGAGCTTTTCGGGAAACCCGTTTCCGTGGCTGAAGGAGCCAAAAATGATGGAAGGCAAATCTTTCATTCTGTCATCGCCTTGTTTTTTTAAGTGTGGATCTTATTTATAAGGAAAGAGTGTTCTGAGGGTTTCCTTTGAGAATAGGAATGTTTGAACCACATGAATTACTGTTTGTATCCTGATTCGTTATTTCTTTCATTGACATCCGACGTGTAGTTCTATCTAGCGAGAAAACAAGAAATGGCGCAAATTCATGCATGGACACACACAGAGAGAGAGAGAGAGAAGATGAAGGAAAAGCGAACAAGATCTAATGAATGCGCAACACAAACAGAAGAACAGGAGACGTGGATAAGAAAAACATATACTGAACACCATTAATGTCCTCAAGAGTACCACAGCCCTAGCAACAATCATTAGGCCTAACACATAATACCATGCTACAATATACATACTTCTTCTACGATCTCCCTACCACCACCACCACCTGCTTAAGTCATTGCACAAAAGGCACAAGATTATCGAGAATCATCCTAAATATTCAGACAAAAAGAAAGAACTAAATTCCTTACATAAAGAGATCTGCCATTGGTAGTACCTTGAATTTCATGCACATATCTATCTAGCACTAATTCATTAAAATCCTAACCAGGATTGTTCAATTGGGCCAAAACGAAGATCCCATCAGCACTGACACGGGAATATCATGTTCATATTCATACCCCCGCTCGAGCCCGACCCTACCACCATCGCCCCTGAGCCGTCTCCCGCATCCACCGGTGCACCCACCAATATGCCATGATGGAAGAGCTGAGCCTGGCTATGGAGAGGCAGCTGCATCAATGGAGGAGACGTCGTGGAACTAGACGAAGACGACGACGATGTATTCGAGAGTTGGAGGTGCGATGGCTTAGTCGTTGGCGGCCTTCTTTTCTTCTTCTCATAAGCGATCCCACGGGCCTTAGCCTGGTGTTCGCGAACCTCTCGAAGGTAGAGACGGACGGCGCGGGCACCAAACGGGTTGGCTTCCGGCTGCCCGCCGTTCTCCTCGAAGGCGGCCCGAAGACGGCCGATCAGGGCATCAAGGCTGCCCCAGGCCTGCCGGAGAGGGCACGGGCAAGGCGCCGGCGGCATCGGGTGGCCGAAGAACGGGCAGACAGGGTTGTGGACCTTCGTCTTCCCGAACTGGTCTAGATAGCGGAGGAACTCGAGAACATGGGCGCCGCTGCATCGTGAGAGAGCCAAGGGTGGCCTGTGGTTCTTGAGGTACTGCCCGAAGGTGTTCCAGTCTCGGCGCTTCTGCGACTCGTAGCGGCTCGGCGTAGTAGATGGTCCTTTAGGATTGCTACTGTTACTATTAGGCAATCCTGGCACAGTTTGCGGGTTTTGCTGATCCATTGTTTTGTAAGACGGATTCTATGAGCTTCTAGTGGGAGATTGATCACCAGGCTGTTTTCTCTCGTTTTGTGAAGGTCGATTTTGTTTGATTTTTTCAGAGAGAGAGAGATTGGAACTTTTCTGGTGTTAAACAAAGGAAGACTGTGTGTTTGTGGACAAGAAGCTACCTGAAATCCATGTCAAGAAGTTGAATTTAGAAAGCAGATATATGGTTGGAGAGAGAGAAACTGGATGGGTTGCTACAGTGAAACCTTCACTGTAGCGAACCTTCACAATGATCTAACGTAAGAGAGATGATGACGATAGACACAGAAGAACGAACCTAAAGCAAGGTCAGATAAAATGAGAACGATGGAGGAATCGTGTATAAATATAGAAGATATGAAAGAGGTAGGGAGGAAAAAACAAGAGAGAGAAGGGACTAGACAACAATGGCGGACCCACTATGGACATCTACCGCGTGGGGGGTGATGAAAGTCTGACGATAAATGTCACTTCATGCTTACCTGCTCTCTCTCTCTCTCTCTAACCTTTTTTCAAACTATCAAAGGGTGGCCATAAATTGTCTGATGCAATATTTCAATTTTGGAACAGTGACGAGATTAAATTCCCCATATGATTGATTGCTCATTTTCTCAGGAGGATTTCTTTTTCATCTCCATCACAAAAAAACAAAATGGCGTTTAGCAGCGGCCAAAGTTAGGTATGCGTTCATGTCTCCTCCAACTTGCTGGCTTAAGGAATGAAACATGAACCCTAATTTGGATACACTCCTTTTTAACCAATGTCAATCACTTGGTTTAAAACATGGCTAATTACTTTAGAATATTCGGGGCCATATAAGGTTGCTTTATATTATACTAATGTACTCTATCAAGGAAAAGATACGAAAGGGAAGTGGTGAGCAGACATTAAAGCTTTTCCATTAACATGCAACAAGATAATGGAACTCCCACCTCTCAGAATTGCAAATGTTTATGACATTTTGGTCAATGTGTATATGAGAGAAACTCGTATATCATTGAAATTTGAATTTGAAAAGTAAATAATATTTTTTATAGCTAAATTTTATACATATGAGTATTTTTCTATTTAAATATAAATTTCAATCATCCACCATAAAAATGAACAATTGAGATTTATTAGCACCTAAATGTGCTAGCATACACCATTTTTTTTCTCTCTCTCTCTCTCTCTATATATATATATTTATATATAAACTACTCGTGATTGTAATCGACGAATGACTGGCAAGATATCTACATCGATGATATATCAGGTGACATTAGTTAATCCATACTTTCAAGGTGAGATTGTGCAGCTACGAGCTAACATATTTCCCTTACGCCATTTGCATTTGAATTATAGTATATGATAGTTAAGCAATGCTTTGTTATAATGTAACCAAGATTTATCAGTGTATGAGATTTACAGAAACAAGTTGCTAGTATCAAACAAGAAAGGGTGCACGGGAAAGAAATTTTTTGTACAGTATAGCAGACCGTATTTCAATAATGTATGGACCAACATATCTTCTCCCTTCTATTTATAGTGAATGCTGATGTCGGGCCAATCATCCCTGGCCTAATGATATACCTCTGGATTTAGATATTGGACATATCTTGCTGCAGAGCACACAAGTCCATAAAGTTTGATGTATGGGCCCAATCATAAAAGAAAACCCAGTAAATTATGGGATCCAATTTAGGCTCCATTACTTAAGATTATCAAGAAAAAGTGGCTCTCTTATTAAAGATTTAAAAAGATATATTAAAAGTTTTTTATGGATGCTTGCTATTTACCTTTTAGTGCGCACATCTACATCAATTGCTCCACCAAGCGTCGGTTTGATTTGACGCCACTGCTTTTCCAGTGGTCTCCGCATAGGTGAAAATAGAAACTACCTATCTTAAGGGGGAGTAATTGACGTAAACTCTCCAACCTAAACAAGTAACAGGTATAAGCTTTAATGACAGCTTTGATGGACTGCATTTATCGGGACAAGTTGAATCAAAATATCACCTTGTTTGAATAATTTTTCTTTAGATTCCTTAACCCAGTGATTCTCCAACTTTCAACCATGGTGATAAAAGTTGAATTTCTGTGGCAAGTTTCTTGGCATGTTAAACAGCAAAAATGGTTAAAATAAATAGTTAGAAATAGAATATGTTATGAATAATAGAAGTATGTTTTCAAGTATAAACGGCTACGCGGAGAAAATATGTGTGTGTAGAGAGAGAGTCAAGGTTTTTTTTGCTAAGGATCCTTGTCTCTAAAGAGTCGACGGGACGCCAGGGCCTCTAATGGAGAGACTGAGAGACCATACGCTAAAAAGAGAACAGGAAAGCGTGCTGAAACAAGAGAGAACCATTAATGGAGAGACAGAGAGACCAATGCTGAAAAGGAAAAAAGAAAAAGAACAGGGTGAAACAAGAGAGAGCCATTAGAGTCCTGGCGTCCCCTTCAACTCAACTGTTAGAAATAAGAATATTGCCGAGCAAAATCTCTCTCTCTTTCTCTCTTACACACACATATTGTGATCTCTTGCTAGGTCCCCTCACTGTGATTCTGAGACGGCTTGCATGGAAAGCCGATGACAAATTTGCTGACTACCAATCGACTTTAAACTACAGAGGAAAACTGGTTGGATGTGCGCCAACATCTACACAGACCACATCAACTCATCACTTCCTAGAGCCACCACCGACGTTTCCTTTTAAAGGCCCATATACATCAAAGAACCGATACTCTCAGCTTGAGAGTGTCCTTAAATTTTCCTTTTTATTGGCAAGATGGGGCCACGAAGGACCCCTATTACGTGATCTGACTGACTGTAAACCTAAATAACAAAAACAAAAGGGGAAGTAGGCTAGATTTCCTGCTGGAAGCAAACTTTTCTTAATTTGGTCGTGGCAAGAATAAGAAAACTTGTCTGCAAGCAAGCCACTGAACAGTGATCCTTTCAAATCCCAGAAACTAGAAGTTGCTGCCGGTATTGAACAATAAGTAAATCAAATAGCAGACAGGATTTGCGAGGAAAACCCGTGCCTCTACTACAAAACTTTTTGGCTGAACTACGTATTGCAGCTCACATTTTGATGAATGTGGGTTTTGGGTTCTGCTGCTAGCCCGATTCACTAGCTCCCACCTGCCCTGTCTACTGAATTTGTAGTCTCGGTCTATTTTCTTGGGTTGTACTTGATAGAATCGAACAGCACAGATGCTCCAAGTCATAGTGATCAGGTAAATATTCAAGTTCATGTGCATGTGATCAGTAGGGTTGTCGGTTTACATTCTAGCCCCAACTGTTGCCATATTAAATGAACATCAAACTCTTGGAAAATATTTCATGAAATCAGTACTTCATATCGTATTGGTAGGATAAATATTTGATGGATTGAAGTTAACATGGTTTTAAATGACAGAATCGCAGTGGATATCCTCTAAGGGTGCATTCTTCGATGCACTCAGAGTCACGACGACGTTTGAATTGAAGAACAGCAGTAACACTACGTAACACCAAAGTATAGAGATTTTCGGCGGTAAATATGTGAAAATGTTATACGTGCATGAAACGTATGGGTTACATAAATAAAATAAAAAAACGACTTCTAACAAAAAGTTCAAACATTAAATACAAGAAAGATTAAGTCGAACTCACTCTGTATAAATCATATACATGACAATACAAAAAAACAAGCTATTCATTGACAAACAAAAGAATGTTCATGGAGAAAGCCGTACGTGAAAAACCTAGAATTAATCCATCTTCTTCTCCTTCTCGGATCTCACTGAGCTGTGAAACCTGTTTTTCACACGTTCATCATTGTGTTATATCATTGACATTGTCGGCAATGAACGTATGCGTAGCGTACATCTTCATCCCAACATTGGTATCATGGTTCATCTTGAACCTTCAACAACAGGTAAAACAGTATAACAAAAAAAATATAATACAGGATAGAAAAGAGAGGCCTAAAGGTGAAAAACAGAGAAGCCCAAAGGTAATCAAAGAGACCCAAAGGTGGAGAATAGAGAAACCCAAAGACAGAACATAAGGCAGACATGGAGCCCTCTTTTTCTCCCTCTCGCTCTCCTTTTCTCTCTTTCCCTACCTTTTTTCCTCTCTTTCTACTTGAAGGTTTGAAAACTAACCAACGGTTGTATCCTCAACAAGTTTAAAATAGGTAAATGCTAGCATGTATCTACACTCATTGAAAAGAGTCAAAACTAAGTAAAGCCGATTGTATCGGTGAGGGAAGCAATAAACCTAATGTTCCTTATGTACAAGTTGTTGGTAGGTTTATGTATGTTATGTTGTGTTCAAGACCATATATCAACTTTGTTGTTGATCTTGTAAATAGATATCAAAGTAATATTAGTTGACAGTATAACGAACAAAACTTTGATGATAGGATATTGAGACGCTGACCATGGGATTCTGTTCTAAGTTATGTCAGAGATGAAGCACCATAGTGTTCAGCTCCCTAGAGATTGTTCATCAGTTTGTTTGGCTTCATTAAACCCGTGATGGTGACCGGCATAAATCCGGCAAGACCGTTTCAGGAGACCCCAAGATCACCAAGTCATTGGAAGGTATTTCTACAAATTAGATTCAGCATAGATATTGATTTCTAATTTCTTAGAAATCACAGCGAAAACATTAGCACTTAAGTTTTTTAATTTAAACTACATTAATTTATTTGCGTTGTTAGAAGAACCACAAGAACAGGTCGGATAATGAGGAAACAAAATCTGATCATCTTCCCCGGTCTATGCAAGTTTCGTCCATATGGTTGAATTTGATTCAACGGCTCGCGACAAAGGTCTCTCATGGAAGGATCTCACAGTAAGAGTGTCATTCTACGTGTCCCAATCAATCTCAAGTTACGTAGAACAGTTACAGAAATTAGTAATGGCCTGAAAATTTGGTTATCAATTTCGTAGTTTTGAGGGTTGAGGTGGTCTCTGCAAGTTCCATCAATACGGTTTGATTTGATTCAACGGTTCGCTCATGGTGAAATGGAGTTTCAGGGGAGGTTCTAAAAATAGAGGTATCACCAGAGATGTGTCCAATCTCAAAACTACGTAGAAAGCAAAACACTGTAGCACAAGTAATGGCCCATATGTGAAAGTTTTGCTGTCGATCATCCTAGTTGTGAGGGTTGAGGATCACATGTTTCAGTTCAACTTTCAAAATGCTTGAGAAACCTTAATCGAACACTGTCACGAACTCTTCACCTTGATGCCATACACCATGCAATCATGCATTTGGAAACTTGTAAGTGCGCGTGAGAGAGAGAGAGACAGAGAGCATCTATTGTTGGCATGATTCGAAGATCATTGTGTTTTGTAGTGTCATTGATGAGGACAAGAAACTGTGCTGTCATAATAGAAAGACTACAAACTTCAAATCTTGGGCTTGTTCAGCTGGTCCTAATAAAATAGCTCAAAGACATTTGAATCAACTCGGTCCAGATCAAAGAATGTGGCAGAGCAACATGAATTTGGTCATTTCTCATCACGCATCGTGCTTTATTTATGTTGATCAGTCTTGGATGAGTATGAATCTGATTCTCAAAGTCCATATGCAGATGTTTGTTTTCATTTTCCCTAAAATGAAACAGTGAATATAGCTAGCAATCAAAGAATGTGGTAGCCTCTTGATTTAGATCAATCAAAACTTCGGTTTATGTGAACCTGCGTTCATGCTCAACATCATTTATTTGCTGTCTTCACACCTTAAATTTGTTCAAAACATGATAACTTATGCAATGAAGGCATTCTTTCTTCATCAATTTCAAGCTTTAAGGTTAATTTGATAATTGAACTTACGCAATAAACTTAATAAAGACACTCAACATACTAAGTATACAATAAACATATCTGTATTATCGGATCTAGTATTTGTTCATTGAATGGCCATTTTAGTGAACTTTCATTTGCGCAGTGATTTTGTACAGAAAGCCAAACGTTTATTAAAGCGCACAAGTTCATGTTAAGAACTTCATTTGCGGAACAGAACTTCATTTAAGATCGAGGCATGTTTTGCTGATCGCTACATGAGTAATGACAAGATCATCATGTGGGCGAGGTGGTGAGTGTTGCTTTGGTTTGAAGTGGGTGGTCAGGAAGCAGGGGAAAGGCATTATACGATTTGGGAAGGACCTTTAGTAGAAGCAAACATTAGTGAAATTCAAGGGTTGGAATTTTCTAGGGTTTCCCCACTGTATCAATCAAGACAAAACTGTTGGTGTGTCTCTACTGTGGGGAATAGATATGAAAAGAACGTGGGAGATCACCTGCAATCATGAAAAACCAGAATGCATGTGTTTAAGCAAAACCATCCCCAGCATTTTCCTACTAGTGAATTTTCAAGAGGGTTGATCTCTGTTCTCCCGCAATGCTTGTCTGTCTCACCTTGATTTACGGGATCTGCGGGATATACTTAAAACCTAATCTCTCTCTCTCTCTCTCTATATATATATATATATATGAACGAATTGTTAGTCTCATTTATGTTAAACTTTTTTTGACAATCTAAATTGTTTATCCTTTTTATTACATGTTCAGATTCAAAAAATATAAAATACACTTTTACTTTTTACATTTAAAAAATAATTTTCTTTTTTAATTTAACCGTCCGACTGAAAAAATAAGATCAAAGAAGATTATGAACAACTCTCAATCTCTCTTTCTCTTTCTCTTTCTCTCTCTATTTCTGTCTATGTCTATATATACATATACATACATACATACATACATAAATACATATATATACATACATATATACATATATATACATACATATATATATATACATACATATATATATATATATACATACATATATATATATACATACATATATATATATATAAAGAAAAGATCTAGTGACAGTCGAGACCTCTAAAAGGCAGCATTGAAAGACTAGTTCCTCTTGCAATCTTTAATACATTCAAATGGAATGGAATGAATGGGATTGTGTTGAATGTGGTGACTTTGATTGATTGTGCGTGTGTGAAATGTTGGGATCCATGTGAATGACATATTTTGAAATCGTGATGATCTTGTTGAGGATGTCGATAATTGAGATCAACAATAGAAAAACAAAATATACTTTTGTACCATAATGGCATTTAAGTAAAAAAAAAACACTTTTGCTTTTTTGCAGCCATAGCTCACCTTTAACCAAACAATTATAATTTAGTAGAATGTCAACCACAAAGACTCTACCATCCTCCCCCCCCTCTCTCTCTATATATATATACATCCATCTGTCTGTATATATAAAGAATTCTAAATAAAAGGGAACGGATTCGGAAAATAGCCTGATGAATTGCATCCATGGTAGGAGAAGCTTCCTCTCATGGTTGGACCTTTCTAACCTTCAAGAGTTATTTTAGGGCATGGATTTGAAAGTGGAGATGGGAAGAAAAGGAACGGATTTGAAAACGAACCCTTATTATTGCCAACGCTTGAATTCCATCCTAGCTAAAAGCTTCCAGCATGAGTAATGCCCGTACCATCTTAATCCAATAGGAGTTTTACATTATAGTTGTATGAACTTATAAATTCTTGCAGATTAAGAATGAGCACGAATGGCAGCTTCTTCTAGCTTGAATGTAATTCATGGTACTAACAAATAGGTTGTTTTCAAATCCATTCTTCTCACTGTTTTCAAGTTCATTCTTACCATTTTCTAGAGAAAGTTTTACATAGATATTATATATATGTATGTATACGCGCACCACGTTCTTTCTCGTGGAAACCTCACTTCCTTTCCTTTTCCTACAAAGCAAGAGACGGCAAAACTTTGCCCTAAACTTCCAACCCCTGCTTTTCATCACCTCGTTACACAACGCGGTCGTGTTGGTGAGCTAAAATCTCCATGGATTAATTCCGTGTATTTCGCACGATGCAAACACGAAACGGCACTACAAAGAATCCTGCCCAAATAGCATCAAGCACAAAAGGGACTCGAAAAGTCCAACCTAAAAGCTCTTCTCGCGCGTGTTCGGGTTGCCACCTTGAGCACCTTTTGTCCTCTCCCTCTGTGTGTGTGGATCCATTAATGCCTGTCACGCCACTGTATCACGTCATGGAGCTGCAAGTTGCAGATGCGGTCGATGCCAACCTCTTGCATATATTTGTTTTTTCACTTAATTTATCGGACAATAAATTAATATTACTTTCAATACTCAACCATGCAGTGATCTAGCCCTATATGGGAAGGATTTGGGTATGTTTCCCACGTGTACGACGGCAAAGTGGGCGCTTGTGAGACTGGGATGATTTGGTTCAGTTCAGGCGGTTTGATTCGATCCTGGCAGTTCCATGAACACTCGTATCCTCAACTCTGCAGAAATAAGCTAGGGGATGAGTGGAATGATTCTTTAGAATCTGAACTGGGAGTGCAAATGATCTCAACAGTAAATAGCTATCTAAATATAGCCCTCAAAAGTAACAGCGGGCATGGCGTCAGTGATAGACAGGATCCAATCTCTCTGTCTCTGTACATACATAGTTTCCTGTGGTACCATACTATACATTTTCTTTCAGAAGATTTGTGATCCTTCTGTACACATGAGAGAAGTGGAATTCCCATATGAGATTGGATAACTCATATCAGAGAACTCAAATGAGTTAAAACAATCACCATTACAATGAAATCCAAGCAACAGTATGTGAAGAAGATGTGAGCTGAGTCCGATTTTGCACAAATTCTCTACACAATCCAAACCCTCTTTGTCACGGAATGTTGTCTACCCATGATAACACTCAGCAAGCATCTGATTGAAGATTGCACAAGCTGAGGTCCATTTCCATGGGCTGCAAATATATATGAGACTGTATCCTTCTCCATCAGTTCAGAAAGCCTTCAACCAAATTCCAGATGCCCTGTTTTGCAGTATATTTCCAAGAGAGAATTCTTTATAGAAATGTGTCGACTCAAAACCACCTCTCATCACAAACCCCTGTGTCTCCTTCCCCGTCGGGCCTATCCCGCCATTGCAGAACGGATGTAATTATGCTCAAAAGGGTGATCAAATTCAGCTTAAACTTTCACCTTTTAGATCCTTCTTAGCCATTCAAGGGCTGATTCATTATAGCCAGCAACTTATGATAATACAAATTTCACTATTCAATTGGAATCATGATACAAGCCACGTTAGCATTTTTCATAGAGCTTACAATGTTGTACTACTGAAATTTTTGAATATCAGAAATCACATCGGTAATGTCCTCATAAAATCAAATCAAGATATTGAGAAAAAAGAATCAACAAACTGAAAGAAAGAGAAGGTTCAAGAGTTGAATGCAATGACGAAAACTGATGTTACCTGATCAATCAAATATCATGTCGCCTGTAGAGAACAGCAAGAATATGAGTGCACTGAACACACAGAGATACCCCGGAACAAAAAACACCATCCTCCAGCTCTCTGGACTTGAGAGATCCAAGTTTCTAGCCTTCGCGGCCTCAAGAATCTGGCCTGTAAGTCCTACTCCGATGACACCAGCCAATGTTCCTGCTGTGTTAGAAACTCCCATTACTATCCCTGCATATCTTGGTGCAACGTCCAAGTGATTCACAGCTAAGGCAAGGGATCCAAGAGAACTGAAGCACAAATTACTGCACCAGTAGTTCTTATTAAGGGAAGGACCAACAAAGAGACTGCAGAAACAGTGAAGCCAGGTGTTCAAGAATTTTCTCGTCGTCGTCAGGAAAGTATCCTCCTTGTGATGCAGCAATCAGCTATAACACCACCTAAACTTGAAAATATAAACATGCATAAATACGGCAACATCTTGGAAGAACCCATTTCTTCAAGACTCAATTGCAATCCTTGCTGAAATTATGTTGGTAGCCAATTCATCAACACGAAGTGCATAATGGAAAGTAAAGTTGTTGACAACAATTGTCCCAATTGGCAGACTCAAAAATATACTTCTCCGTGGAATCCTAGGTGCCCGAACTGAGCCAATCTGATTGTCTGTTCGAGGTGACTCACTTGACAGCTTCAGCCAAAGTAGAGACCATAAAACACCAAGTGCCGCTTCAGCTAAAAAGACTGATTGTGGACCCTTAAATAAAACCAGATTTGGTACAAAGAGCATGCCAACTGCTGCACCAAAGTACATGCCTGAAGTAGTGAGAGACACTGAACGAGTTCGCTCGTGAAGAGGAATCCACTGTGCCAAAACTGCATGGATGAAAGGGAAAGTGACGCCCTGGGCAATACCAATAAACAAGCGACCAACGGCCAACGTCCACATTCGGTGAGGATCCAAAGGAATTAAAGCAGACATGAGAGACCACAGTAAAAAAGAAAGGAGCAAAACACGCCTTCACCCAATACATTGTGCAATCCAACCCCCTGGCACTTGTGAGAATGCATAATCATAGAAAAATGTCAACAAGATGAGGCCCTTAGTTGATTGGTTAACACCAGCAGCATCAGCAGATGCTGTGTAAGCAATTAAGAAGCCTACCAGCTCGATGTAGCATATACATGTACGTAGGAATGTAAGGAGTACAATAATGCACCGCATCGGCATGTCGCCTACCAGAAGTAACAATGATGTCTATTCGGAAACTGATCCCACAATAACACTTCTTAGAGCTGCACCAGCACATCTGCTAACATCTCGTTTTACTACAAAAAAAACTGATAAACACGTACTTGAGGAAAAGCCTCGTAAAATATGGAGTTCTTTTCACTTGATTTTCGAAGATCCATTTAAGATATATAGTTGTTATGAAAGACAAACAAGAAAGAATATGGATATAGTGAAGCAAAAGAACCTGTGGCACATATCTCTCTCTGTCTATTTATATGTGTGTGTGACACACACTACAAGACAGAGCACCACTTCTACAACCAAGCAGGATATTAATTTGCTCGATTGAATAAGGTAAACTTAAACTGTCAACCTCTAAGCATTATACATATTGTAGGACACGTATTGATAGTGACCGTATTGCAAATAGAATATTATCGGTCTGTAATACAGGCCATGTTAGTCGCATTTGTGTGTAATGGCCAATACAAGGCCATTGCAGATCAATGCGGCTAACATGACCTGTATTACAGACATATACTATTCTATTTGCAATAGTCACTATCTATACGTGTTACAAAATGCCCAGAGAGAGAGAGAGAGATGTAAAAAGAAGTCGCTGGGAAAGGGAAGAAAGTGATAAACTCAACCAACTACCAAGCACAACAAAATCTCAAAATACAGCCAAATCGATCAACCAGAAAAAGACGAAAGATCCCAAGAAAACGATAGTCATACGTGTCAGCCGATTCTTGCACTCCTTGGTGTTGGAGAACAATAATCCTTCTGCTACTGATCGGCGCCGGCCGGTTTCTCCATGTTCGCTCTGCTTGATCGTCGCCGTCGCCTCCCCCGCTGCTGTCTGTCGTCGCTACCTCCACGCGCTGTAGGAAACGGGTGATGGTTTGCAAACGCTAATCCATCGGTTACGTACTTCTTTATGCCATACGAAACGGTTTGTAAAGTTCTCTGCTCGCCCTCTTTCCCGTTTACGTTTTATGGCTTTTCTTTATCGGGTTATTTCCGTGTCGTGTTTGAGTCTACGACTCGGTTCACCAGCACAACGAGTACGACTTGCGTTGTGCCAGATCTTGACACGAAAACTAACTTGTCACGACTGATTATCGTGTTCGTGTGTCGTGTCTAAAATTGTAAGATTTCTTTTTCTTTTTTCTGGACAACGGGGAGGCCAAAAACAAATGCACAGCCAGGTGTATCGAACTCGTGAACTTCAAGTTGTGAGTTGACTAACAAGGCAGGTGAGCTATTGCTCGCTCTGCACTCTACAGTAAAGTTGATGGAAACAAAGAAGGCGACAGATATTTCGTGTTTGAGTCCAAACTACAAAACAAACTAATGCGGATACTCAGAATGCAGTTCGCTTTGGTCCTGTTTCCCAAGTCCTAACAAACAAGTTCATCACTATTAGAGATAGCAATAGTGACCTGCCATGGGGCGCCGCCCCTACCCGACCCGAAGGAGCGGGAGATACCCAGTCCGATTACATTCGGATTCGGTTATGGGGATAAGATGTCCTGCCCCATATCTAACCTGATACTTGCCCCGACGGATACCCAATATATATATGTATCCATGTGATACATATATGATATGTATATATATATATGTATATATATATATATATATATATATATATATATATATATATATATATATATATGTATGTATGTATGTATACACAATGCGTGTGTATAACACATTTTTGCCATATACCTGCCCCATAACTGTTGGGGAAAAGAGTACTTGAGCTGGTACCACGCCACTAAGGTTCAGGTCCCGCCGGGTACAGGTACACCCGCTCCCAACCTTTTCCATTGCCATTGATCACCAGCCCATGACCCTACAGAGTTATTTTTTTAACATTTCCTTTCTTGTTCATCCTGTTTGGTGAGACTTGGTCATCTCTTCTATGTCTTTGAGACGAAGAGTAGAGATTTATTTGAATATATATTATAACAGAGAGACATGAAGTCGGTCTCCAGTTGAGATTGATCTGCAATTTGGAGTTAAAACAAAAGAATATTTCCAACATATCACAAACGACCATGAACTTTATTTCTCGAGACTCGCAGTTCCCGGCCTTAAAGATCCAGGTAATTTCTAAGTTATTTTCACAGCATTCCATGTAACGAAACAGAGATATCTGTTGCCAACCCTTGTAGACCAATGTCACAAGGGTCCAGGCATGAGTACAGGGCAGTACTAAGGGCACGGGCACGGGCACGAGATATGCAACCTAAACATCGTAACTATAGAGAAATGGCACTATATCAACGTAATTATATATCTATATATACATGTTATTATATGGAATTAGTAATATGTCATAAAACTACAAGAAAACTCATTATTCACTACTTAATAATAATAATCTGTCAATATTTCATAAGTGTCCACTTGACACTAGTGGATTATTTAGTTCCAAAAGTTTTAAATTGTTAATGGTGATTCGACATTAGAGGCAGGATTGCTCAGTCTTGCGTCTCTTGAACTTAACAATCATGACACCCAGAATTTTAAATAAAGAACTCAGAAAGTTAGCCCAATCGCCAAGGTGCATTGACTCCTTTGTTGCTGGTGCAGAGTTTCACACAGAGCAAAGTGTGTGTGTTAGGCTTGGGCCTCCGCTTGTGATAAAAAACTAAGTAAAGAAAGAACTTCCCATTGCATATCATATCCATGAAGAAGGACACGCAAGTCAGCTTCTATAATGGATTTTATATGAAGATTCTTTGCCATACTTTTCTTCCAACTTATTAAATTATTAAAAAGTGACCTTTGTAATGGTCATTGTTATTTCCTTTGGTCATCTATATTTGATGGAACTCTATCATGAGGCATGCTGTTCACTGCTTTCTTTAATTTTTAGCCACAATGAACCTACAAACTTTTTTTTTATTTTAGGTGAGGCGAAGTTCACAAAAGTGTTGGAAAGAAACAATACACAACGATCTAGTTTATGTTGAGTTAACTGTTAGTATAGTACAAGATTAAGCTCTCTATAAAAACAAAAAAATCCGTTTAGGCGATCCTCTTAGTACAGAAAAATACTTAGTTATTGGTGGTAGTGTTGAAGTTAAGTCTTAGTTTCCTGAATCTATATTTGTTTTGGGAAAATTTGTACTGTTAGTATGAAATTTTTTGAAAATTTTCCGATTTCAATCGTATGGGAAAAGGCTTAGTTATTGTTGTTTCCCAATTTCAATCAAAGCAACCACCTTACCTCGGTGGTGTTCAGCTTTTGGCTAGGATTGAAATTAAGCCGAGTATTTCTAAGCTCGACTTGAGCTCGTTTACCAAATGCCGAACTGGAGCCTGAGCTCGAGTTAAATCAAGCCTCTTTCCTTAACCTCGAGCTTGGCTCGATTCATATTGGAGCATCTCGAGTTCGAGGTTCGTTAAAGCTCAAATATGACTCGATCATAGCTCGGGCTTATTCATTAAAAGAAAAAGAACAATAAAAATAAACCAACAACTTTTGAGTTTGCGATATGCCATGTTTTTTTTCTGAACTGGGGGGCAACAATATGATCAAATTTTTTTAGCTACACCTTTCAGCACATAACACAATGCCAAAGATCATTTTCGAACCCTCACTTGAAAAGATAACCATAGCTTAATGATCGATCGATCTTTATTTTATTGAAATTTATTAGGGTGAATAAGCTTACAAATGATCGTAAGGATAAAAATCAATGGCTTTTTCCTGAAATTTTCAGAACCAAAAATCATGAACGAAGAAATAGACCAAATTTCGAAAGTGCTACCACACATCAAGGAATTAGAAATTTATCTTACCAATTAAAAATTTGAGTAAAATTCAATGTAAAATATAAATATTATATATAATCTCAGGTAGCTCACAATCAGCATCGGCTCATCTGCATTCCTATTTTTGGCATCATTATCAGGCTGGGCACCACAACCTCGATAGGTATTGCTTTTCCTTGAAAGTTTCAAGGGCATCTCTTCTATCATCATCCAAGAGAAAAGGTGGGGTAAGGGTCCCTTCAATCTTCCACTGTTCTCTTCAATCTAAACTCTCTGATTCCGATTCCTTCAATAACTTACACATACACGACAGAAATCAAAAGCCTTCCCTTTAGAGAGACAAAAGAATAGGTAAACAATTCGCTTTGAAACTCCCATGATAGAAACCATTCTTGGACAAGACACTGAAAGATCAAACAATGCACCCAGCACAACAGAAAATTCTCACAAAAGGCACCGCACTCAAAGAAGGCCAGTAGAAGGAAGAGAGAGACAGCCTCAACACACACAGATACAAACTCATGAACACACAGACACATGCACAGAATCTTGGCATCAGCATCTTTACTTTTTCCTTGAGTTGAACATCTTAAATACATGTTTGTAACTGCAAATTGTAGTTAACAAGTTATATAATACAATTAGCTCTTGCATTTTATAAGAAGTTGCTTACATCTCATTGTCCAACAATCATTTGTGTAAAGGGAGAAATATTTAATTAGCTAATGATTGATTACATTCATTAGGGGCCATTTGCATGGCCAGGTGGAATCGTCAATTGGGGTGCATAATTGACGCAAAAAAGAGATTGAAGTACCAAAATTTTTATGTTCTATGGAATCTAGATTTAACTCGCAAGCCGGCTTCCGGCCTTATATATATATATATATATATATAAGAGATGAAACCAAATGAACCTTAATAGTAATCCCTCTTTTTTTTCTCTTGGAGCCCCAATTTTATCCATTTATTATATATATATATATATTATATATAGAGAGAAATTAGTTCATGCATACATCCAACCGTTTAGATAAGTGAGATTAGCAGTTGAAATTCAAATTTCATTGGTTATTATTATTTATTTATTTTCTTTAAAGATTTCAATCATTGATATTAAATATCAAATTATTGAGATTTTAAGAAGATTAAAATATAAATAAATGTACGTACGGACTATACTCTCTCCCTATACGGAGAGTACTATCATCCTTCAACGTTCACAATGTCCGATTATTACCTTTGAGTATAAATATAATAAATTTTATGTTTTAAAACTTTAACAAATTTTAAATTACATTTATACCATTAAAAGACAATGGACAAAATCCCATTTATATATATAAGAAGAGAGAAAGAAATGAAACGATATGAACGTTAATAGTAAGCCTCTTTCTCTCTCTAGGGAGTGGTCTAGTGTTAGACATTTAAGCAACATTTGTACCTTATCAATAAAGCACCTCTCTCTATCTCTCTCTCTGAACGGTGTTATCTTTTTTTTTGTTTGGGCGAAAGGTTTTACCTTTTCATAGTAAGACGTTCAGCTGCTTTCGACACTACTTCCTAACCAATTCCTCTAACCTTTTCCCTTTTTAATCTTTCACTCGGCGACTTCGATGCGTATATTCGTCCAATAAGTGGCTTGTTACAGAATGTTTAATAGGGAGAGAGAATGCGTAATCGAAACAACAGTGGGACTCGTCCATAGCCTCCTCTTGATTCGCAGGCTATGGAATTCCGCCTCCTCCCTTGTCGCGATCTCCAGATTCTAATAAAACCCCCAAACTCCTTTCATCATTTCACCTCTTCACTGTCTTCCCTTTTCTAGCTCCGCCCCTCTCTCGTCTTTTCTCTTTCTCTCTCTAGATTTTTGGGCTTTTCCCCAATCCTGAGAATCTTTTCGCTACCAACTTCGTTTTACGCACTTCTTGCTTGTTTTCGATCACATGGCGAAGGAAACCCATGTTATATTTCCCCCTTTTTGCCTTCTTTTTTCTGGATTGATGCGGGATCTTAGATTAGGAGCAAAACCCTAACTGTGAAACTAAGGTTTTTGGTATCGTTTCAGTGTTCTTAGGACTTTCTTCTTGTAGGTATGGAGGGATTCAATCGTGGGGTTCTTTCTGAAGGGCTCACAAAAGATTTCAAGGAATTCCATGGGGATTCCTCAGGTTAATTCTCTCACTCTTACCCTAACCCTAGTCATCATCTGTTTATGACATTTTGAATTAGTTGTTTCAGTGTGGTGTCACCGAATGAGCCAGGTTCATGCTTTTATTTGTCCGAATCAAAATTTTAGGTGGCTGATGTTCTTTATCTTTCTTGTTATGGGATGGAAGACGGGAAATGCAAGCATAAGATTTCTGATTCTCTGCCTCCATGAATATCCAAGTTGTAAATTATTGTTATTCACTATCTCGTTTTCAGTAATTTTTTGGTTTTTGGATTAATCCAGTTTGCTCTTAGTTTAGTGAATAACTATTCCGCGTTGGCTTTTGTCTTTAAGTTGCAGACTGACACAGTTTTTTTTATGCAAATACCACGGTGTCATGACGTGCGGGTGTTCTCTTTGCTTTTAGTTATGTACGATGTATAAGCTACGGGTGCCACTGTTAAATATGACCATGTCGAGAAAGTGCATGAGTATAGTCCGTTACCTCGATATGTTCTACCGGCTCTGCAAAATCTGCTATTCTATTCATGATTGGAGAGACCTTTCTAATGTAGCTTGTCTACTAAATCAAGTTACTGTCACGTGAAGCTGTCAATTCACCCATGCCTAGCTGATTTTGTAACTGCTGCATGTGAGAAAGCATACACATTGATCTTTCCAATGTTTTTCAATCTAATAACTGTGCGCAATATATGCAAGTTTGACGTTGAAATCAAACAGATGTGGGTGATACGGGTAGATGGGAATAACTACCTTCTTTGTTGAACACGTGTGTGGCTCTGTAAACGAATTGTATGCGCCTTGACACTTTAATCAAATGTTTTAATCTTCTGCCAGAGGGTAAGCTGCAACTATCTGTTGTCAACACAACAGTGAAAATTGTTAATTGGTATTCTAAAAGCAGTGTCTGGTATGCTTAATGAAAAGTAACTTGTTTTTTCTAAATTTTATTTCACTGAAGAATCTTAATGATCTTTACCACTTCATGTGTTTCTTTCCAGATGCATCATAGTACTTCCGCAAAACTGCTCAAGAAAGATCTCCTTTTGTAACATATTCTCTTGGTTAACTTTGCCATGCAAAGAGCCTGAGAGGCGAGATCTTCACCTATAACCCCATTTGTAGGTTGATAAGTTTGTTGAGCTGAGCTGGTTAGGTTTTGTTAGGAAGAGTTATAAGGAGAACTTTGGAATATTAAAGCCATATAGTAAACCAGCAATAAATTATTCTTTGCACAAGCTCCATGGCGGTAAAGAATCGATGTAGCTGACCCCACTTAGTGTGGGAAAAGGTGGTTGTTATTGGTACTCATGCCTCTCTGCCTCCATCCAATTGATAATGGGCATTGTTTCCCTATGGATTCCCTGGGGAAACTATGGGCAGGTGTGCGGGCTGTTATATGTGGTAGCTGTATTCTATAAAGTTGTTCACCAAAATATTGTTTTGTTTGCAGGTAAATTATATTGTTTTAATGTTTTCCAGTCATCAGGCTTTGGACATTATTGAGCTTGATTTTTCTTCTTTCAAAGTTGAAAGATGAAAGATTGCGAAACAGTCCATCAAAGACAGACAATGAAACTGCACCCAGAGCACTAGCCCAACGGCAGGACACTCTGATGCTGTTGCTTCTGGTGTGGGGTGCATGTGTTAGGCTTCGGCCTCCTCTTGAAACAAAAAAAAGGACAGACAATGGAAGTACTGAGTGATTGTTGACTTGTAGCTTTGGAAGCCATGATGTCTTTTCTCTGGAGGCTTGAGTAAAGGTTGGCATGGGTAAGTTAAGGGCTAGGGAAACTAGTGTGAACAAGACATTACTGGTATATGAATTTGATAAGTGGGCATTATCAAAACTTCCCCATGTTCTTGTGGGAAATGCTTGATGGGAGGGCTTGGGACTTGGGAGGTTGCGGAAGGTGTCTTGGCACCAAGGAAGCAAGCTTGTATAGAGGACACAAATTAGAAACAGTGTATTTTGGAAGGTGGAGTTCCACATTCTTGTAGACAAGTTGTTTGGAGGAGAGTGTAGGAACATTTTCTTAAACAATTATTCCTCTTTTTGTTCTTTTATTTGCATTATCCTTGTGTTGTTTGCTGTTGGTTACCAAATGTGGGAAATGGTTTACTTTATATTGATGGATTTTCCTTATTGATTCTAAATTAAACTTTTAATTTGATGTATTGCCTGATTAATTCCAAGCCAGACTTTATGTGCTCTCCCATCTCACCATTACCATGTAATCTTATCACTTAATTAGATCTTTGTTTGATTCCTGGTATTATCTGTATAAGAAGACTGGTATAACTTTCTATCACAACCTATAGTAGAAAATGGCCAACTGTTGAAAAAACACAAATGCCCAGACCTTTTTATGGTTACCCATTGAGGCACGTGCATACACAGTGGCTAGTGGAAGGTGTATGTACTAACTATATAGATGTGAATGGGTTTATAAACAAGAAAGTAGTTCTGATCCAAAAGGTGATTGTGTTCAAAGGCAAGCATGAGACTCTGCAATGAAATGCCGATTCTGAGCAGCAGTTGTTTCTGCCACTAAAGGCTATTTTCTTTGTGATTTTGGCAATTCAATGACTTGCATTGATTTCTGTGCATTCTCATCTTGGGTTGATATATATAAAAAATGTTTATGTGCTTGTGATTCAATGTGCATATTGTGATTCAATTGTGTTGATAAGCTTTGCGAGGATATCTGGGTGGTCTTTTGATGCATGGTGTGCAGACAGCCTTTAGTAGATTATATCTTGTATCACTTTATATTCTTTTCAACTTAGCTAGAACTTCAAGTTTGTTGTATGTTCCACTTAAGAATTCTCATGTTTCTATTCCTTGTCGCCTCAACAGTAAGAGTTGGTATATCCTATAATAATGCAGCAGCACCTAGTTTTGTTTTTTCATCCTCTAACATAAATGCCTTCCTGTCCAATCATGCAGAAAATGCACAATTTGATGCCTCCCAATATGCTTTTTTTGGCAAAGATGTGACAGAGGAAATTGAACTGGGTGGACTAGATGAGGCTGTAGAGATGCCATTTCTTGGGTTGGACGATGATGAGTATAGATTCTCTTCAACTGGGGAGAGATATGAGGTGAGATTCTGTATCTTTGAGATGAGATTGCAGGCAAAGTTACCCCGTTATACAACCTAATGGTAAATTTGTGTTTTTCGAACTTGTTTTTTTGAGGAATCTATTGTGATACTTGTTCAACATTGCCTGAGTAGAGTAGTAACTTTTTTTACCTCATTTTTTTTTTCAATTGGTATTTCTATTTGTTGCTTTCGTGACATGTCCTCAGCTGTTGCTCTTCTGGTTTTTGTTGCTGTTGCTATTATGGTAGTTTTCATTGTCAACTGAAACTTTATCTTGATGATGGGCATTATTAATTTACTGATGATGAATTGAGGCAGGTACATTCTTCTGCATGTCCTATGCCATATTTTTTTCTCTAAGAATCTCCCATGTTTACTTTTCAGGTAAAGGATCTCTCAACAAAAAAACTCAAGGGAAAGGGTAGAAAGTTTAAAATCTGCAGTATACACAGCATAAACAAGCTTTTTTTTGGGATGTAAAAGTTAAATATTAAGAGCTATTAGAACATTAGTTGAAACATAAATTTTAATAGTACATTTTGATGTTAATCTGATTGTGGTAAAGGTAATGGTGATGCTTTATATTTTTGCTTGTCCCATAACACCAATAACATCTCATGTGCAAAATGAGTCGTGTCGGTGGGGATGCTCTAACTGGGATCCGAAATCGATTCTTGGGTCTTACCTACATTTTGTGGTTCTTTGTCTCATGCAGCTATTCAAACACAATCATTTCAAGCTCAAATCCTGTGTCACGAAGATGCAGCTGCATGTGTGAGATACGACAACATGAAAGATCATGGCATCAGGCACATGGCAATATATGTTATCTATCATATATAGTGTTTTTATAATTGGTAATATCTTATGAAAGTAGGGAAAAATGGTTAGTCTTTGAAAGTTATTATTTACTAATAAAGTATTAATTGGTCAATATTCCACAAAATGTCTCTTGAAATGACACTAAACCACCTTTAAGCTAGAAATTTTAGTTTAAAATATGTAAAATAATAATGCCGAGTTGGATGCATTAGAAGTGCATGTCTGAGGTGTTAACGCGGCGGACAAAGGTGCAATGCTCAAGTGTCCTTGCAACATATCTAAGTTTGTGAATGCAGACTTCAGAGTATCTTCTGATATGATAATGAGAATTCAGCATCTAGTGGGAACCTATATCTTGTACTTTGTTGTGTAAGCTCCTTATGGTCGCTGTTAGGAATTGGGTATTTCTTGATGTGGGCATTGGAGATTTCTGTGTGGGATTTTCAAGTTGCGTGAAACACGAGCAGTAATAAAATACTCGTGCACTAACAGAGAACAAAATGAACATGCAGTGCATAATTAGGAGAAGAATGAGCGCATGAAAGAACATGCCATGTGCTTTTGAAGTCGGATAAAAAAACTGCTACCTATGTTCTTAGCGGTTGAATTTTCTTCAACCAACAATGCATGGTTATGTATCAAAATGGCACTCCACAAATGGTCTGAAGACAAAGCATGTGGCCCCTGTACTGGCTAAATCCCATATGTAGGAAAGGATGGAGATGTGGAACAGCAAACCGTCCTGTACAAAACGTTTTCAGCAGTTGCTGTTCATGTGCGTTTGCAACAAGTACCATTATATGAATGCTTTTATATGCCTTAAGCATGGAGAAATCATATTCTTTTTCCAGTTTGTTCTCTCTTGTACATACTAAATTGTCTAAGCCCAAGGATATGCTGATGTGCATTTCACACATCAGTAATTGTCAAATGCTCTCTCTCTCTCATGTAACTTTCCAAACATTGCATACTGTTGCAAAGATAAGCAGAAAGTTGTGATGTCTCCAAAACCATTTGGATATGGTGTTGGATGGCATATTTGCCAATTTAGCAAGGAGCATGCCCCAAACCAAGCTGTGTGGATGCCACTATTTGATCTTTGGTGAGAGTGGAGGTGCAGTATGTGTAATCTAATATTCTTGGTAACATGTTTAGTTCACGAACATGATTCAGTTTGATCCTAAAGCTAGGTTTCTCATGTGAGAGAAGCTGGTCCTGTGGAAGTTCTTTTTGTGGTGGATTATTCTCCATTTTTTCCAATTCAAGTTGCTCTGTTTTTTTAATCAGAGTTTCGGGACTCGTTCACATCTTTTTATGAGGTTTGAGGTGCTCTTGCATATGATGAGATGTTCAAATTCGATGGATATGCTTCTCAAAAAAGAGGCTTCAATTGCTACTGAAGCAATACTGTTTGTGATTTTTGTAGAAAGTTTGTGGCAACGATATTGTGAATTTGTGAGAGGATTCTTGTCCACATGCATAGACACAGTGCTATATGCATTTGCAAGCGAAAGGGAGCTGCAGCCTCTCTAGATATGATTATGTTTATACTATGTAAACTCGTGTTTGAGTTCCTTCTGTTCATGGATGCAAGATACTAACGATGTTTTTGCTACAAAGCCTTTTGAATAGAGTCTGATGGTATTTTCCATTTATTATTTTGTATTTTGTATTTTCCCCTTAGTTACTCTAAAAGTACACAATCATTTGCTGATTGATATACTCGTTGGATGATTCTGGTGTTGTGTTTGCAGATTGAAGGTTTGGAAGCTTTGTCTGAGATTGATGATCTTACTACTACCTTTATGAAGGTTAGTTGGCTTTGTTCCAGCACTTGATCTCCAAGTAGATACATCTTGGAAAATCTTGTTTATATAACATGTTGGTTTATGTTACACCTGCCATTTTGTTTAATGGCTATCTCAAGTCTTGTCCAATGGATTAAGGCATGTTCGTGGATATAGCTGAACCCTAGTCTAAAACTTGTTCTTCTTGACAACCTATCAAATGAGACTATTGTTTGCAGAAGCTCAAAAATGATTTGGCGAAATGAGAAATACCATACAATGAGACACTAGCTAATAACAAGATTACAAGAGCTTCAGTTTGATCCCTGTGATATCATCAATAATTAAGATTATCAGTACCTTACCCTCTTTCTCTAGTTCTTCTTTCTTTAACTTCGTGTCTCTTCTTCCTTTCTCTTCCCTTTTTGGCCTTTTCTATTCTTCCTTCTTTCTCCCCCTTTATTTGATCATTTTCTTCCTTTCTCACTTGGTTCTTCGCCTCTCCCAAACCATGGTGGCTTGTCTTCTCTGGCATGTGAAGTTTTGACTAAAGTACCTTTCTCATATGCACCAACAACACCAACCACTACAATTTTCTAGATATTCTTTATTTTTTTCTTGGTTGCCCTTCATCATTACGGTGGAAAATGAGTTTATAAACCTTTTGGGGAGTACCAGATATGCTCAAAATTGAGGTCTGATATTCTTGTTCGCTGAACTTCTTCATAGGGTCAGTTCCTTTTTCCTATCAGTGATGATAATCCAGTTGTTAAGTGAAAGACTCTTTTGGGTGTGAGACCTGGTCCGGTTGTGTTAGTCTATAGTTCAACTTCTTTCTAAGGAAGTGCCAATGGTGCAGTTTTAGGATGTTCAACAAATTCCCCCATATTGATGTCATTGCTATTGGATCTCCTTCAAGATTCCTTTCTGGAAAATTGTGTAAAGATAATTATATTTCATCCCTTTTTAATCTCTTTATTAGAAATGATTTTGCAAAGATCCTAAATTTCATTTTCCAGTCTAGATTTTGTACCAAGTAAACTGAAACTCATAAGGTAGAATCTCAAATTTTCCTAATAGAAATTGAAAGCTTTTATCTGATGGTATAAAGAAACTGGCAGACATATTCCATGACCTTTGCCAGAAAATTATTCTGATATATATGGAGAAACTGCTGTATTTTGATGTTTGATTTGCTCATGAGATTTTGGCAATGCTATCATTTTTCTACTCTTGCCAATGAGTACACATTCACCAGACCGTTAGCTCATGAGTAGGACTCTCTGACGCCCATTCAGAGGTGGGCCTTAGCCTCCCGTTGTAACCAAAAGAATCGATCAATACACAAGAATCTCAGTTTCTCATGGATAATGGTCATGATGATTTGTGACAGCTAGTACCTGCAGTAGTTGATAACAGGCGCCAGTGTTCTTATTTTTCACGTTACGTGGTTAGTTCATAGATGCCCTGTCTCTTGTCGCCTTAAATTATGCTCATGTTGCACATTTCCGTGACTATATAAGGTAATTGGTACAGGTCATGACCTGGGGTTTTGTAGTACAACCATATAGAACTATTTGGTCAGCTAACAGAAAGCTGACCAACTTAACTGGAAAAACTCAGATCCGATGCTTACACATCGTAGTTCAATTTGTACCAAGCATTTTCCTGACTTCATTGCGAAGATGATCATTGATCCACTAATTCTGTCTTAAGTTGCAACGCCAAACCTGCTACAAGCTTGGAGAGGCTAACAAAAGTAAGTGAGGTATGGTCAGACATGTATAAAATATTCTGCATTGCTTACAACTGGTTTATGATTTGTTTGTTCTTTTGTCTTCTGAATCTCCCATAGCTTTCATGCTTTTATTGCATTGACATATTGTTTTTCCTGATTTTTCTTTGTTAGTATGCCTTGGAACCTTTTGGTTTGGCTGCATATACCGTTTTCTTTATTAACCTGACATCCTTGCAGCTAAACAGGGGCGGTACAGATCCAAGGAGCTCAGAAAGCATTAGCGATCACAGATTGTTCTCAAGAGAAAGTAAGTGTTATCTGATAACTGTTGCCTTTCTCCCTTCTCTCTGTTTTAGGTGCAATTGCACAAGTATTCATATCCTGCCCCCTCAGAGCAGTTGTGGGAAAAATACAAGGGCAGCACTGCTTTCTAAAAGTACTTGTTTGTTGTTTGTTAGTTGAAGGAATACTTGTGTGGCTCAGAATCTGGGCCAATCAGTTTGTTCTCATGCATGAATTTCTCCCCTTTTTGTTAGCCATCCTTACCCAACTTTCAGGCACAAAATGGTGGGATCTGTTTTTCAGCCTCTTGGGAAGGTGTTGAATTTAATATATTCACCTCATGAGGGTGGATGGTAGTTTTGACAAGTTTACCAGGTCTCTGGTAGGTTAAAAGGAAACAATTTGATTATGTTTTGTGTCATCAGCCTTTGTCAGTTGTCTACAAGTGCTTCTATGATATTTATGTAGTTTTTAACTCCTTTCCCCTAATTGCATCCACTTACATGCCTATTAGTGTCTCCTCTTCTTGGTACCTAAGCTTTTATTTCATGCTCACATCTTCCAATGTGACTTCTCTACTACGAACTGTTGGGCTTGTCTTCCTAACAGCTTCAGTGTAGTGGAAGCTGAAGTAATATAATTTACTTCTAATATTTTCCATAGTGCTGTACGGTAATTAATCTTTTGTACAAGTACCTGATTGTGTGAACTGCAATTGTGATTAAGGATTCTTTGCTTCAAATGGTTTTCCATCATCTTTCAAAGATCTGCTGCATGTGGCTGTGACATTGGCAGTGATTCTGCAAACTCATTAGCTTCACCTTCAGTAATACTTCAGTGTCTTTCTGTTAGAACTCTCCCAAGCTTTGGCACCCATCCTACGCATTCATTAACTTCTCTCTGGATGGGACCTCTACATCTTCTTATAAGAGCAATATAAAGTTTTGCTGCACCTGTGCATGTTTGATGGGTTTAGTTTCTGGCCACCGTGATACTGGTGAACATATTTTCTACTTAGTTATCATCTTTGAAGCAGCACTTTCATGCCAAGTACTGTGTTTGCTAATTGCCTGATAGCCCAGGCGTGTTAGCAGTCATTTGACATGAGAAGTACATAATTGGTAATGAAAGAAAAGGAATTTTTTCTGGCTATATCAAGTAAAAAATGTAATTAACTGAACAAAATTGTAATCAGAGATATCTGAAGGAAATATAAATGAACCATAATTGGCTCTCTTTTTCATAGATTGGCAGGGAAATAACATAGCCAAATTATAAGAAATCTTGCAGAAGCCACAACTAAATGATCCATTGTCTGGCTGCTGAATGATTAAAACTGTGAAGCTGAAGACTGAAGTATTGAAGTTTGACGTGGAAACTTTTGTTTCTCCCGAGTCTTTTTTTCCTCTGTTGGTTTTGCTTAGATAGCGTAGCTTATCTTTCTTTTCTTTTGACGTCTACAGATACGCATTAAGTGTGATGCTTAAAAATTGTTCAGGGAAGATAGCCATGCATTATTGCACTGGTGGTGAATCTTTGCTGTGTGATCTGTAAAACTTCTGGTGCTTGATGATGTTATACTAGTCTGTCTAATTGGGCAAGCTAGTTGGTTTACCTTAGGTATGCTGATTTTTCCACTCAAATCTTCATTAATTAATAAGAAGATACATAGAAGAAGAAGATGAAGAAAGGGGGCTGGCTTGGCTGCTGCCTTTCTCTCTCTTGATTACATGATAAATCTAGGGCTGGTTAACAAGAAAAAAATAAACAAAATGACTAATTTGTCCCTATACTAAAGAAAGTTTGCCTTATGGCTCATGATCCAATAGGAGCAAGATCCAAATATAGTCTCTCTGACACGTCCCCTCAAGTTGGGGTTAGGAAACTAGTTATTCTCAACTTGCTGAGAGCTCTATTCAAGCTACTTGTCATTACTGTTTTTGTTAATATATCTGCCAGTTGATCCTCTAAGCGCACATGAATGAGTTTGAATATTCCTTGAGTTATCTTTTCTTGAATAAAGTGACAATCTACTTCAATATGCTTGATTGTCTCATGGTAGATAGGGTTTAAAACTATTTATAGAGCTGCCTTGCTATATGTAAAGAAGTTAATTGAGATATTTCTTCTAATACCGATTTCTTCCACCCTCACACATACCAAGAACAATAACACAATACTCAACCTATGCACTTGACCTTGCAACTACAATTTGTTTTTTACTTTTCCAAGATACCACATTACCATCCACACATACAATATAGTCTAACATAGACTTTCTATCATCTACTGACCAATTTGCACTTGTCCAATGAATTGTGCGGTGAGTATAAAAGTCCATGTGTGATAGTAGATTTTAGATATTGCATTATATGGAACGGAACATTCATGTGTTGTCGAGTGGGAGAATGCATCCATCTACTAACATAACTCACAACGAAGCTGATATCTAGTCTCGTGATAGTAAGATATATGAGTTTACCCACAAGTCTTTAATATCTCCCATCATCTTGATATGGTTCTTCAGTTGTCCCAACTTTTTGAAGCCTTTGACTGTCGTCTTGGAAAGGGGTGTTGCCTTGGGCAACGTGTATCATTAATTACTGTCAATCCTTTGCCCTACCCGCTACCTCACCTCGTCGGGCGCACGTGGTTTGGTATCCTTCTGCGATACCTTCGCAACTTCAATCAAAACAGTACAAACACGACAATCTAGCATCTTTGTTTCTTTCAACAAGTCCAAGATGTATTTCCTTTGACACAAAAACATATTGTCATTGCTTCTAATTATTTCAATGTAGCTGCTCCTTCATTGAACAAATTCCCCCGACATCATCTCCTGTAATAATAATGTTATCAACATATCTTGCTAATAGGATAATTTTCTCACCTTGGTTTATGAATAGAGTGTGATCATTAACACACCTTTTGAATCCCAAGCTAAGTATCCCATCACTAAATTTTTCGAGCAAGGCTCTTGGTGATTGCTTCCGTCTATAAATAGATTTCTTTCGTTTAAATACCTTATGTGAACCCATATTCTCATTATATCCAAGAGGTAAGTCCATATAAATGTCTTGTGAGAGATCCCCTTGGAGAAAAGCATTCTTCACATCAAGTTGCTGTAATTCCCATTTCTTATTCACAACTACATTTGAGGAGCACCCTAATGGTATTCATCTTCGCTACAGGAGCAGATGTCTCCCTATATTCAATACCATAGGATTGGTTGTATCCCTTTGCCACCAATCTTACTTTATACCTCTCAATTGTTCCATTTGCCTTGAATTTTATAGTATAAACCCATTTGCAACCTAGTGTCTTCTTACCTGGTGGAAGGTTCGTGAGTATCCAAGTATGGTTCTTCTCTAATGTTGTAATTTCATCTTCCATTGTACCTTTCCATTCTGTGACATGTTTAGCTTCTTGAAAGTGTTTTGGAATGAACACATTTTCTGCATTCATCACAAACAATTAATATTCTTTTGAAAAGTTAGTATAGGAGATCATTTGATTAGTAGGATACTTTGTTGCTCCATGTTTTTCTTTTCGTAAGGCAATGGGTAAATCATCTTAAATATCATAAAGAGGAATTATAGGATTTACTTCAGGAGTTTGTGAAACTGATTCATGGTGAAGATTCTCATCAAGGATAGCACTTAGATGAGGCATGACAACCCTCTTGTCTCCTCGAGAATATGTCTTCCAGTTTTTGCTCTTCACTTTCAATTACTTGATAATTTCTTGCATATAAGATGGGTATAAACTCTGCCTATATGAGGGATCACCCTTGCATGGCCGGTCCCAAGTCCGGATAAAGGAGGGGGATTGTGTTACGCTTCCGACAACCAACGTAAAACTTTGTCAGTCATATCATGGATTATACAAATTATGAGCATTGCATTGGGGCGTCCCCTCTTAGCGATGCGTTGCAAAGCCCGAATGCAGGGAAAAGTAAGCACAGAGCATTTACTATAAAAGTTAGCCAAATCAGAAAAGAATATAAACCATAATTTCTACCGACGTATTCAAAAGAATGAAGTCAAAGAGGCTCTTATTGACTTAGTTTTACGTTGCATTGCAGGTTTGACTTAGAACTCTTATTGCAAAATCTCTAAGGTTTGAGCAATTACTTCCAAATCTATTCCACCAAACATCTGATAGAAAAAAATAAACATTATAGAATTAATCTACAATAAATATAAGATTTAAGAAACTTAAATATTAAGATAAACAGTTTATCTGGGCGCATATTAGTGCGGTTGCGAATTGTTACGGGCAAACTCATCAAGTGAATCATGGACTAATTTGTTTATATAATCAATGATACTTCAATTTACCTCACCGTTCATTTTAAAGCTTGTAAAATAACTGAATGTTGGGTTTAGGTAATAAGTTGCTCCATGAATAGGTTGATGCAATTGTTTGTTCTATCCGTTATCTATAATGTTCTACTCGGGCACATAATCCTTCTTTCTTCCCATAGCTTCATAAAGATAACCCATAAATGTTTTTTTCTCGCTGGCAGTCCATCTTAAAACTTTCACTAAAGGATATGTAATCTCAATAATTTAATAAAGGAGTTCCAAAATATATTCCTAAAGACTATAACTGAAATCTCGTTAAGTATTCTGTTTCTTCTTTCTTCTATTTTGCGACAACTCTGCAAATTGCTACTAAAGATAAGAAATTAGTTGCAAACCGAGTTGCAACTATATGAAGGAACTCTGCACCTATATATCTCCTCATCATACATAATACAAAAGCATGGTTGTAGATAAATTTGGTGATATTTTGATAACATTCAATTGTTGTCTTTATCTTATCCATCTCACCAATATCTTTAAGGATGAGATCTAAACAATGGGTTGCATGTGATGTCCAATAAAAAGTTCCATAAGTATCTGCTAACTCCTTTCCAACTGCTTTATATTTAGTTGCATTATCTGTAATGAATTAGACTACATTCTCTAGCCCAATATCGGATATCACCTTATCAAACTTTTTCCTTCCGATCTCTGCAATTACCTCTCTTCTAACATGTCTAGGGATCTCAAAAATATAAGTCTTTTAGGATAATAGACAAAAAAGTTTAATAAAGTTCTTCCTCGTCTATATGTCCATCCATTTGTTATAATAATACATCATGTTTTTATCCACGACTCTCTCAAAGTAGAACAATATTCATGAACTTCAAAAACAGTCTCGTTTAATATTTTTTCTCTTAACTTTTGATAAGGCATCTTATACCCTGGATCAATGTTAGCAATTGTATTTGCTATTGCTTAAAAATGAAAATTGTTTGATGCATTAAATAGAATGTATGTATCATAAAATCATCTGCCCACTGCAAAGTCTCATGTAATTGCCCTAAAGCAATAACAACACAAATTTCAGGTTGAACACTATTTGTAGTGTTAGGAGAGAAAAATGATTGTATGCCACAGTAAGCTCTTCCTCTACTCATTTCTCTTCTACTACTTCCACTTGCAACATCTTCAACAACCCTCTCAAGTATGCTCTCAATCATGTGTAGACGTTGCCACACAGACATTATTATTTAATGGCTTTTAACAATTTCCTAACTCTGCCCGTGCAAGGAGCAACTTCTTTTCTAGTCCTTGCTAGGTGATTTTTTAATCGTGAAATTCCACCGCTAACCACCTTCTCTCAAAATAAATAATTTATCCCTCAACTGGTTTATCCCATTGTTATGACGTGTCATTAGACCGAGATTAGGATTCCCAAACACTCCGTCTTGCCATCTCAATTGAACACTTCAATCTAATAAAAAAACTTTAAAATAAAAGCACTTCATAAATCCCCAATCTTCACTTAACACTCAAATAAAGTGTCTCCCACTTCATGATTACAATAAAAATCATATCCACGCACTTCATACCTTTATATATTATCATTCAAAAAAAGAAAATAAATAATAAATACAATTTTTTTTGGAAAACGCAAAAGCTATACCACAACCCTAGTTGGGGACCTTGCACGGACATCGTACGATACGGTGCGATACGTATCGTATCGTGGCTATACGTATCGTACGATACGGTAACCTGTATCGTACGATATAAGTTATCGTGATGTATCGTACAATACGGTACTGTATCGTACGATACGCCCAAATTTTCTTTTTTCAATTTTTTTTTTGCAAGTTTATGGCCTCTCTTCACTTCCCTCCAAGGCATCCTTCGATATGCTTATAATTTGGGTTTATAATTTCATTTATTGAATAAGAATAATTTATGAACAAATAAAAATTGTGACAAAATTATTTCCCTTTCTGTTGCCAACTTTTAGGTATATTTCTGCTAGCAGTTTCTAATTTCGTGAGATCGCAAACAATTAAAAATATTTGGTTGTCTTGGTTCGTTGAGTGGATATTTCACAACTTCACTATTTTAGGGTTCACCTTACATGACTTCCATTGAGTTGAACATGATCAACGTGTGTGAGGCTTAACTCAGTTTGTGAAGTGAGAAATGAAGCTCAAGCATTAGTTAAAAAGCTAGTCTCTAGTAAGAGAAAAATGGGATATGATCAAGTAATAATATCACATCACTGAGGTGTCATAGACTCAATAATCAAAGAAATTGAGCTCATTGTTTTACTCACATATGAAAATTAACAAATATGACAACTACATGTACAAAGATAGGAGTTTGTTAATTTTGATATATTAGATGAGTGGATTATGAAAGATAATGAAGAAAATGCACTCCTAACCGAAGAAGACATTGCATGAATTAATTTGAAGTACAACAACATCATGAAGGAGATGAAGATTTTCATTTTAAAGCATAAGGTGATGAGAAACTTTGAATCTTTATCTAGTAGAAGAAAGATTATTTAGTTAATGATACAACAACAACTAAGCCCTTTCCCATACTAGACGGGGTCGGCTACATGGATTCTTTGTTTCCACAGATCCCTATCGTGTGCCATGTTAGCAGTTAACTCCCAATAAGCTAGATCATTCTTTATTGTTTCTTTCCAACACTTTTGTGGTCGTCCTCTACCTCTTTTAATACTTTCCAAATTTAGTTTTTCTAACCTTCTTACAGGTTCTTCTTTTGATCTTCTTTCTATATGTCCAAACCATCTTAAACGATGTTCTCTCATTTTATCCTCTATTGGTGCCACTCCTAATTTGTTTCTAATAACCTCATTATTTATACAGTCTTTTCTTGTATGACCGCTCATCCATCTCAACATCTTCATTTCTGTCACAGACATCTTTTGTACATGTTGATGATTAACTGCCCAACACTCAGAACCATAAAACATGGCAGGCCTAATTGCTGCTCTATAATATTTACCTTTTAATTTTAATGGTATCTTCTTATCACAAAGAATACCTGATGCTCCTCTCCATTTTAACCGACCAGCATTAATTCTATGTGTAACATCTCCATCAATTCTTCCATCACTTTGAAAAATTGACCCTAGGTATTTAAAACTTTCCTTTTGGGGAATGCAATGTGTGTCAATTTTAATTTCTATGTCCTCTGAAGTAGCCAAATGATCAAACTTACATTCCATATATTCTGCCTTTGTTCTACTAAGTCGGAGGCCTTTGTTTTCTAATGTTTCTCTCCATAGTTCTAATTTTCTATTAACTTTTTCCCTAGACTCCTCCACTAATACAATGTCATCTGCAAATAACATACACCAAGGTACTTCATCTTGAATATGTTTTGTTAACTCATCCATCACCATTATAAATAAACTCATCCATCACCATTATAAATAAGTATGGACTTAAAGTTGATCCTTGATGTAACCCAATATTAACTTCAAAGAAGTCTGTCGTTCCTTCATGAGTCCTCACACATGTTTTTGCACCATCATACATGTCTCTTATAAGGTTAATATATGTCAATGGGATACCTCTTTTTTCCAAAGTTCTCCAAAGAACCTCCCTCGGTACCCTATCATAAGCTTTTTCTAGATCAATAAATATCATGTGAAGGTCTTTCTTTTTTGCTCTAAAATGTTCCATAAGACGTCTCAAAAGGTGAATTGCTTCAATAGTAGATCTACCTGGCATAAATCCAAATTGGTTCTCTGTTGTACTTGATACTTGTCTTAACCTACGTTCGATAATTCTTTCCCATAATTTCATAGTATGACTCATTAACTTGATACCTCGATAATTCGCATAATTTCATAGTATTTAGTTAATGATCCTGATACAAATTTATAATATATAAAATGTAAATGTATTTCATTTTTTGCTTCAAAATATATAATTTTGGATGTAATTGTTTAATGTTGAATGTTCAATCTGTGCAAAACTTTGCATTATATTAATTTAAAGCAATTACCAGATTTTTCTTGATTTTTAAAATAATTTTTATATTATTTTAATATTAAAGTACGATACGAGCTATACGATACAATACGCTCGTATAGTGGAGCCTAACGATACGCAATACGATACGCGTCAGATAACACTGCTTTCAATAGACTCTAACAAACGCCAGACAACAACAACAACAACAACTAAGCCTTTTCCCATACTAGATGGGGTCGGCTACATGGATTCTTTGTTTCCACAGATCTCTATCGTGTGCCATGTTAGCAGTTAACTCCCAATAAGCTAGATCATTCTTTATTGTTTCTTTCCAACACTTTTGTGGTCGTCCTCTACCTCTTTTAATACTTTCCAAATTTAGTTTTTCTAACCTTCTTACAGGTTCTTCTTTTGATCTTCTTTCTATATGTCCAAACCATCTTAAACGATGTTCTCTCATTTTATCCTCTATTGGTGCCACTCCTAATTTGTTTCTAATAACCTCATTATGTATACGGTCTTTTCTTGTATGACCACTCATCCATCTCAACATCTTCATTTCTGTCACAGACATCTTTTGTACATGTTGATGATTAACTGCCCAACACTCAGAACCATAAAACATGGCAGGCCTAACTGCTGCTCTATAATATTTACCTTTTAATTTTAATGGTATCTTCTTATCACAAAGAATACCTGATGCTCCTCTCCATTTTAACCAACCAGCATTAATTCTATGTGTAACATCTCCATCAATTCTTCCATCACTTTGAAAAATTGACCCTAGGTATTTAAAACTTTCCTTTTGGGGAATGCAATGTGTGCCAATTTTAATTTCTATGTCCTCTGAAGTAGCCAAATGATCAAACTTACATTCCATATATTCTGTCTTTTTTCTACTAAGTCGGAGGCCTTTGTTTTCTAATGTTTCTCTCCATAGTTCCAATTTTCTATTAACTTTTTCCTTAGACTCCTCCACTAATACAATATCATCTGCAAATAACATACACCAAGGTATTTCATCTTGAATATGTTTTGTTAACTCATCCATCACCATTATAAACAAGTATGGACTTAAAGTTGATCCTTGATGTAACCCAATATTAACTTCAAAGAAGTCTGTCGTTCCTTCATGAGTCCTCACACATGTTTTTGCACCATCATACATGTCTCTTATAAGGTTAATATATGTCAATGGGATACCTCTTTTTCCAAAGTTCTCCAAAGAACCTCCCTCGGTACCCTATCATAAGCTTTTTCTAGATCAATAAATATCATGTGAAGGTCTTTCTTTTTTGCTCTAAAATGTTCCATAAGACGTCTCAAAAGGTGAATCGCTTCAATAGTAGATCTACCTGGCATAAATCCAAATTGGTTCTCTGTTGTACTTGATACTTGTCTTAACCTACGTTCGATAATTCTTTCCCATAATTTCATAGTATGACTCATTAACTTGATACCTCGATAATTCACACAATTTTGAATGTCTCTCTTGTTCTTATATACGGGTATAAGTGTACTTGCTCTCCATTCCTCGGGCATCTTTTGGTTTTTCCATATTTCATTAAATAGTCTTGTGAGCCAAGTGATTCCTATTTCTCCTAGTATTTTCCAAACTTCTATAGGAATATTATCTGGTCCTACCGATTTACCACTCTTCATATGTTTAAGAGCCTCTTTGACTTCATTCTTTTGAATACGTCGGTAGAAAGTGTGGTTTATATACTTTTCTGACTTTGGCTAAATCTCCTAAACTAATACTAACATCTTTATTTTCATTAAAAAGATTATAAAAATAGTTTTTCCATCTATTTCTTATATCATCATTTACCACTAGAATTTTTTCATCCTCGTCTTTTATGCATCTAACATAATTAAGATCTTTAGTTTTCTTATCTCTAGCCCTAGCTATCCTAAAAATATCTCTTTCACCCTCTTTTGAGTTGAGTTTTTTATATAAGTCATCCCAAATCTTAGCTTTTGCTTCACTAACGGCCTTTTTTGCTTCCTTCTTTGCTTTCTTATAAGCTTCTAAAGTTTCACTAGTTTTCTTAGCATAATGTAATTTGTAACATGCCCTCTTTGCCTTGATTTTGTTTTGTACTACTTCACTCCACCACCAAGCTTCTTTTTGTGCTGGTACACCTCCCTTAGATACCCCTAATACATCTTTCGCCACTTTCCTAATATGTATAGCCATATTGTTCCACATATCAGAGGGTGTGCCAACATAATTCCAAACATCTCCTTGAAGGACTTTTTGTTTAAATATATCTTCTTTCTCGCTTTTGAGGTTCCACCATTTAGTCCGAATAGCTCGATGCACTCTTTTCTTCTTTGTCCATTTTTTTATTTGTAAATCCATAACTAAAAGTCGATGTTGGGTGGTTAAGCTTTCTCCTGGAATTACCTTACAATCTTTACAACACGCTCTATCTTTTTTTCTACAAATAAAGTAATCAATTTGTGTTTGTGATAAGCCACTCTTATAAGTAATTAAATGTTCATCTCGTTTTTTGAAGATTGTATTGACTATAAAGAGATCAAATGACATAGCAAAATTTAAAATCTCCCTACCTTCCTCGTTTATATCCCCATAACCAAAGTTTCCATGAATCCCTTGATATCCTAATGCCTCTTTACCGACATGTCCATTTAAATCTCCTCCTAAACAAATCATCTCCCTTTGTGGAATCTTTTGAAACACCTTATCTAACTCTTCCCAAAAAACTGTCTTTATACTATCTTCTAGTCCTACTTGGGGTGCGTAAGCACAAACTATATTCAAAACCTCTACTCCTAACACTAATTTCAATGTCATGATTCGGTCACCATATCGTTGTATGTCTACTACACTCTCCTTTAAATCTTTATTTATGATAATACCAACTCCGTTTCGGGCCTTTTCTTTACCTGAGTACCATAATTTAAAACCTGTATCCTCTATCTCCTTTGCTTTTTCTCCAACCCATTTTATCTCTTGTAAACATAGAATATGAATCTTTCTCCGAATCATAGTATCTACCACCTCCATTAGCTTACCCGATAATGTTCCGATATTCCAAGAACCAATACGAATCTTATTATCTAGGACTAGCTTCCTTACCCCCGCATCCGTCCATAATCAAAATGCGGAGACCCTCTCTGAAAATTTTTCACTACATTCGGGCGGCAATGTAGCGGGACTAACTTCTTTACCCACACCCGTCCATGATGTGGGAACCCTCTCTGCAATTGATTCACTACATTCGGGCGAAAATGTAGTGGCCCTTGCTTACTTCTTACTGCATTCGGGCTCTGCAGCACGTCGCTAGGCGGGGACGCCCCAAAGCAATGCTCATAATTTTTGTAATCAATGTTGTAGAAATCCGACGAAGTTTTACGCTGGCTGTCGGAAGCCTAACACAACCCTCCTCCTTTATCCGGGCTTGGGACCGGCAATGCAAGGGTGATCCCTTACATGGGCGGAGTTACTCTAACAAACGCCAGAAACCTGCAAAAATGCGGGTTTCTATTCGGCCAAGGACTTTTATAAAGGTCTCTGGCCGTATTATGCGATAAAGGTTGTATCGCATGATACAACCCGATAAATGGCTACAAACGATACGCACTTGTGTATCGTGAAGCTCCCTGATGCGATACATATAACATTGATGTGATCCATCATCTAATTTGATTTCGTTTGTTTTTGGGATTATCTAATAATCATGAAAATATTCTCTAACCCCCACCATGTCATATGTAGCGCTTGAGTCAATTACCTAGACTTTTGAGCCTGAGGAAGACACATTATCCTATGCCATAAAGAGAACGGGTAGGCCGTAGTTGCTTGAGACTCTGCAACTGTTGAGGATGAGGCGGCCCGTGAATATGCTAATTGAGTTTCAAGTTCCTCCGACTTCTTTTTCATTGATGCTAGTGAGGCTTGACCTCCATATCTAGGTGTAAGATTTCTCCTTATAAATGTTATATTTTGTGAACGGGGTTTCTCTTCTTTTTCCAAATTCTTCCGGTCTTTCTCTTTTATGAGTAATGAATAGGTACTTAATGAAGGAAATTCTTCCCAACATTGTTCTTTTTTACAGCTTCATACTCAAATGAAATGTGTCATAATAAATCGAAGACTTTCCTTTCTTCAAACTCCTCAATTTTCTCTTTATTGCATTTTTGACATTTCGTCTTGAGAAGAAAATGAAACTCCTCTAATAGATCTTCCTCGTTGCCTATATTTCTGAATCTTTTATATAAGTTCGTACTTCTTCGCATAATCCACCAACTTCCCTTTTTTTCTTCACGTTGGAAATTTCTATGCTAGAAATCTCGATGCTCACCACACCACTTTGATGCTGCCGCACCACTTTTCACTAAGCAACCACGTTTCTGATGTGCTACTCTGATGTTGGAACTTGTGTGCGCCGCTTTGAATGATGACACTTAACCACAAATCTTTCTTAATCACGCTAATTAGGCTTCGATACCATTTTTATTTTTCACTCAATTCTTCATTAGTTAATACGAAGATACATACAAGAATAAGATGGAAGAAAGGGGGGCTGGCTTGGCTGCTGCCTTTCACTCTCCTTTCAAATCTTTCCAATCAGATACTATTTTTATTTTTTATTAACTCCGCCCATGTAAGGGATCACCCTTGCATTGCCGGTCCCAAGCCCGGATAAAGGAGGAGGGTTGTGTTAGGCTTCCGACAGCCAGCGTAAAACTTCATCGGATTTCTACAACATGGATTACAAAAATTATGAGCATTGTTTTGGGGCGTCCTCGCCTAGCGACGTGCTGCAGAGCCCGAATGCAGTAAGAAGTAAGCAAGGGCCACTACATTTTCGCCCGAATGTAGTGAATCAATTGCAGAGAGGGTTCCCACATCATGGACGGGTATGGGTAAAGAAGTTAGTCCCGCTACATTGCCGCCCGAATGTAGTGAAAAATTTTCAGAGAGGGTCTTCGCATTTTGATTATGGACGGATGCGGGGGGTAAGGAAGCTAGTCCTAGATAATAAGATTCGTATTGGTTTTTGGAATATCGGAACATTATCGGGTAAGCTAATGGAGGTGGTAGATACTATGATTCGGAGAAAGATTCATATTCTATGTTTACAAGAGACAAAATGGGTTGGAGAAAAAGCAAAGGAGATAGAGGATACAGGTTTTAAATTATGGTACTCAGGTAAAGAAAAGGCCCGAAACGGAGTTGGTATTATCATAAATAAAGATTTAAAGGAGAGTGTAGTAGACATACAATGATATGGTGACCAAATCATGACATTGAAATTAGTGTTAGGAGCAGAGGTTTTGAATATAGTTTGTGCTTACGCACCCCAAGTAGGACTAGAAGATAGTATAAAGACAGTTTTTTGGGAAGAGTTAGATAAGGTGTTTCAAAAGATTCCATAAAGGGAGATGATTTGTTTAGTAGGAGATTTAAATGGACATGTCGGTAAAGAGGCATTAGGATATCAAGAGATTCATGGAAACTTTGGTTATGGGGATATAAACGAGGAAGGTAGGGAGATTTTAAATTTTGCTATGTCATTTGATCTCTTTATAGTCAATACAATCTTCAAAAAATGAGATGAACATTTAATTACTTATAAGAGTGGCTTATCACAAACACAAATTGATTACTTTATTTGTAGAAAAAAAGATAGAGCGTGTTGTAAAGATTGTAAGGTAATTCCAGGAGAAAGCTTAACCACCCAACATCGACTTTTAGTTATGGATTTACAAATAAAAAAATGGACAAAGAAGAAAAGAGTGCATCGAGCTATTCAGACTAAATGGTGGAACCTTAAAAGCGAGAAAGAAGATATATTTAAACAGAAAGTCCTTCAAGGAGATGTTTGGAATTATGTTGGCACACCCTCTGATATGTGGAACAATATGGCTATACATATTAGGAAAGTGGCGAAAGATGTGTTAGGGGTATCTAAGGGAGGTGTACCAGCACAAAAAGAAGCTCGGTGGTGGAGTGAAGTAGTACAAAATAAAATCAAGGCAAAGAGGGCATGTTACAAATTACATTATGCTAAGAAAACTAGTGAAACTTTAAAAGCTTATAAGAAAGCAAAGAAGGAAGCAAAAAAGGCCGTTAGTGAAGCAAAAACTAAGATTTGGGAGGACTTATATAAAAAACTCAACTCAAAAGAGGGTGAAAGAGATATTTTTAGGATAGCTAGGGCTAGAGATAAGAAAACTAAAGATCTTAATTATGTTAGATGCATAAAAGGCGAGGATGAAAAAATTCTAGTGGCAAATGATGATATAAGAAATAGATGGAAAAGCTATTTTTATAATCTTTTTAATGAAAATAAAGATGTTAGTATTAGTTTAGGAGATTTAGCCAAGTCAGAACCTACGTATTCAAAAGAATGAAGTCAAAGAGGCTCTTAAACATATGAAGAGTGGTAAATCGGTAGGACCAAATAATATTCCTATAGAAGTTTGGAAAATACTAGGAGAAATAGGAATCATTTGGCTCACAAAACTATTTAATGAAATATGAAAAAACCAAAAGATGCCCGAGGAATGGAGAGCAAGTACACTTATACCCGTATATAAGAACAAGAGAGACATTCAAAATTGTGCGAATTATCAAGGTATCAAGTTAATGAGTCATACTATGAAATTATGGGAAAGAATTATCGAACGTAGGTTAAGACAAGTATCAAGTACAACAGAGAACCAATTTGGATTTATGCCAGGTAGATCTACTATTGAAGCGATTCATCTTTTGAGACGTCTTATGGAACATTTTAGAGCAAAAAAGAAAGACCTTCACATGATATTTATTGATCTAGAAAAAGCTTATGATAGGGTACCGAGGGAGGTTCTTTGGAGAACTTTGGAAAAAAGAGGTATCCCATTGACATATATTAACCTTATAAGAGACATGTATGATGGTGCAAAAACATGTGTGAGGACTCATGAAGGAACGACAGACTTCTTTGAAGTTAATATTGGGTTACATCAAGGATCAACTTTAAGTCCATACTTATTTATAATGGTGATGGATGAGTTAACAAAACATATTCAAGATGAAGTACCTTGGTGTATGTTATTTGCAGATGACATTGTATTAGTGGAGGAGTCTAAGGAAAAAGTTAATAGAAAATTGGAACTATGGAGAGAAACATTAGAAAGCAAAGGCCTCCGACTTAGTAGAACAAAGACAGAATATATGGAATGTAAGTTTGACCATTTGGCTACTTCAGAGGACATAGAAATTAAAATTGACACACATTGCATTCCCCAAAAGGAAAGTTTTAAATACCTAGGGTCAATTTTTCAAAGTGATGGAAGAATTGATGGAGATGTTACACATAGAATTAATACTGGTTGGTTAAAATGGAAAGGAGCATCAGGTATTCTTTGTGATAAGAAGATACCATTAAAATTAAAAGGTAAATATTATAGAGCAGCAATTAGGCCTGCCATGTTTTATGGTTCTGAGTGTTGGGCAGTTAATCATCAACATGTACAAAAGATGTCTGTGACAGAAATGAAGATATTGAGATGGATGAGTGGTCATACAAGAAAAGACCGTATACATAATGAGGTTATTAGAAACAAATTAGGAGTGACACCAATAGAGGATAAAATGAGAGAACATCGTTTAAGATGGTTTGGACATATAAAAAGAAGATCAAAAGAAGAACCTGTAAGAAGGTTAGAAAAACTAAATTTGGAAAGTATTAAAAGAGGTAGAGGACGACCACAAAAGTGTTGGAAAGAAACAATAAAGAATGATCTAGCTTATTGGGAGTTAACAGCTAACATGGCACACGGTAGGGATCTGTGGAAACAAAGAATCCATGTAGCCGACCCCGTCTAGTATGGGAAAAGGCTTAGTTGTTGTTGTTTGTATTTTTGACTCAAATCTTCATTAGTTAATATGAAGATACACACAAGAAGATGGAAGAAAGGGGGGCTGGCTTGGCTGCTGCCTTCCTCTCTCTTTCCTCTCTCTTGATTAGGTCCGGTTAAAAAGAAAGTAAAATAAATAAAATGACTAATTTGTCCCTATACTAAAGAAAGTCCGCCTTATGACTCCTATTGAATCATGTAAAGGTAGTGTGGAGCAGGATCCAAATAAGATCTCTCTAAAGATAGTGTGGAGTATCTATTCTTTTTCGGTTCGTCTATAGAAGTTCTATGTCTATACGTATTGAGTATGATGCTTACAAATTGTTCAGAGAAGATGGACGTACATCATCATGTCGGTAGTGAATTCAGTGCAAAGACATTTGCTGTGTGAGCTGAAGTTCTGGTGCGTCACGGTGTTATACCTGTTGGTCTGTCTGATCGTGCGACCTAACTGGTTTATCTTTCAGGTTCATCCACAACTGACTGGACGCTGGAGCCAGACATTTCAACGTGGATAGATCAGCAAGTTTTAGAGGCTGATGGCATGCATGCAGAGAAGCGATGCTGGTCACTGCCCCACCCATCCTCTTCTCAACTTGCTGAATCCAATCAACTGTTGTACAGAACTTCTTCATACCCAGAACAGCCACAACATCATCCTCTTCACAGAACTTCTTCATACCCTGAACAGCCACAGCATCACCCTCTTTCCAGAACTTCTTCATACCCCGAACAGTCACGTCATCACCCTTTTTCGGAACCCATTTACAACCCATTGTTCAGTTCGTACCCTCCACCTGGAACTTGGGACCGTACTTCACTCAATCAGTCCCGGCTTGCTAACATGGGATACCTTTCTCCTGGATCTTCTAGTTCATTTTCTGGAATGAATTTCTCATCTTTCCCTGCTTCTCTTCAGTTGGCTGGGGGCCTTCCTCATGGACTGCCCTATGGTTGTGGTAAACCTCAGCTTGGCTCTTCTGTTCTTCCAATGAATAATAGATCTTCACAGAAGCACTGGGCGAGCCAGAGTGGCATGTTCTCAGAAAATTACACGTCGCTCTTACCCGACATGGTGCATCAACAGTTGCCACCTATTGGGTTGACACCATCCCAGTTGTTCCAGCAGCAAAGACTGCATTCAGTTAAGCAATCAATGGCACATTATCATGCATTTCACCAGCCATTGTTTAATGCACATTTGTCTCCTCGTATGATTAGTAAATATGAAGGGGTGCCTGGGGTGTCAGATCTGAGAGAGCACAGGCAGAAAACATCCCAGCGGGGGAGGCAACAATCCATTAGTTTGAGATTCTCACACCCAAGCTCCGATACAAGCAGCCAACGGAGTGACAGTGGATGTCTGCAGTTCCGTTCAAAGTACATGTCTGCTGAGGAGATCGAGAGTATTCTTAGAATCCAACATGCTGCTACACATAGCAGTGATCCTTATATAGATGATTACTACCATCAAGCTTGTCTAGCTAAAAAGTCTTCTGGTTCAAGATTAAAACACCCTTTTTGTCCCTCCTATTTGAGGGATGTGCCTTCTCGGCATGCAACCTCAGATCAGCATGCCCTTCATGTTGATGCGCCTGGACGTTTGCTGTTCTCCTCTATCCGTAGGCCCCGCCCTTTGCTTGAAGTGGAACCACCTTCCTCAGGGGATAGCCTCTTTGATCAAAAGCTTACTGAGAAACCGCTTGAGCAAGAGCCTATGCTTGCAGCAAGGATCATGATTGAAGATGGACTTGGTCTTCTCCTTGATGTTGATGATGTTGACCGGCTTTTACAGTTGAGTCAGCCTCAAGATGGTGGTTCCCAGCTTCGGCGGAGGAGGCAGTTTCTCTTGGAGGGGCTTGCTACCTCATTACAGCTGGTTGACCCATTTGGTGCTGGTAAAGGAAGCCATGCAGTCAGTTTGGCACCAAATGATGATATTGTCTTTTTGCGCTTGGTTTCTCTTCCGAAGGGGCGGAAGCTTCTTGCTAGATTTCTTCGACTTCTGGTCCCTGGTGGGGAGCTTACACGGATTGTCTCCATGGCTATATTCCGCCACTTGCGTTTTCTATTTGGTGGCTTATCATCAGATCCAAGTGTGGCAGAAACGACTACTACACTTGCTCAGACTCTTTCTAGATGTGTCCGTAGCATGGATCTCAGTGCACTGAGTGCTTGCCTTGCTGCGGTTGCCTGTTCGTCAGAACAACCACCCTTACGACCCCTTGGAAGTTCTGCTGGTGACGGTGCTACAGTCATCTTGAAGTCCGTTCTTGAGAGAGCTACAGATCTCCTTACAGACCCTCTCGTTGCTACCACTTACAGTTTGTCCAACCGTGCACTGTGGCAAGCCTCATTCAATGCTTTCTTCGACTTGCTCACCAAGTATTGCATGAGCAAGTATGACAGCATAATGCATTCCTTGATTATCCAGGCTGCCGGCACACAACTGCTTGGGCCTGAAGCAGCCAGCGCAATAAGCCGGGAGATGCCCATCGAGCTGCTGAAGGCCAGTCTTCCACACACAAATGATCATCAGCGTAAGCAATTGTTGGACTTCGCACAGAGATCTATGCCAGTTTCTGGCATCACTGCACATGGTGGCAGCGGGCATATAAGCTCAGAATATGTGCCATGTTAACATTTTGATGCTAATTTCATGTCCCCTTGTCAGATGCAGTATCCCTGCATCTCATTTGATACCGACATCTTCTTATCTGCTGTCGAAGCAGCATAGACAGCTGCTCATGATTCATGGAGGAAACAAATGACGGTAAGACTTATGACTGGGTTTCCCTTCGTTTGTTTTGGTTTTACTTAATTCAGGACTTAGTAGTATTGCTGTACTATCAATCAAGCCGAAAAAACTCATAGAAGGCTGGTAATCTTTGGGATTATTCTCTTCGAGGAGCTGCATTTTGATGCTCTGAAAGTCTAAAATGGAGCTGATGTATATGTGCACGTTGGGCTGTATTCATTTGAATGCCCTTCACCATGTTTTCCTTTTTTATTTGTTTGGGGGAGAAAATGAAGAGCTTTAGTAGGGTATTGAAATCTTCATCGCTTTAGGTTCTGAAAGAGATGATATCTTCGTCAGTGCAGCATTGTACTTGTTTCATAGGAAGTAGCTGCATTGTGGCATTCTGTACCAATAGAACACATGAAATTTTAAGTTGCTCTCTTCATTTTTCCTGGGTGTTAGGTCCAGTGCATCGGCAGTTTCTTTCATGACTCTATGTGATCGAACAGATGCCTGTTTCTGCTTGTGGTTTGTCTACACATGCGCATGCACCCCCCATAAATCAAACTCTGCCACCTACGAGTGGGCGCAAGAGAGAGGTGACACTCTGGTTGCTACTAGAAGCCATATTTTAGCTTGAATCAATTTGGTCCCAAGAACTTGAATGTTTATGGACACTGTTCTTCGTATCGCCAAACATTGTTAATCTAATATTTTGAAAAATCCATCACTAAATACAATTTAAGATGGGTGGGGTTACAGTCCTAGGGTTCATCCTTACAAGAAATTGAAAAGGACCAGCAAGATTTGGAAATGACCTTGTGCATCCAAGAAAATGCGTCACGGGGAACCTCCAATCTCCTGGCTGGGTGGTCGGATTGAAAGGATCTTCAAGTTGAAGGTCGAGTGTTTGATACCCTGGATGTGCATGCACATCACACCGTAGCACATCAGGTAGTGTGGCTTTCCTGACCCCAGCTTGCCGACCTAAAAGGGAAAAGGTACTTGTGTTTCTTCTCTCTTCAGATGTAGGTCTCAACAAGGTCAGCCACAAATGGTGATTAATCCCCACCTGCCCTGCCCTTGCATGGGTGGGCTTTCAAGATTGTGATTTACTGTTCTATTGCAAGCTATACTTTCTTCTTGTTACTTCTTTCCTGAAAATTCTTAGCCCTCTTCGATATGTAAGTATTTGCCAAAACAATGATCAATTTTGACAGAAAATGATAAATGATACTTTAGATAAAATGTCAGCCAACATAGATTATAAGAATGACAGCATCTAGCACGAGCTAGCGTGGATCCAAGCTTGCAGAGAGTGAGTGGCCATCTTAAGATCCAGAGTACTTGTTAGATGCCATGATTCCTTCTACATTTCTTATTCTTTTTCACTTTTTAATATAATTTTAGAATGATATCAGTTGCTGCAGTAGTGGATCCAGACATTTGTTTCCGGTAGGGCAAACTTCAGGTTCGGATGAAGTGGGTTTTAATTTTTTATCTTTTTTGAAATTTCAATACAAAGATACCAATTTCCAAAATTTTGGGTGGAATGGTCGCTCCAACCCATCACCATCACAATGTGGATCTGCCACTCGGTTGCTGTTTCATTCGCAACAATGTAATGAAAGTTTCTTTTACACACATGGGACAAACACGCACACATATATTATATTGTGAATTGGAAAATTTTCTTTTTTCCTGCTGTCTGGAAGCCCATTTCAGGTGCCATTCGTGGTTTGGGTCGTTTCGTGTAGTGTTATTTCGTGTTTGGGTCAGACAAGAGCTTGCTCATTTTGTTCAAGTATCGCCAACCAAACACGAACTTGACCTGTTCAAGCTTGTTCCAACATAAACATAACACAATCAAAAGAAAGTTGTTCCATATTACCCGACCCAACCGATCCAAAACCCCTCAATGGCCTCTCATGAACAAGTAGACATCCATGTGAAAGCCACCACATGCCTTCGGCGACGAGAATGGCGCTGGAAGCCGCAAACGAAAGCGGTGCACGCTGCACCAACTCATCACTTCCTGTCAACACAAGCTTATGACATGATATGGGCGCCACATGACCACGACCCTCATCAGCTTCTCAATAATCTATTATTCTTTTAAAGAAAATTCTATTTATTTGAAAAATACAATTTATTCTCTTATACCTAATTGCTGGAATTTCTACCTCATGTGATAATGTCAGTTTGATTTGCCAATCTTTCATGGTATCAAAGTTTTATATTGAATATAACGTTTTAATTGTTTTATTATGTTATGCGATCAAGACGGATGAGATTATATGAAATATTAGAACATAAATATTAGGAAAAAAGAAAAAAGAATGGTCTGAAAAGTGTTAGAAATAAATAATAAAGGAAGGATCTTCTTTTTGCTTTCTTTTGATTGTCTTTCTCATGTATGCATAAGATTGAATGCAGCAACAACAACAACAACAACAACTAAGCCATTTCTCATACTAGACGGGGTCAACTACATGGATTCTTTGTTTCCACAAATCCATATCGTGTGCCATGTTAGCAGTTAACTCACAATAAGCTAGATCATTCTTTATTGTTTCATTCCAACATTTTTATGGTCGTCCTCTACCTCTTTTCATACTTTACAAATTTAGTTTTTCATTCATTCTTCTTTTGATCTTTTCTTTATATGTCCAAACCATCTTAAATGATATTCTCTCATTTTATCCTCTATTGGTGTCACTCCTAATTTGTTTCTAATAACCTCATCATGTATAGAGTCTTTTCTTGTATGACCACTCATCCATCTCAACATCTTCATTTTTGTCACAGACATCTTTTGTACATGTTGATGAAACTGCCCAACACTCAGAACCATAAAACATGGCAGGCCTAATTATTGCTCTATAATATTTACCTTTTAACTTTAATGTTATCTTCTTATCACAAAGAATACCTGATGCTCCTCTCAATTTTAACTAACCAGCATTAATTCTATACGTAACATCTCTATCAATTCTTCCATCACTCTGAAAAATTGATCCTATGTATTTAAAACTTTTCTTTTGAGGGATGCAATGTGTGCCAATTTTAATTTCTATGTCCTCTAAAGTAACCAAATGATCAAACTTACATTCCATATATTTTGTCTTTGTTCTACTAAGTCGGAAGCCTTTACTTTCTAATGTTTCTCTCCATATTTCCAATTTACTATTAACTTTTTCCTTAGACTCCTCCACTAACACAATGTCATCTGCAAATAACATACACTAAGGTATTTCATCTTGAATATGTTTTGTTAACTCATCAATCACTATTATAAATAAGTATGGACTTAAAGTTGATCCTTGATGTAACCCAATATTAACTTCAAAGAAGTTTGTCATTCCTTTATGATTCCTCACACATGTTTTTGCATCATCGTAAATGTCTCTTATAAGGTTTATGTATGTCAATGAGATACATCTTTTTTTTTAAGGTTCTCCAAAGAACCTCCCTCGGTACTCTATCGTAAGTTTTTTCTAGATCAATAAATATCATGTGAAGGTCTTTCTTTTTTGCTCTAAAGTATTCCATAAGACGTCTCAAAAGGTTAATCGCTTCAACAATAGATTTGCCAGGCATGAATCCAAATTAGTTCTTTGTTGTACTCAATACTTATCTTAACCTACGTTCGATAATTCTTTCCCATAATTTCATAGTATGACTCATTAACTTGATACCCCAATAATTTGTACAATTATGAATGTGTTCCTTGTTCTTATATATGGGTATAAGTGTACTCGCCCTCCATTCCTTGGGCATCTTTTGATTTCTCCATATTTTATTAAATAGTCTTGTGAGCCAAGTGATTCCTGTTTCTCCTATTATTTTTGAAACTTCTATAGGAGTATTGTCTAGTCCTACTGATTTACCACCCTTTGTATGTTTAAGAGCCTCTTCGACTTCATTCTTTTGAATACGTCGGTTGAAATTATGGTTTATATACTTTTTCGATTTGGTTAACTCCCCTAAGTTAATACTAACATCTTTATTTTCATTAAAAAGCTTACAAAAATAGTTTTCCATCTATTTTTTATATCATCATTTGCCACTAGAATTTTTTCATCATCTTCTTTGATGCATCTAACATAATTAAGATCATTAGTTTTCTTATCTCTAGCCCTAGCTATCCTAAAAATATATCTTTCACCCTCTTTCGAGTTGAGCTTTTTATATAAATCCTCCCAAATTTTAGCTTTTGCTTCAGTGACGACATTTTTCACTTCCTTCTTTGCTTTCTTATAAGCCTCTAAAGTTTTACTAATTTTCTTAGCATAATGTAATTTGTAATATGCCCTCTTTGCCTTGATTTTATTTCTCACTACTTCACTCCACCACCAAGCTTCTTTTTGTGCCGGTACACCTCCCTTAGATTCACCTAAAACATCTTTCGCCACTTTCCTAATATGTATAGCCATATTGTTCCACATATCACAAGGTGTACCAACATAATTCCAAACATCTCCTTCAATGATTTTCTGTTTAAATATATCTTATTTCTCACTTATGAGGTTCTACTATTTAGTCTGAATAGCTCGATACTCTTTTCTTCTTTGTCCATTTTTTTATTTGTAAATCAATAACTAAAAGTCGATGTTGGGTGGTTAAGCTTTCTCCTGAAATTACCTTGCAATCTTTACAACACGCTCTATCTTTTTTTCTATAAATAAAGTAATCAATTTATGTTTGTGATAAGCCACTCTTATAAGTAATTAAATGTTCATCTCGTTTTTTGAAGATTGTATTGACTATAAAGAGATCAAATGCCATAGCAAAATTTAAAATCTTCCTACCTTCCTCATTTATATCCCCAAAACCAAAGTTTCCATGAATACCTTGATATCCTAATGCCTCTTTACCGACATGCCATTTAAGTCTCCTCCTAAACAAATCATCTCCATTTGTGGAATCTTTTGAATCACCTTATCTAACTCTTTCTAAAAAGCTGTCTTTATACTATCTTCTAGTACTACTTGGGGTGCGTAAGCACAAACTATATTCAAAATCTCTACTCCTAACACTAATTTCAATGTCATGATTCAGTCACCATATCGTTATATGTTTACTACACTATCCTTTAAATCTTTATTTATGATAATATCAACTCAATTTTGAGCCTTTTCTTTACCTTAGTACCATAATTTAAAACTTGTGTCATCTATCTCCTTTACTTTTTCTCCAACTCATTTTGTCTCTTGTAAACATAGAATATGAATCTTTCTCTGAATCATAGTATCTACGACCTCTATTAGCTTACTGGATAATGTTTTGATATTCCAAGAACCAATACGAATCTTATTATCTAGGACTAGCTTCATTACCACCCACATCGTCCATATTCAAAATACGGGACTAACTTCTTTACCCACACCCGTCCATGATTTGGGAACCCTCTCTGTAATTGATTCACTACATTTGGTCGAAAATGTAGTGGCCCTTGCTTACTTATCACTGCCTTCGGGTTCTGCAGCGTGTCGCTAGGTGGGGACGCCCAAAGCAATGCTCATAATTTTTGTAATCTATGTTATAAAAATCCGACGAAGTTTTACGTTGATTGTCAGAAGCCTAACACAATCCTCCTCCTTTATCCAAGCTTGGGAACGGTAATGCAAGGGTGATCCCTTACATGAGCGGAGTTATGCATAAGATTGAATGCATTCTATGCAAGTGACCGTCATTCATGAATGATTCATGAATCATCATGAATGACTACTTTAATCTTTCTTACCTTTAATTTGAAAGGCGCAAGGTAGAAAGATTAAGAAATAGAATCTTTTTCAAACTTGAGATGATTATTTTAGGGTAGCCTTTTGTCTAACACATGCTCCCATTGCAACTCGTTAGTCTCTCAAGGAAGAGAACCATCCTTGTAGTGTAACATCTACATTGCCAATTCAAGTATTTTATATGTACATGAGTCTGATCCTTTTTAGGATCTCCTTGTAATAAAATTATATATACTATTGTGTTTTTGGATGCTAATTGGATATAATATAAGTGCTTAAATGTACCAATAATATATGTAGTCGAGTCCGATTAGTGTGAGAGAAAGGATTGAGTTTTGTTTTGGTTAGGTTGTTTTGCTATATCGTGTTAGCATGCACACGTGTGTGTGCATGCATGCACACACGCACGCACACACACACACACACACACACATATATATATATATATATATGAAAACTTAATATTTTTAAGTTTCAAAACAGATATGACATGCTTTAAATGTCAAAATATGTGGACCGATTCTTGTTTAAATTGATGATTTTAAGCCATTTGGACAGGAACCGGTTCCAGTGTTCTCTTGTAGAGGTGGCTATTTCAACCGGTAGAAAATGGTTTTGAAAAGTGAAAGATGGTGGAAGACGGCATTGGTGGTTGAAACGATCATATCACGTGAAATGGAAGATTATTCAATGTTCACACCGTTTAGAATTATGCGTATAAGACTTTACGCAGTTTAAAATTGTGCATATATGACTATATATAAATATGTGTACGCTTTTTAAGAATGTTGGGTCCTCTCATAGGACATATCCTCTAATGACGACCATTTAATCTTCTTCATTGGACGCTCGTCAGTGTATATGACAAGTCACATATTTATACCATGAGGGCATCTTAGCTTCATAATATTTATTGATCCATATTCTCATATTTTATATTTGATATCAATAATGAAGATTTAAATGTGAAATAAAAAAATACAATGATATTTTTAAAGATTGAACAGTAGACATGTTTATACAAGATTATGCATCAAAGCTAAGACCTCTTCGTATTACGGTATTCACGTGTCATATATTCATACAAGAGAACGAACACGAACTTTTTGGGTCATGTTCATCTCAATCAGGTTTCTGTATTGTCTTATATTGCCATCCCTAAACGTATGGATGGACGTAGACCAGTTTACTTAGGGTGGGGCGAATAGCCCACAAAGCTTTGCATCGCAGGGTGGGGTGAACTATGTATTAAGGCTATGGATTTAACCGTGAGCTATATGGTTGAAGCGTTAGGTTTGATTAGAGTTTGTCTGCCTCAGGTGACTTTTGAATTGTATAATGTTAAGGCCGGCTTCCCAGAACCCTGCTTCCCATAAAAAAATGCATCAGGCCAAGGTCAGAAGGAATATTGTTTGTGGTTGGCAAATATATGATAACTTTTCATATTAGATTTAATTAACTATGCTTATTGGCTGAGGATTGGAGCCCCTATGTAATACGTACTGTATTATTCATGTACTGCTACATGAAGATGCACATATTTCCAAATACTTTGAACCATATAAGCAATGGTGGACTTATTTTAGTGCGAGCTGAGACATACACCTCACTCAAAATTTGAAAAATTCTTTGGTTTATCATTGCGTAGAAAAAATACAAATGCTTTGTAGACGTGAAATACAAGTGTGTCTCACCTGCAATACAAGTATGCCGCACCCGAAAGAAGTTTTTGGGTCATCCACTGCATATAAGATCAATGCATATGATTCTTAGATCTTGGCTTGGGCCTCCTAGTGGATGGCGGTTGAAAAGCAATATGTGATGCTTATTTGATACGGTTCATTCCTTTAATTTGCTTGTGTAAATAATTTTACCAGTCTGATGCGATAAATCACTAAAACTTCTTAGAGAGTCGTCTCAAGATGATCATCGAGTTCAAAGTTAAAAAAGTTCATTAGTTAAGAGAGTCTACTGACCCTCAAGTTCAAAGTTAGAGAGAATTTCTCTCTCTCTCTCTCTATATATATATATATATGAGATTAGATTCCATCTACTTACATTGTCTACTCATATTCAACTGTTACTTTTCGAGACATGAGTATAGTAATATTGTCATTTATTTTTTTAATTTTTAAAAGGTTTTAAATTATATTCATACTACCGAAAAATAATAAGTACACATGTCATTGTATATATAAAGAGATAAGAGAGAGAAAATATGGTAAATGTGTATATTTATTAAGCCTATATATAATTAAAGATCTCTATCATTTAACCACTAAGATCAATAATTGAGTTTTGGATTAAAAAGCAAAAAGTATTATTATGAGTATTAAATACACTTGATATTATTTTTATTTTTGCTTTAAAGATCTCAATCGTTGATCTCAATAATTAAAATATTGAAATCTTTGAGTAGAGTTGGGTATGGATGGGTGTGCATAAGGTATGCTATGCCTCTATTTATATATAACAAGGTAGGTTTTAAATTGGCTTGATATATATATATATATATATATATATATATATATATATATATATATATATATATCGCCGGCTTTAAACTGGCCTTATTTTTCAACGAGAACTGAATGGGGCAAAGATCTGGGTGAAATTGAAACCTGTTAAACCGATCCAAATTTGAGTATCTAGTTTCACCTTGTATGGAACTAGAATTGGACTGAAACCGATAGTATTAAACGGTTGTTCTATATATTTTAATTTTTTAAAAATATTTCAAGTTCTTTTAAATGTTTAAAAAGGTAATTTGTAGTTTGAATACTAGGCGGGCATTCGTTTATACATCAAGAGCTTTGTTTGGATCGATTCAGGGCGAAGTCGTCTCTCTCTCTCTCTCTCTCTCTCTCTCTCTCTCTCTCTGTGTGTGTGTGTGTGTGTGTGTGTGAGGAAATGCGAGTATGATCCGCGCCAACTGAGCCCTCTTCCATCGCTCCTATAGTAAGTTTGTCGCATTTCGTAATTCCTCACGAACGAAAATCACGGCCTTTTCTTCTCTCTCTCTCTCATTTTTCTGTTCTCATGTGGAGTGAAGTCTCTCTCTCTCTCTCTCTCTCTCTCTCTCTCATTTTTCTGTTCTCATGTGGAGTGAAGTCTCTCTCTCTCTCTCTCTCTCTCTCTCTCTCTCTCTCTCTCTCATTCGTGATCGTTTCTTTCGTAAAGCTTTTGCTGATTATGTGAGAAACTGCTCTCTCTCTCTCTCTCTCTCTCTGTCTGTCTGTCTGTCTGTCTGTGCGATGGGGTTCTTCTTTTGCTGATTTTGAGCTATTCTCATATCATTTTCAACCATGACTTGCAAGCCTCAAAAGGCTATTGTCTCCTTGGCTTTAAGAATTCTTTGATTTTTATTTCTTAATCCGCTAAACCGAAAAAAGTTTTTTTTTTTAATTTCTTCTTTCTAATGGAAATTTAACTGTATGAATGGATTTTTTTCTTTGTTGAATTGATGCCTCTACCTTAATCTGTAATTCAGGTGTTTCTCGTTCTTTCAAGTAATCTTTTTCTACTCCATGAACATTCAACGCCCTCCATTGTTTTTTAATTTCCAAAATATTTGATCATGTATAATCCGGTTGGTCTTGTAATTGATGGTTTATGTCCGTTGTCATTGTGGAATCGTAGAAAACAAGTTTTGGTTTTCTATTGTACGAGGAATCTGAATAATTTATTTGCTCTTGCACCAGATTTGTCTATCATGAAATTCCAACTTTTACTATAAAGTTTCCCCTTCCCCCCTTAACGGATGCTACTAATTTGGCGCTTTTGCGATTCTTTTCTGGATGTTAAATGTAATATTGAGTTTGATCTGATTTGGGTGCGGTGGAATTGTAAGGTCTTCGTGCGAGATCAATACATGCATTAAAGTGGGAGTCCGGTTGTGAAAGTTTCGCATTGGGTGTGTTCAAATTCACATGCTTCCTTCCAGCAGGAATCGAGGGCAGCCGAGACCTACCAGATCCTTTTGGAGCTTTTCAGGTAAATCCCCTCTTTTTGATTGATTTCCTAGTGTATACATTTAGTATCAACATGGTTTTCCGTTCTTTATAGTATTCATACCATGCGTTTCTCCATCAGCTAGGTAACTTACCTTTCTTCACCTTGAATGAATTGCTATTCTTATTTCGCTTTGGAAGTTGTCTTCATTATGGTGAACTATTGTTGTCGTTTTGGGTAAAACCGTGTCCTTTACCCCTTTAATTCCCTTGGAAAAAGAGGGCTGCTTGTTATGCTGTTTATGGTTACATAGTTTGATATTCTCTTTTATGACGACTGAATTTTCTGTTTACGGTGCAGGAATGGATTATGGAGGCCGGAAGTCTCACGTGTTGGGCAGGATGATTTTGGCTGTTATCCTTACAGCGCTTTGTATTCTTATCCTGAAGCACTCGTCTGGCTATAACAGCTCTAGCCCGGTAATCCCATTAGTCATGGTTCAAACAAGTTCACTGCTCCTACGAGTTCGCTTTCTGCTTTGTCTTTTTAAATAATTGATTTATTTTCTCTGGTTTATGGTATCCTAATGTACACTTGCATGTATGCAAGCAGTGTACTGAGACTCTCTCTCTCTGATATTGGTGCAAGATTTTTTTCTACCCTCGTTGTTCCCCGTCTTATTCTGCAGTTCTCTTTGCGTGAGGATGGTGTAACTCATGTCCTAGTGACGGGAGGTGCGGGCTATATTGGTTCACATGCTGCACTTCGGCTTCTGAAAGATAAATATCGTGTTACCATTGTGGTATGTCCTTACCAACCTTTATGTTTAACAAACCAAAATTTGAGTTTGTATTTCTTCCTTTATTGATTCTTTTGCTTACGTTTTACAGGATAACCTTTCTAGGGGAAACATGGGTGCCGTTAAGGTGCTCCAGGAGCTATTTTCCGATCCTGGACGACTGCAGTTTATTTATGCAGATATTGGAGATGTAAAATCTGTATCCTAATGCATATTGATTCTTTTCTTTCCGGCTTGTGTTGCTCTCATCTGTGTCTGCCCACGTCCTGCTATATTTGATCCTGTTCTGACACCCAAAATTGTGTTAGTTTTCAAATATATTATCAACAAATTACTTGCTTGCTTTCCTGGAGAAAAAGAGAATATGCTTAGTCTTTAACTAAGCGAAGGTGAGACGGATATTCTCGGAGAATGCATTTGATGCTGTGATGCATTTTGCCGCTGTTGCATATGTTGGAGAGAGCACTCTCGATCCCCTTAGGTAGGATTCCTCTGTTTTGTGGATCACTTTTAACGTGGTTGTTATTTCAATTTCAGCAACTAAATATCCATTTCATGCAAAAGTTTTTGAAATTCTTGATCTATTATTTGGTGTTGCCACCAGTAAATCGATTATGCTTACTACTATTTCCGAGTTTGTTATGGTGCTTCATTGGTTTTATTTTTCTCAATGAGGGTCGAATATGACATGCTTCAAATCGTGAGTTTCTGTTTCTTGGCCCCAAAAACGTGTTTTTGGGTTTTCTGAAATATAAAGTGACTGCCTCTGAAAGCACTTCTAGTCAGTTTTTATGTGGTTCTTTGTGAAAAGATCTATCTGAAATGGTGGATACATTAATATGTCCCTAAATTCCTCCTGGCTGCAGTTTCTCATGTTAACCCAAACTCCCATTCCAATTTAATTGTTCATGTCCATAACTGAAAATTTGGCAGTAAGTTCTAATGTTCTATTACACGTTAAAAACAAAAATTGCCTCATATATAAAAGGCGTTAATATCCCATTAAACAGTTGAAATCTATCAAACCAACAAATAAGAGGGTATAAGTGCGAGACAATAAATTATACTTAATTGCATAATTATCAAAAAATGGCATATTTCACACAAATTTTGGGGCCTTCTTCATCCTTAATTGTAATTAGTGTTGTTGGATGTGATTGAACTTCATATTTTATTCCTTGGCACTCTTGTTTGCAGGTATCGGGCACCTGGTTTTCATTATCTCTTCACCAGAATATCATAATTTTTGGTTCTTTTTGCTCAGACTAGTTGAGTTGCTACAAAGTTGTCTCTTTGTTCTGCTTGTATGGTGAATCAAATTTGTTCTGGAGCTTGTTGTTCATCTTCTATACTTTATCTGTTTTAACTGCATTCACTGTTTTGGCCTATTATGTAGTTTGTTGATTCTAATGATATAAAAACAAGTACTAGAAAATAATGTATACGCATTGAACTGCAGTGAGAATCATACTTGTGAAGAAATGACCTTGTCTTCATTTGAACTCTGAGTGAGTCTGGTTGTATAAACCATTTTCATTCTACGATCACATGGTCTGCATATATTCTCTAAAGTACATACAACAATGATGTTTTTTGGCCGTTGTTTTCTCTATTCAACAATTGGGCTTTTCCTTTTTGCATTAAATGAAATGTTTCTAATATACCTTCTTTTAATCACGTGCAGGTACTATCACAATATCACATCGAACACTTTGGTAGTACTGGAGGCTATGTCAACATATGGTGTAAAGACGCTGATATATTCTAGTACTTGTGCAACTTATGGTCAACCTGACAAAATGCCAATAACAGAGGATACTCCTCAGGTAAGCTTGGTAGATTAACATAAGGCATGCAAATGTTTTGTCTCCTCTAGTGGTTACCCATCATTTCTTTAGAAAAAGGAAGTAAATTTATGTGGCAATCAACCTGTGTGATTTCCTTAATCCAGCTCCCAATAAACCCTTACGGGAAAGCTAAGAAGATGGCGGAAGATATTATCTTAGATTTCTCAAAAGAATCAGACATGGCTGTCATGATATTGAGGTTTGTTGGGTTGAACATCCATTTCGTTTCACTTGGGTTGCATCTGAAATCTCTAGTTTGTACTTGATCTCGATGTCCATTTCCATCGAGCACCAGAATTTCATTCTTTATTGTCTAATTTGCATGCTTTTAAGTTTTAAATGTTGAATTTGTGTATAACACTGTTTTGTGTTGAGAAGATTATTTTTTGCCTGCTATTAACAGAATGTTCCCTGCTTGTTAAATCTGTACATTCAAGTCTATCGCATAATAATGGTCTCTCTGCAACAACAAATTCTATTACATCATAGTGGTTTAAAAACTCAAAACCTTTTAAAGTTAAGCCAAATGCTTCTGTGAACTACTTGTTAGGCGAGATCTGTTTATGAATTTCTTTTCCATACTCTGTTGTAGGTAGTGAATACCTTGCATTTGGTTCAGTGACTGCAACATTCCATGCCATTTGTCATCCCAAAAGATTTTCATGGCATTTTCTTTCTCCAGTCTTAATTGTACTTCCATTGGCATATTTGACTGAAGCTACGCTGTTCTTGTCTGATTCCTATAACTGTTAACTGTTTATTGTTTTTCATGAGCAGATACTTCAACGTCATTGGATCAGACCCAGAAGGTAGACTAGGAGAAGCGCCAAGACCAGAGCTGCGAGAGCATGGTCGAATATCTGGTGCATGTTTTGATGCAGCTTTGGGGAATATACCCCATCTCAAGGTATTCTTTAGAAAGCAGCCCTCTTTTGAGTTTGCTTTGTCAACCATCATAAGTGAATCATTTTAGATTCTCACAGTGGTAGAGCATTGCATTTTTCTGTCATCTTCTACAAGAACACAGGTCACCCTGAGCACCTACTGAATCTTGGTTGTTCAAAGAGGGCGCTTAGAGGAAGTATCAAAATGTGTTGATCGCTGAAAATAGTGATGGTTGAATGTTTCATATATTAAGATATTCCAATAATCCCTGTTGCAGGTTGCAGGAACTGACTATCACACAGAAGATGGTACCTGCATAAGAGACTATATCGATGTAACCGATCTTGTTGATGCACATGTTAAAGCACTAGCTAAGGCACGACCCAGCAATGTTGGCATATACAATGTTGGCACGGGAAAAGGTAGCTTGAGTTGCTTCTGAACCCTCCATGCGCAGTTCTCCCATTAGTTAGTAAATCCAAATGCATGTGTGTGTGGACAACATCCATTTAAGTTTCTTTTCTTTGGTTGGTCTAGGCCTCCCAACGTGAGTTTCATGTTTTTACCTCTTTCCTAACATGTGAATTGGGCATATCAATTCCCACTTTGTGAAAAGTTTTCCGCTGAAAAGGTCTGCGACAAACATTTCAAGGACAAACATTCGACATGAGCTGTTTTTAATATCTATGATCCTTGTCAGGTAGATCAGTCAAGGAGTTTGTAGAAGCATGCAAGAAAGCAACTGGTGTCGATGTTGCCGTGAAACATCTCGATCGCAGACCTGGTGATTATGCAGAAGTCTACAGTGATCCTTCAAAGATAAGAAAAGAACTGAATTGGTATGCACAACACACTGATCTAGAGGAGAGCCTAAGAATAGCATGGAATTGGCAGAAGGCTCATCTAAATGGCTATGAATCGCAGACGATGGCAATGGATTCTTGATTGGCCAATTAGTTAATAGAAAGCAGTTGTAACCAAGACGAGTTGATCTTTCTCGTCCTGTTCATGACTTCTCATTTCTTGTGGTGTTCCTCAACAGTATCATGCTCGTTCTTACTTTATCTGGAAGGTAGGTAAGAGGGTGATTGTGAAGGATCACATGTATGTGAATTTTGATACATGTATTTGGTGGGGAAGATCACAAGCATTTGTTGATTATTTTGGATATCTGACCGCAACACAAAATAAAAATATATAGGAAAATTGATCAATAAGTCTCTGTCTCTCGAATTTTATCATTTATGCAAAACCAAGTGGCAAGAATGCTCCATCTTACCCTCTTGTTACGTCCCTCTGTACATCAAAACTAAAGAAGCTTAATGGTTGCTTTTTAGCTGTATCCTTGTGGCATATGGATATAATTCATAATCAGCCATTTTCATAGCACGAACTTCCAGTTTATATTTAAATGCACTAGTCCGTCCATCTGCTCTCCTACCATCACTCATCGAGACCTGCTCTAATGTGGTTGTAATGCAATGTATCTAATAAGTGACATTCTATGCCAGTAATGGAAATAAGAATGAAAATATTTAATTCTCCTTAATGTACTTTATTTATACGTCAAACGAGTACCTGAATAAGTACATAACTTGGGAATCAGTGACGCAGATTCAAAAGAAATCAGCTTGCTATCTAATGATCACTGATGATCTTTTCTGAAGATCACACACCCTTTCCTTCAAGTGAGCAAGGGAGGATGGGCGCAATACACCATAAGAAACGTACATCAAGGTGTTCGAGGCAATCACCTTTTCCAACATTCCTTCTTCAACAAAATCTTGGGGTCAAGGCTTTTCCAACACTATATCTTACAATTTTGAATAGGAATCCAAACCATTCAGATACCAAATGATTTCTGAATCATGTGACACTAAGAACAACACTTTGTGTTAGAAAATACGTAATATCAGCTATCAACCCCATTAATTATCATAGAAACATGGTAGCATAACGTGATCACAATATATTATAAAGGAAGAGGTTGGCCATAATTGAATGGCAAAGTGAAAACTCTTAACAGTTCGTGCTAGGTTGGATTAGCAGGTGATGTTTGAGCCTTTAGTATTAGAAGCAGATGGCAAAGGCATTAAAGAAGAAAGCATGCATGGAGAACACGAGCCATGCGCAGAAGCGGATCAAGACATTCTTTTAGATGGGGTGGACAACCCATGGGACCCTTTGTGGTGCGATCAACTATGTATTGTACAGCTTAGGGATTCAACAATGCCCATAAGCTCACCCTTCTGCACAAACCAATACAATCAGTGACAAGGCAACCTTTTTATTTTTGTAGAGGAATTTTAATTTCTCTTTTAAAACAGTATTGTCTAAGTCATTAAACTCAACCGAGCCTTTTTCTTACATTAAGTGGAGTTGACTAAGAGGATGCAAGGCAACATGCTTAACTTCAGAGTTTGATGGTTTCTGAGAACAGCTAATACAAATAACTTCATAATAATATTTCAGATTTTACATTAAACTACCCAACTTCTAAAGTATACATCAAAGGGAGTGTTGATCTTAAAACCAGAAAGTGCATTAATTTTTCCTAAAGGATTTATTCAGAAGCAACTTGGTGGCTCCATTATGCCGCTAGCAGTCCCAACAGCATTCTTGCAGGAGGATAGAGCTGTCTGTTTCTGGTACTTCAAGTCTACATCTATCATGCTGATCCTTTGGCAAGGCGCATTCGGGCTGCATGCGAATTTCACTGCGATTTGTGATGCTGAACTGCCCTTGATGTTTTCATATCTCACTTGTGATATCCTTACACCGGAATTCTGCAGTTCAGAACCAGATTGTTAGCCCAACACTATGACGACCAACATCAGTAGTCATATATGTAAACACATGTTTGTAATGCAATTCATTGAACTTGAATAGGTCTGCATATTGCTAAATGCATGTAAGTAAAGTTGCATCAGTACCTGGTGTGGGCAGTTTTTGTTGCTGGGACAGTAGAATTGGTCGATCAAGATGGGGTTATTCACATCCTTCATGGTGACCTTCTCGAAGATGACCCCTCGGACGAACCCAGTGCTCATCCTTGCCCATGCTTTTATTCTCAACCCATTTTGAGTTCCTGTGATCACTGTGTTCTTCACTGTGATGTTCTGAACTCCTGATTCCTCAGCGTCCCTTCCCAGACTTCCGATGCTGCAAGTTGAGATACATCCTCAGAACCTGATTTTATCACTACATAGAGAAATATCCAGCCCGAAACAGGAAGTCTTCACTACAACCCAAGAGGAATTTAATACCTAATCCCGTGTCCTGGGCCACACGAAACCTGCTCAATCCACAGGTTCTCTGTTCCCGGGCCTATTGAAATGCAGTCATCTCCGGTCTGTATGCTGGTGTTTGTGATACTGACACTGGATGACAGTTGCACGTGTATACCGTCGGTGTTCGGGCTCGTGCCGGATGCTGAAATGGTCACTCCATTCACATTGACGTTCCTGCAGCCATTGAACACCAGGTGGTAGAGCTCACTGTTGATGGAGGTCAGACCATTAACCACAATGTCCTTTGCATTGGTGAATATGAGGGTCTGCATTTAAGAGAAACAAGTACACATACATGTCAGTGGTATTAATGCATACAGTCATGGCCCTTTTCGTTTCATAATCAATAATAGAGAACATTGATCTTTATGAACATGGACATGTTATGCATTAAGAAACCAACATGTCATTACCAAATTGCCTTAACTTGATAAGCATGCAAAGTATGGAACACACAGGCACGCGTGCGCGCGCACACACACACATGTATGTGGGTCTCTGAGTGTTTCGGCTGTGCGTGCTTATTTTGCCAAAAGCAAGAGGAAGCCCCTCCCATCTCTTTGAGCACCAATGTTGGCACCCAGGAAGGATTCCACAAAGGTGTTTGAGGACCATGCTCTACTCCCCAATATTGTAAATAGATAGCGGATATGACTTTGTCCCTGCGCGTGTGTGTGTGAGTGAGAGAGAGAGAGAGAGAGGACGTACTGGTGCTCCTTCAGGACAGTTCCAAGAAGAAGCCTTGCAAGCCCACAAGGCATGTCCCCTGCCATCCAAATTGCCTCCTACAATTCTCACACCTCTAACGTACTCAAAACTCAACCAGTGTCGAACCTTCCCATATATCCAGTAATTTGAGGACGCGACCAAGGTGCCATCGATCTTTATGGTGATCTCAGGGCTTCTACACGGGCCCGAGAGTGCGACCGGACCCAAAAGAAACTCCCCGTCCGGCACATAAATCGTCACAGGGCCAGTTCCTGAGCATGCTTCACTCCATGCCTTGACAAGAGCCTGGCTGCTATCACTACTGCCATCAGCCTTAGCACCATAGTTAGTAATATCATACTCTGCATCCGCAATAGGTGAAAAAACCAGTAGTGACAAGAACAAGGCCATGGTGAGGAAGACGATATGAAAGCAATCAGCCATGGCAGTGTCACAAACCAGAAACAAGTATTGGCGAACTAAGCTGGGCTTAGACCGAGCCTAGATTCAAACCAAACCAGGTCTGAGATCTTCGCTAAGGAATGGGCTTAAACCTAGCCTAGACGAGAACCCGACTGGTCCGAGATGTGGGCAAAGTGGTCTCGGGTCAAGCAGAGAGGAATTGATTTGTGGGTGTAGTTGGCTTGAGTGACACTATGGGGTTGGAGTCTTATATAGAGTTTTAGGGGAAATGTTGGTGGGATCCAAACCGAAATGGAAGACGGTGCACGGTTATTGACCGTTAGGGAAGTTGCTCTGTAACTGACGGCATGTTACACGGGAATGATTTGGTAACGTGCCACTAAGGGTTGTCAACGGGTCATATTAGACGCGGTTCTAGGTCCAGGACCCATTTGGGGATGTCTATACCCGACTCAGATTCAGGTCCTATTGGGACAAAAACCATACTTGGATCTTATAAGAACGATGTAAATCATACGGGACAATACCTCAGAATAATACTCTTTGGTAGATTGAAATTAGGTGAATCTTAACCCGAACTCTTCACGAACGGGTCGAGCTCTACACGAGGCAGCTAGTTAAGCTATATGGTTAGAATACTAAGATTGTACCGATCCGGCTCCAACAAGCTTGTTTATTGATGTATATATGATTTTTTATGGGAAGTATATATGATTTATGCATAGATCAGTTAGAAAACATACCCGACTGGATAGTTCTTTTGATTTATGAACAATTCTTTTGATCTTATAACACATAAAAATATATAAACATAAAATTTAAATTTAGAAGAAATTAGTTCTTTAGATTTTTTTACTTTAACACGCGACTCCTGTTTCATGTTCTATTAACTAGTCATCCTTGGCTCGTATCAAGCAAGCCGATGAGCCAAACATGAAGAGAATATTGGCTTAGGGAATGAACAACGAACTGCCCCTCTTGGCTTCGTTCAACTTGTTTACCAGCCCCTTTGATACGGATATTCTTTTGGGCTTAGACCCAGGTTCGAACATAAATTGATTGACCCAGTGCTTATACACACACACACACACACACACACACACACACACACACACACACACACACACACACATATATATATATATATATATATATATATATATATATATATATATATATATATATATATATATATATATATATATATATATATAACCGAAGTGGATTCCTACCTGAAAAAATGGGAAAATGGTGCGTATATCGGCAACCCCATGAGAATGGACAATCTATAAATCTGCTATGGAGTTTAACACATTGGAACTTGACCAAATTAACTTGAACCATTTTCAACTCAAGATATTACGAGCGTGACTTGCGTTAAGGATGTTAACATGTCAACTAAACCAACCTTCATGACATTTAGGGTCAAACAGATCATCCTTGATGGAGAAACGCCTACAACACCAACAAAGGTACCATCCTTGTCACATGAGAAGTTTCATGTTTTAAGAACGGTATATTATTGGTGCCATTTCTCATCGTCTATTAAGAGCTATCAAATGGTAATAGTTCAATAATATATACTCTCGGAGTACCTCTTATAAAAAGAGATAGGGAGAGAGAGATGTATTTGTTCAATCCTCATCGATACTTAAATCTTCTCAAATATCTTCATTGTCCAATCTATATGATCAACTATAGAGATTTGAATCCAAAAGATGTTTAAGTAGATTTAACATGGCTTGAACTAAGCATATATCACCACTTTGTCTCTCTCACTATATATATATATATATATATAAATCAAGAGGGGTTGATGATGTGATATTAGTGACTCTCACCGATCAGGGTCACATCAAGGTGAGTGTGGTATGCACCTTGAAAAGACAAAGCAATTTCTCACTACAATCCATTTTAGCGGATCTGGGTTCGAGCGGACCATATTCATGTGGTCCTGGACCCAACGGGGTCCCACAAATTGACCTAGTGAACACATTCACCAAGAAGGTCACTAGGTCAATTTGTTTCGTTCGGTCAGTCACTAGGTCCCACAAATTGACCTAGTGAACACATTCACGTCAGTCCCACAAACTGACGTGAAACGCATTTATTTCATAAACTAGCGTTGTTTCCAATAATCATCATGTTTGACATGGCTCACAAGTTTGTCATGAAAAAAACCCTCACCAAGAAGGTCGCTAAATCAAAATTTACAAACATGGGTTTCTAAAGTCCCATAGAAAGGTCCAATGCAGATACTTATATGTATGTGTCATGGATTTTATAATTCTAAATTTCTAATCTTAAGTCTCATACAAGTACGAAATGAAGATTATCTTTTGTTTTGTATTCATCATGGTGCATCTATTCATCCATATTGATTAATGTGAAAACCTATGAGCTTACGCACTAGTGACGACTCGTAGGACACAATTTGATTCACTTAAGTCGATCCCCAGGTCCAACAACAAGTTTGGGTCCTCGATGGTCTACCATCAAATGAACAAACCAAACCACATGGTACTTTTGTGAAGTTTTTCGTTCTCTAAAAATACCTAAACTGAAACTTTGTGAGTTCCCAGGAACTCATGAGGCCCGACCTCGGTTTGCAATACATTTCGATACTTTCTTGGTTGTATATATTAGTTGGATTGGCTTCTTGGCAACCATGAAATCACAAGATGAAATTCCAAAGTCTAGAGATGTGATCCATGCTATTGGATCTATTCTCTTGTTACCAAGTAATTGACGTTGGCGCGAGTTGGTATTGTATGGACATGGGTTATGTCAAACTTGAGTACTTGGCAGTAGGGGTGAGCATTATTCGGATATAACTGAATAACTGAACAAAAATAGAAATTTCTGTTCGGTTCTACTGAAATTCAGTTCGGTTTCGGTTTAGACTTTTATAAAATATTTGTTTATCAGTTCAATTTGTTTTGGTTTTCAAGGTTTGGAAACCAAATATATATACATATATATGTTTATATTATATGTATATATGTGCATATACATACACATACCTATATATAATACATATAATATATACATACATATGTGTATATATACATACATACATATATACACATATATACATATATATGAAGTTGTGTATGTATTTAATATATACATATATGCACATATATACATACGTATACATACAGATACCTATATAATATATATATATATATATACATATATATATATATATATATATATATATATATATATATATATATATATACATATATGCACACACATTCCTATATATATAAATATATGTGTGTGTGTACATATACATATGTGTATATATTTATAGATACACACATATATGCACATATATACATACACATACCTATATATAAGAAGAGAGAGAATTCAGTCATAGAGGGTAAATCGAATAATAGAACCAAACCGAATTATTTTGGTTCGGTTACCTACATCATTCAGTTTGAGTTCAGCTTTCAAATTTAAAGGAATTTCGGGTTCCATTATTAAACCGAACCGACCGATACACGCCCCACTTGGCAGTGCTAGAACCAATATCTAAAGGTCAAAATGGGTCGAACATACTCCAATCTAGCCGATAACCTGGATCAGTTTGACCCAAAACAGACCCATTTGGTAGACGCAATGCTTTATATATCAGCAAGCGAGTTTTGCAAAATCTATTGCGACCCTCATATCGTTCTGCATGAATAAGTTTCTAACACTGTGCACTCATGCTTCTACTTTGGTTTTTGGACCCATGACTATAATTTAGAGCAACCTTATTACACTCATGCTCTAAGAAACGCATCAGTGAAAAAGAAGCACGAGTCAAAGACTGAGAGTCCGTGGGATTCAATCGCTACTATCTCGCGCATATAAACAATATATATGTATATATAGGATTTTATCCTGCACAATGCTTAATTATCATGCATTCTGTTTACGTTTTGGGAGCATGAACGGTATTGAAAAAGATATAAAACATTTAAAAACTATAAAAGTTGACCTTATTAGAATCATGCTTCCCTTATAAAAATCGATAAGTTTAAAATGTGCTTGGCACTAATGATAAAAAAAAAAGAAGTGGATATTTTGTTTATTTATTGCAAATTTTGATTTTTTTATCATTAATACGAAGCATTTTCTTATTAAAATAGATCCCATGATGTAGGGTCAGAGGTACGCAAGACCACACACACACATATAATATATATATATATATATAGTATAATATAATGTAACATGTATGCTTGTATTTGTGTGTATAGGTATTCCTGGTTGGTACTTCTCATCCACTAAACGCTACCCGGTCAAAGAATTATCCAAGAGCCGAATGAGTTTTTGCTGACCAAGCAAAAGGTGAGAGTTTTTTCTGTCAATAGCAATAACATATGGATGAGTTTATTTGAAGGTGAAAAAACAGATCATATTGAAATGGCCTTCAACAACCACCTTGAACTACGGTGTCTAAATTTAAACATCATAAAGAAACTACCGTACTAGGATAGAGAGAGACAACCAGGCAAATGATTTTGTTAGAGACACCAGGTAAGTTGCAAGTTCCACCATAGCATGCTATCTCTTGAGAGGAAAGAGAAAGATATTGCCAGCCTTATCAACTGAAATCTATCCCGTTTATACCCACTGTTCATAAAGATATGGATGGCCATGCATGCAATGCATCTCTATCCACCTTCTTCCGTCCAATTTGAAAGACAATTGAACTGGTGGCTGATTGCTCATTCTTGGGTTTCGACACTGAAAGTTTCTCCCATCAAAATGAAGATGCATGTGGTTGAGTGTTGCTTGCTGATGCTGCTCTTGTGTGCTGCAGATGGCGTCCATTGTTACAGACCCACGACTTCTGATCTTTATACCAAATTCAAAGAGAATGCGGCCTCTCGGAAGCACAAAGCTGGAGCGAATGCGAGCCTGCTGAGTTCTGCTAATGTATGTTCAGATCAATTCTGCTACCATGACTCTTAATTTTTTCCCGTGTGTGTGTGTTTCTGAGTGTGCGTGCAACTTGCCGCATCTAAGGTTACCATGCATTTCCCTGTGTCTCTGTGAATGTATTTCTTGAGAGGGAATAGGACAACCATTATGTAGACAATCATTTGACAAAAGGAAATGGTAATTTAGATTATTCAGTTGTCTTTTCGATATTCATTATCATATCTTGGATCCTTTATTTAAATTCGGCCTACTCGGGCAGATTGATCAATTACATCCAATTTGGTAATTCATTCTTTCAATACAAATTTCAAAAACAATTATATACAAACCACAACAACAACTAAGCTTTTTCCCATATCAGACGAGGTCGGCTACATGGATTCTTTATTTCCATCGAGCCCTCTAGATTATTGTTATATACAGTAGATTATTCTAACAACATTGGTTGAGGTATTGTGCAGCATGCAGGTTGGTTGGCTTTTTGGCACAAGCTGATATTAAGGGCCATTCCGATCAAGTGATTTGGGAGATCATGATCTAGCACTATGACAGACCACCATGTTGGAGTCGAGATGACAGATGAGATGAGTGACTCGTTTTTTATGCTAGATCATGATCTTCACAGTCACCTGAACTAAACAATGTCAAATTTTCTACATCATGATCACATATCTGTCTAGATGCTCCAACCTTGATGGTTATCCTTGGCAATATCCTAATTTCAAAAGCATCCGGTTGGATGGCTGATGTATGCATGATTCAGACTACTCCGCTTCTCATGTGTGAGGGTATTGAAGCCAAGGAGGTTTCAACAGAGACCTGCCCCCCCTCAAAAGTTCCGAGAAAACAGACATGCTATTTTTACAATTTTTTTCCAGTCCCCACAAATTTTAAGGATTTTCAAAGAAAAATGAAAATCTGTCTTAAAAAAATCAATGGTTAAGCATAAATGAACACTGTCAGTAATAGTGGGCAGATCCCATCACTCTCTCTTTATATATATATACATACATATATATATATAGAGAGAGAGAGAGAGAGATGAGAAGCAAATTAGATTTTACAAATGGATACTGATGAGAAAGTACACGCATGATGACATTCAGCAATCGCATATACATCAGTTGGTATATGTTCTATATCCATGCATAATTGTACTTACTATTTTGGTTGTCATCATGACTTTTAATTGGTCACTACGACAGTGTTCTATCCTACACGTTATGGGGCGGATCCCACCGGCCAAAATGATAGCAGCGATGCATTTCTCAAAGTGATTGAAGATGCGTTCAATATCCCAAGTTCTTCAAAATTGCTACCAGGAGTGAAGGATCTCGGTGGCGTTCAGATAGACTTAGAGGGTGGAGACTACAAGATAAGCAAGCCCTTGCGATTCCCTGCTAATGGTGGTGGCAACGTTGTGGTAAGTTGATCTCTCTCTCTCTCTCTCTCTCTCTCTCTCTCTCTCTCTCTCTCACACACACACACACACACACACACGAGTCGAGGCTGAAATTCTCATTTTTGTTACTAAAAGAAAAGCATGGTTATGGCTTGTATATGAAAATGGCTCATCAATTGTGATAGATCCAAGGAGGCACCATACGAGCATCTCAGGGTTTTCCAGCAGATGGTTACTTGATTGAACAATGGAGCACCTCATCTGCGAAAGCAACCAAGACTGCACAAATAGAAGATCTAACTGAGGAAAATGTAGCTGGAGTAGGCATCTACTATGAGGACATAACATACAGAGACCTGCTGCTGGATTGTGGCTACCGCGGCGGCGGCCTTCTGGTGATCGACTCAGCCCGAACCCGGATAGAGAATTGCTTTGTCATTCACTTCATGACCGATGGCATACTTGTGGAGCGCGGCCATGAGACCTACATCTCCAGCTCATTCTTAGGCCAACACCTCACAGTCGGTGGCGATCCGGGTGAGCGAAACTTCTCCGGCACAGCCATTAATTTAGCGAGCAATGATAATGCACTGACAGATATCGCGATTTTCTCGGCGGCCACCGGAGTCATACTTCGTGGCCAAGCTAACATACTTACTGGGGTGCATTGCTACAATAAGGCTACAGGCTGGGGTGGCATTGGTGTGTTGGTGAAGTTGGCTGGTTTAGCTCAGACTAGAATTGATAATTGCTATATGGATTATACCGGCATTGTTGTTGAGGATCCGGTCCAGTTCCATGTGAGCAACACCTTCTTCTTAGGCGATGCCAATGTTAAGCTAAAATCGGTTAGTGGGAAGGTTTCCGGACTAAATATCGTTGATAACATGTTTTCCGGCAGTAATAACGGAGTACAAATCGTCGTGCTGGATGAGAGTAGTGGACCTTTCAAGAAGATCGAACAAGTTGTGGTAGATAGGAACAATGTAAATGGGATGAAGATGAAGTCTACTGTTGCTAGGAAGACGGCAGCCGGAAATTCAACAAGTTGGACAGTCAACTTCTCGTCTGACTTGATCTTTCCGGCAAGGATCACTCATGTGGGTTACTCCCTGACTGTGAAGGGGACCGGCGAAATTCCTGCCCATGCTATTGGAGATGTTGTTAACAATACAGTAACGGTTCGAACAAATAATCCGGTGAATGGTATAGTTTCAGTGTTTGTTGACCAGTTTGCATTACCAGGGGAAGTCAGCCCATACTTATATTTTTTTATTTAATTGATAATAAAATATTCTCTCTCTCATCTTTTCTGAAGAAATTTCATTTGTTGAAATCTTCTCTTCTCCATTCTATGATTACATTTACGATTTGGTAGAGTAGATGATTAGGGCATTGTTTCTGTTAGTTCAATTTACTTATCGTGTTATCTATTGTCTCCTCCATTTTCACTCCTTATCTTCTTTCCTAACCTTCTCGTCTCCACCGCTCATTCCTCTTTCACATGGCATTTTTCTTCCTTCCTCACCTTCCATTATCTTCATTCTCGTCTCCACCACTGATTCCTCTTACACACCATATTTTTCTTCACCACCGTCATCCTCTGCAGGTGCGTTTTTAGTTAACCAACATTCCTTCTCGATAATCTATATAATAAAAAGGATCCTGTGGTTTAGAATTCCTAAAATATGAATCTGTGGTTTTGAACAAAGACCTGTAGCTTTCATTAAATTCCTGTAGTTTTTCAAAGAATCGGTTTAATGAGTCACTGATTTTGTTCGTGATTGAATGAAAAAGGTTTATTGTATATTTATTGAATAAGTTTCCAGCATAGAGAAGAATGCAAAAAAATGTAAGTTCACAAATATCCCAAGCCCATCATAAAGTGGATACAGTGATTGCTTATGCTGAAACCTTTCAGAAAAGAGCTTGGTCTTCGTGGCACTTCTGGCGAACACGAACACGAACACCACGGTTGTTAGTTAATTTTCGTGTCTGGTTTCTCTTGTTTTGTTTGACTTAACACATCAACACGAGCGCTACTTGATACTTTTTCGGGTCAATCACAGACTTTTCGTGTATAACGGTCTCCTGAAGTTGCTATTACGAGTCTTACTCTTACATGGGATTTGCACTCGAGTCTACTCATAGCATGCCGGTAGAACTCGGACTCGGCATATCTGGGTCAGGAACTGGATCCGAGGTCTAACCTGGCATCCATAACCGGGGGACTGTGCTATCTTTGCAGCAAGAGAGAGAGAGGGAGAGAGAGGCATGTCGAGAACCATGGCTGGTTCGCCATGGTCGGCGGTGTTGTTCCTGCCGTCGGCGGCTACGGCGTTATGCCTTACAAACACTAGATAGGTTCGGCTACATAAATTCCTATAGAGCTTGATCTTGTGCCATATTAACAGTTAACTCTAAACCAGACTGGACCTATAAATATAACAAACCCGGGACGAGTGTTCTACATCTGGTGAGTCTCAGTTCGATTATAGTTCTCAGTTCTGGGGGAATCATCAGTCTCGGTTTACACAAAAACAGCCTTGTCGAATCCAAAGCATACCTAAATAGCAGTTGGGTATGGTTAGTTTTACCAGATATTCTGTGCTCCGGTTCTGGTTCTGGTTCTGATTTGGTTCTGCTGGTTCCGAATCCAATTCTAGATCCATTTTCATGATGGGTTTGTTCTGATTTCATTTGAAAAGTCCCTCAAATAAGGATAGGATTTAAAACCAAGAAAAAATGACTTGAAATTTCCATTTTCAGTGACTGGTTCTATTTCCAGTATGGTTTCCCGATAAATGGACCTATAACTGGACCGTAAGGGGTCCAGGTTCCAGTTTGGTTTACCCGGTTTTGTTCTGGTAACAATTCATTTCCTGTTCAATCTGTCAAGCCAGGTCCAAGCGGGCCACCTCTACAAGAACATGCAATTGGGGATGGCAATTGTGTGGGTTGCACTCCACCCAAACCAAATCCAAACCCAATTGGGTTATATATTTCTTATTTCACTACATATTCAAATCCGTTTGCTCTATTATCTAATCTTGATTTTATTAATTCATATTGAACCCATATACACCTCTAAGTAGTCATTGGCACATAAATCCTTGATATAAACACCATCTTGATCATCACTCATGAACTGAGTTTTTTTTGTTAGCTTATGTGAGTCATCTCACGGTAAAAAATCTTTTAACGCCTTGAAAAATGAATTCTCAAGTAAATAACATTCAAAATTATGTGCTTGAATGTGTTGTATATTATTTGTTGTTATTCTAATAGGACTCAGCAAAATTAATAAATAACTTATTTGTATTTGAACGAGAAAAAATCATGTTATGAATAACATATTAAACTGGCATACCACAACGAGCAATACCTCACCTAACTAGGGAGTTGACTCACAAGTTGAAGGTCATGAGTTCGATATTCAAGAGGTGCGCTTCAACCTCCTCACAACAACATGAACATCAAACAAGCCTTAGAAACACTAGACAGGTGCGGCTACATAAATTCCTATAGAGCTTGATCTTGTACCATATTAACAGTAAACTCTAAAAGTATTTTCAATTTTTAATTAAGACATATTACCCTAATTTTCAAAATTTCGTGGTTCTAATCTGAAGATTCATACACAATGCATGGACACCTCAGGAGTCGAATTCGCCACCTGCGAGTGGGCGTGAGAGAGCCCTACCGGTGAGCTAACACTCTGGTTGCTGAAACGGATCGGTGAGAGTTTCAAAATTGTACAGCGTTCACAGATAGGCTGATATTAGTCGTTTGAGAAGAGGATAGTACCGTATCGAAAAGGAAAGAGCAGGACCGCCACCGAAGAGGGGTATAAAATTGAGAGGGGTGGAAGGGGTTAGTCATACTTACCTGGGCGGGGTTGATCGGCGAACAACAAGGTCGATGGCCTAGGGCAACAGCCTCCATTGCACTTGGGAGGAGCGTTGTTCTACCATCTCCCCAAGTGGGAGAGTGGACGTCATAATTTGTGGTAGCTGGGGGATTCGCGTTCGCGCGGCCCCCTCTAACAATTCAAACAATTAATTCTATGTTACTTTTTATTCCTTTCGTTGTTAATCTGTAGTTGATTGAGTGTCGTATTATATTCATTTCAGTTTTTTATTTGTTGATCATTATTCTTCTGAGTAAATTATTTTCCCATTAAATAATTATTTTGGTTTAACTTGCTAGTGTCTATTTTTTTCGTTAGGCTATGTAATATGACAGTTGCAGGGTCTGGACCTTTTTATTACTCTAGATCTTAATCTTTTTCGCTTTTGATGCAATGTGAGCTCCAAGTAATTACAGTTTTTAAGTTTTGGTTTATCCTTTTATTATTATTCTCTTAACAAAGTGTCTAATTGAGTCACATTATTTCAGTTTCGTTTCTCTCTATCATTAATCGCTTGAGGAGTAAATCATTCTCACATTATTTTTTCTGATATTTCATCTGTTGATTTAACTGTTAGTGTTTATTTTTGTCTTTAGAGGGCTATGTAACATGACGATTTCAGGGTTTGGGAATTAATCTTTTTCGCTTTTGGTGCAATGGGGATTCCGGAATTAGATGCAAGAACTCATGACCTTCAACTTGTGATTCCGGACCCCCCAGCCAGACTTTGTGCTAAATCTGAATCTTTGTAGTTCTTGGTTGATAAAGGCCCCCTCAACTCAACACCGAAGTACACTACCTAGTTCTGAGCATTCTGTTCAGAAAAAATCATGGAGAAGCTTCATTATGTCACCTGATGCTTATCCTTTAGTCAGCAAACTTATGGAGTAAATATGCAATCAAATGCATTACACTTCTGTATACTAATCAAGAAATTTCCTCGTGGAAACTTTACACAGTTGGGTCATATCTCAGTTTGTCTCTATCATGCGCAGAATATGCAGTACGCAATTGCATTCTTCAGCATATCTACTTTTCAAAAGTAATCATGACAAAGACATAATGCTCCCTAGATATTCGCAAGACACTATAAAGGTTACTCTTCATGGATTACCACCAAAACCAAAAGTACAAAAACTAGCAAGATGTCTAGATATCAATTCCACAGGTGGGAATGTATGATAATATCTTGAGAAGTTATTGATGTAAAGATATCAATTAGCAGGGATTATCATGGCCGACATGTTTCCTGTTCCACACTCAGATAATTTATGATGATGTAAATATGAACTTGTCAAGGTTCAGTACGGTACATTACATGCATAGCCAAGATAGTCATAGATCAAGGAAATCCAAATGGAAAACCCATCAAAAGGTTGCATCATCACCAATGATTAATGTGACCTCGGTTCATATCTTCACCCACAATAAAATGGCATCAATATTTCAGACTTCAATTCCACCAGGAAGCCTGCCATGATATGGCTCCAAGTGGTATTGCTGACAAGAAGGCGTGTGGGCTCCAATGCACGGCAGGGACAGGTATCGATGGCATGTTGGTTGCCATTCTTCAGATGAAAAGGTAGCATCTTGGCTCTCTTTTGACAAATGCAGCGCACATGCTATGTTCCTAGAAGTGTGAAGGGTTACGGCATGACACTAAAAATCGAGGCATTACTGTGACAGTATCTGGGCATCTTGCTATGGGATGTTCTCATTTCTCAGTGCAAGTCTCGTGGGAATTGACTATTTTATCCTCTTTCTGTTTCTTCCCTTGTGACTAATTAGCCATTGAGGCCTTTTTCAGTAAAAAGGAGATTGATGTCCTTCGACAATCTGTCCCAAATTTAATTTGGTAGTTTTGCAAGAAACAAAGAATGAGTGAGAAAGATCACCTGGTAGACACTCAAATCTAATGACAGATCATTTGAGTTTTATGTCAAGCTATATGAAGGAATGAAGAATAGAAAAGACGTAAAGCATGAATTTTTCATAAAAGCACATTCACCTTCTCAAATATCATAAAAGATTGAATCCTGTAATGGAGGAGAGAAGATCGTCAGTCCAGAACATTATGAGTTGCACACAGCCACAGGCTAATAAAGCACAAATTGATCATTACTATTTCTGCAATATACTGAGTCCTGACGCTTCTAAGTGCAGTAGCACATGCGAAAACATATTTCAAGTTGCTAGAATATTTAATAGCTACATCCTCAAAGTTCCAACTTTATGGCATTTGCAGTGACACCGCAATGACTTCAAAAGAATCTCGAACAGAATCATCCTTTCCAAGCATATGAAACAAAGGCAATAACAAAATGGGCACCGTCATGAAAGCTGCACAATGTAAGAAAGCAGACAACAAACCTACATATATGCATAACATGTAAGTGAAGTCACTGATTAGACAATATATTCTTATGCACAAAGGTGGGAAATGCTACCCATGTTGAAAGCAGAAAGAAATAGAAAAAAGAATTTTGATACAAACAAGCCAGTAAGAACGAAACAATGGAACTAACAACTTTAGAAGACATGTATGATGAATGTATGTGTAAATAAGTGGCCCCAAAAAATGAAGATTGGATCACACCAACTGTTGCTAGATTCCACTTGAACTCAGAAGCCACTGGAAGTACGGGAATGCTCATATTCACCTGACAATGCAATACTTGAGGTATATGAATGGATTTCATACTATTTTAGATTTAGGAATAAAATTACAGCGCTACTCTGCTGGAAAAATTATAAACTATAGTTATTGACAACATAAAACTACTTAGACATTTATGCACATATATAAGCATATAAGATCGATAAAATTTGTCTGTCGCAAATTTCTAGAGCACCTGGATCATTAATCCCCTTTTCTTGGATCATTTACCCCTTGAAAACTTTTTAAATGACCAAGGAAAGAGAATCACGATTCTCCTCTTAGTGATACACTATTGTTGTTTGAATATAGTGAACAAATTACTTTTTGTATTTTTTAGCACGTCTAAATACGGAAGGTAAGAAAGCTAATTCTAGAAAATAAAATTGAAGGCAATTAAAGCCGGAGGTTTTAAATTATAGTAGTGAAGAAAGGAAAATGCTCAAAATAGACTGTATTGTTTAAATAAAGATTTAAGAGATAGTATAGCAAACATATAACTCTACAGTGATTGAATTGCGATAATGAAGATAGTGTTAAGAGTAGAGGTTTTGAATATAGTTTATACTTGTGTACATTAAATAAGACAAGAAGATAGCATAAATAAGATATTCTACAAGTAATTAGATAAGGTAGTTCAAAGAATTCTAAAAAAAGAGATGATTTATTTGAGAGGAAGGAGATATAAATGGATATGGTTAAAGAGGCATTAGAATATCAATATTTTATGAAAACTATTTTTTGAGATTTAGACAAAGATGATAAGAAAATTATAAATTTTGTTATTATATGATTTTTTAAGGTAGAGGATGACCACAAAAGTGTTGGAAAGAAACAATAAAGAATGATCTAGCTTATTGGGAGTTAACTCCTAACATGGCACACGATAGGAATATGTGGAAACAAAGAATCCATGTAGCCGACCCCGTCTAGTATGGGAAAAGGCTTAGTTGTTGTTGTTGTTTGTATATGATTTTTTTATAACTAATATAATTTTTAAAAAATAAGATAAGCATTTAATTACTTATAAGATTGGCTTGTTACAAACATAAATTAATTATCCTATTTATAAGAGAAAAGATAGATCATGTGGTAAGGATTGCAAGATAACTCAAAGAAAAGCTTACTTATCTAACTCTTAGTTATAGATTTATAGGTAAGAAAGTAGGCAAAGAGACAGAATATGTAGAGTTACTCGAACCAAATGACAAAATCTCAAAAATGAAAAGGAAGATATATATATATATATAAATATATATATATAATAAAAAGTTCTTCAAGAAGATGCTTAAGATTATGTAGGTATATATTATGTTATATAAACCAATATGATTAAACATGTTAGGAAAGTGACAAAAGATATGTTAGGTATATCTAAGGAAGACATATTAGAAAAAAGACTAAACTAGAATATAAACCGTAATTTTTATTGATAAAGAGAATGAAACTTATGAAGGTTGGTAAACCTATAAGACCAAATAATATTTTTATAGAAGTATTAAAAATCTTAGATGAGACTGATATCATTTGGCTTATAAGATTATCTAATAAAAGATGGAGAAATCAAAAGATGCCTACGGAATGGGAGAAGAGTACAACTATACTCATATACGAGAACAATACACATTTAGAATTTAGAATTGTACTATTTGAGTATTAAGTTGATGAGTTATTCTATGAAAGTATAGAAAAAGAATCATTGAGCATAGGTTGAGATAAATATAAGTACAATAGAGAATCAATTTGGATTCATATAGAAAAGATCTACTTGAGGATATTTATATATTGAGACATCTTATGAAATATTTTAAAGAAAAAGAAAATCTTCATATGTATTTATTAATCTAGAAAAAGCTTATAATAAGATACCAAAGAAGTATTCTTTGGAAAACCTTAGAAAACTCATTGACATAAATCAATTTTATAAGAGATATCATAATGATACATAAACTTATATAAGGATGAATAAGGGAATAACATATTTCTTGAAAGTTAACACTCGATTATGAAGGATTAGTTTAAGTTTATATTTTTTATATCGGTTAAGATAAGTTAATAAAATAAATTCAAGATGAAGTATCTTGATGCATGTTATTTGCATATGGCATTGTGTTAGTGGATGCGTTTAAGGAAAAAGTAAGACACTCAAACTAAACAAAGAAAGGCTTCTAACTTAGTAAAATAAAGATAAAACATGTGAAATGCAAGATATATATATATATATATATATTAGGATGTAGAATTGGAAAAGTAATTCTGACTTTTGAGAAATCTAATAGTCCCTACAGTTGCCATGCCTACATCACTAGATATGGCGAGTACGGAACCGGACCGGCCTCAAAACCGCCAGTAACTGGAACTCACCGAATCGGTTACAGAGACTCCTTCCCAGTTCTGTTACTGTTCATAATTTTCAGGAATTGATTTGAAATTGGAACAAAAAACAATGGTTTTAAACAGTTGATAAATAAATATATGTATATATATTAGAAACAAATTGAGAGTGACATCAATAGAGGATAAAATAAGAGAAAATAGTTTAAAATGGTTTGTACATGTAAAAAGATGATAAAAAACCCTTTAATAAGAATATATAAAAAACTAGATTGTGAAATGTTAAGAGGAATATGAAGAATAGAAAAGTATTGAAAAGAAATAATAAAAAATAATCTAGCTTATATTGAGTTAACACATGATAAAGCTATGTAAAAACAAAGAATCGATGTAGTAAAAAATGCTTAGTCGTTGTTGTTATTGTTGTATTGATTTAAGTTGAACTATCTACCGTTGGGTCAGGTTGGAGTTTTACTCCAGTGAGAGTCATTTTTAAAAAAAATTGTTTTTAAATTGGTTTCCAGGTTGTTTCATAACCGTTCCGAAATCAAAACCGCTCCTAAAACTGTTCGGTTTCGATTCTAGATTCAGGTAATCCGAAACCGAACATGTTAGTAACATCACTACTGATTAGTTGTTTGTTGTTTTCTGTCCACGTCTTTCAAATAATTAAATTGGATAACTCTCACTTTGGATGATTTTGTTGTTTTCGGCTTTGTCGATGTTGATGTGCGCAGCCATGTTTTTGTCGGACTTATATCAGCGTCAAAGAATCTATCCATCATCTATAAAATCTTGGTCAAATCAAGCTGATCGAGATAGCTTTCCTAGTTCAGCCTAAAGAGACGTGAAATTTTCTTCACATCACCATCATCATTATGTGTACTTTTGGGTTCACCATCGCGGAGGTCTTGGACTTTGAATGGACTTGTTCACATTCAACAACCGAAGGTAGTAGTAGCTCCATTGACTTATTTCACTTCCTATCTATATAAACGAAGAAGAGGAAGGAGAAGACCTTAACAAGCAAGCAGGGCAGAAATGAATGGGCGAGCTGCGTTTCTGGTAATCATCATGGCCACCATCTCTGCGCAAATCCTTGGAGTACTGCCTGAGTGGTTCCATGGAACTACTACCTCTATGGGGATGACACTCTGTGCCGTCATAATGACCACCTTCCTGATTTTGGGCTTCTTCCTTGTATCCATGGGCTTGTTCTATCCTGCCATTCTTCAGAATCCAGTCCGCTGATCTCGATCTTAGTCATAATATGTTATTAACTTCTCCAGATGAATTCAATTGATAGAATGGTTGCGTTAGATCTTCTCGTGGCAGCTTAACTTTCTTGGTTGTAATCCGCATAGATATCTTGAGGCATAGCTTTTTCTAGTCAATACTTTTCGGTTCCCAATTCCTCATCCTTTACCACCTCTGCTCCTTATATGCTTCTATGTGTGTATTTTCTTGGTTGTAATCCGTCGTGATTGGTGAAACGGAATCAGCAACCCATTTTAGAGGACAGACCGTCTGCCAATGGTGGCGGTGGCGGTGAAAGGTGTTAACCGTGAGAGAACGTGCACAGGTTTTGCGTGTGTCGAGACTGATTTTCATGGAAATGGAAGAAGAAAGTCACCAGCGTTTTGCCTTTCCCCTCATTCTCTGTGCGGATGAAATTCTGCAGTAAACAACTATTACACATACGATTTCCCGAAGTTAGAGATGTTCATGGGGTGCAAGAAACAGGGTTTAGGGACCTGACCCCTGTCCCTGTCCCCACAGGACTCCTATTTTCAACCTCGTTATTCACACTCGTGTAAATTTAAAACAGCAACAAAACAATTATACACAGTCCAAAGTACTGTTGCTTTTTCGGTTGTCTCCTTGTGAGATTCCGGCTTGTGTCGACATCTTGTTCTTCTCCGTTGACCTCTGGTTTGTTGTTATCTTTCTTTTAACAAATGTATGTTGTCTATGTTTGAGGTTTCCTTTAAGTGGGGTTTTCCTAGGAAGTTGTTTGAATTTCAATATTCCAAATTATATCATTTTGATTGCGACGTGCTCTTTCTTTCTCGGTTTATCCCATTGGGCTTTTCTCTTTAGGAATCGCTTTATTCGGATTGTTACCGTATCATTTGATAACGGTCTTACTGTTTTAGCCTTTATGACTGTTACGGCCATCCTTTCCGTAACCCTAACCACAAATAACAACTGGATGGCGAGTCCAACCATTTCTGTGCTAGGGTTGCCGAGAATGGTTACTGCCTTACATCTCTCACTTGGTAATTGGAGCCAAGTGAATTGACATACTGGTTTTTCTCTCACTTTTACGGGGTTTTCCTAGTAATGTCATTTCATTATTGCTATTGTAATCACTACCTATTGTGTGGTTATTTACCTACACAACAATCAAACATATCTCAAACTTATGTTCCCAATATGTTTTGAGAAAAGTTTTTCTATTATGCCTTTAGTCAAGGGGTCTATCAACATATCATTTCTTGGCGTGTATGAGATGGATATTTCCTTTCTTATAACCATATCATGAATATAGTGGTATTTAACCATTATATGCCTCTTTGAGCAATTAGCTCCACTCTTGATAAGAGTAATTGATACGTTGTTGTCACAGTAAATGACAATTGGCTTGTCAGTTATTTCCAACTTCAAATCACGTATGAAGCGGCTTATCCATACGACACTCGTTGTAGGCATACTGCAAGCCACACACTCAGCTTTTTTTGCATGCAATGCTATACAATCCTACTTTTTAAATGCCCAAGAAACAACAACACCTCCAAATAAGAATATTTGTCCCGAAATAGATTTGTTGTCGACTTTGCTCGCAGCAAAGTCAGGATCTAAGTATCCTATCACTTTCAGTTCATCTGCTTGAAAACACAGTTTCAAGTCTTTTGTTCCTTTTAAATATCTTAAAATCTTTTTTACAACTATCATCATCTAATATTATTTTGATATCTACTCATAAGACCAACAACAAAGATGATATCAGGTCTTTTACACAGTATAACATACATCAAGTTACCCACAAATTGTACATAAGGAACATTAGGCTTATCGTCTCCTTCACCGGGACAATCAACTTTACTTAGTTTAACCCCTTTTGCAATGGGTGTCAGCAAACTTGCATTCACCTATTTTGAACTTCTTAAGGATATAATCAATATCTCTCTCCTGACTTAGGCATAAGAGTTTAAATTGTCTATCTCGAGAGATCTTTATATCCAAAGGATGCTTCTCCCATATCCTTCATTTTGAACCTTAAGTTTAACCATGACTTGGTTTTGACAATCATCTCATTGTCATTCCTAGTCAACAATATGTCATCTACATATAATGATAAGATGACAAAGTGGCTCACACTGTTTCAGACATATACGCAATGAACAAGTTCATTAGCCACAAACCCAAGTTCTATAATGATATTTTGAAAAGTCAAATACCATTGGCGAGGTGATTGTTTCGGAACATATAGGAATTTTCTTAACCCCTATACTTTATCTTTTTAGCCTTCAACTATAAATCCTTCGGGTTGCTGCATGTATATGATTTCATCTAAATCTCCATTTAGAAAAATTGTCTTTACATCTAACTGATGTAAGTCCAAATCATAATATACAAATATTGTCAGGATTATCCTTATGGATACAAATTTCATAACTAGGGAATATGTCTTAACATAATCTATATCCTCTTTTTGCAAAAAACCTTTGCAACCAACCTCACTTTAAACTTATCGATTAAACCATCGACCTAATATTTCTTTTTCAGAACTCATTTACAACCTATAGTTTTTCTCAATGGATTCAATTTTCTTATCCATGGTTTTCTCAAAGTTTGTTGCTTCCGATGAGTTCATAGCTTGCTGATAAGTTAAGTTATTAATCAACTCATCTAAATCTACTGAATTACACACTTCTTCTACAAGATAAGTGTGATAATCCTTTAAGTAGGATAGTGTGACCCTTGGTCTTTTATGTCACTTAAAGTTTTGGTTGTTTGAAGAAGGTCTTCTGTGAGTTCAAATGATGATTGATCTTGGTCTACTACATCATCAACATATTCATCATTATTTTTTAAGATTTCATTCTTAGCATATTTTAATAATTCAACATCTCTACTTTCTATCAATCTGTGGTCCTTATGATAAAATCAATATCACTTTAAACCTTTGGGATATCCGATGAATCTACATCTCAAGGACCTACTGTCTAGCTTATTCTAGACTTATCAAGGGTCTTCACATGAGCAATAGATTCCCCACCTTCTAAAATGACTATTCTGTTGAAGTATCTTGGGTATTGTATTTTATTTTACAATACCAAAGTGTTTAGATAATTCAAGAAATTCTGTAGAGGTATATTTATCACCTCTATCTATTCTTAAGACTTTGATTTAATGTCTTATTTGGTTTTCAACTTCATGATTATATTCTTTAAAAACTTTAAGTGCCTCAAATTTATTTGCCAAGATATATAAATACGTATATCTTGAGTAATCATCGATAAAGGTTATAAAATTTTAATTAAGACATATTAGGCTATTTTTCATAATTTGGTGATTATTTTATAAACTTATACTCAAATGTATATTTTTTTCCTTTTTTTTTTGTTATAATAGAAGGGCGAAGGGTAGTACTCATGGACACTCGGGTGTCAGAGAGCCCTACCGGTGAGCTAACGCTGTGGGCGCTTGAAACACATCGTTTTCGCTGAGAGTTTCAAAATCCCACGGCCCTCAAGTAGATAGGGTGATATCAGTAGTTTGAGGATGGGATAGTACCGTATCGAAAATGAAGAACAAGTCCGCCACCGAGGAGGGGTATAAAATTGAGAGGGGTGGATATCGGTAGTTTTCGCTGGTTGGGATTGATCGAGAACGGTAAGCCCGATGACCTAGGGTAACGGCTTCCATTGCACTTAGGATTGTTGTTCAACCTTCTCCTCAAGTGGGAGAGTGGACGTGATAATTTGTTCAAACTAAATTTGTTCTGTTGTTATCCTTCTTGTTTTTGCCTCTTAGTGAAGTGGTTGATTGGATCTTACAGTTTGTTTTCCTGATTCTTTTCTACCATTAAAATCTATTCCGTAGATCATTGTCATGTTACAGTGATATTTCATCTGTTGATTTAACCATCAGTTTTAATGTGTGGCCTTTTATCTAACGAAGAGTCTAATTGAGTCTCATATTGTTCTTCCAGTTTTTGTTCGTTTCAGTTTATTCTCTCTATCAGTAAATTGTTTTCATGTTATATTTTATGATATTTCATCTGTTGGTTTAACCAGTTAGTGTTAATGCGAGGCCATTTATCCTTTTATTATTATTCTCTTAACGAAGTGTCTAATTGAGTCTCGCATTGTATTCATTTAACATTTTTTTCTTTGGCATTTCATCTGTTGATTTAACCTGTTAGTGTTTATTTTTCTCATTAGGGGGCTATGTAACATGACAAATGCAGGGTTTGGACATTAATCTTTTTTGCTTTTGGTGCAATGCGGATTCCGGAATTAGATGGACGAACTCATGACCTTCAACTTGTGATTCTGAATCCCAGCCTTTGTGCTGAATCTTTGTAGCCTTGATTGATAATAGCGCCTTCAACTCAACACTTAAGTGCACTACCTAACTCAGAACATTCTGTTCAGCAAAAATCATGGAGAAGCTTTTCATTATGTCACTTGATGCTTATCCTTTTAGTCAGCACTCAGCAGACGTGGAGTAAATATGCAATCAAATGCAATAGACACTTCTGTATAAAATTGAGAATTTTCCTCGTGGAAACTATACCAGTTGGGCTATATCTTTGTTTCTGTCATGTGCAGACTATATATCAGAATATGCAGTACCAGTTGCATTCTTCAGCATATTTACTTTTCAAAAGTAATCATAAAAAGACAATGTTCCTTAGATATTCACAAGGCACTATATGTAAGGTTACTCTTCATGGATTGCCACCAAAAGTACAAAAACTGGTAATAGAACTGGCAAGATGTCTAGAGAGGTTGTTCTCTGGAAGGTAAAAGCAGCAACCCTGTTTCACTGGTATATATGAAAGGGATAATTTGAGCCAAATTATTTGATTGATCTATAAAAAAAGAAAAGGAACGTGTGATTGGCAATTCCAAAGGTGGTAGTATCATGATAACATCTTGAAAAGTTGTTGATGCAAAGATAGATCATTTATGATGTAGATATTTGAGAAAGTGGGTCAGACCTGATCCACATTACCCATGCCAAATCCATTAGGTGGGGTTTGGTACACAAGAAACAGGGCTGGTCATTTATTCGAGTAAAGATGAACAGACTGATCATAACAGTTCAGCTGGATATCTACAACTCAATTTCAGACTTGGATCCAAACTTGGTTGGAATAAGAATTACCTGATTATGATTTAGATACACTATTAATTAAGATAATCAAGTTTGGTCTGCTCGATATGCAAATTTTCAATGTCAAAAAGCATTAGAATGGAGTGTAGTATGAGTCCATGGAGTTTGTCAAGCTGGGATCGAATTACTGCCAGTTGAACTTGGATCCAATTTATAGATGGGTTTTGATACAGATCTCCATATGTTCTGGATCCGGCCTGTGGGTAGTCCGACCACCAAACACACATGGCCAAAACCTGACATGAGCTAGACAGTCTCGTACTGTCTTTCTACTACTACGTATCTCATACGGAGTTAGCAATTTCTGGTTCTTATTGAGCCCAACATGAATTATATGTGTTTTAACCTAGCCAACGTAAAGAGTCTCTTCTTACCGAAAAAATGAAGTTTAATGTATATTCTTAACTATATTTATTTCAGGGTCGAGCTGCTTGCATACTCTGATTCGGCTGGAAGAAACCTCAAACTTCACTAGGTCCTTTCAAGCTCGAACTGATCTCCAGTCAAGCAAGGGAGCCAAGGTTGAGGTCACCATTACTCGATTCTTAACAATCAAGTAAAAGAAGGAAGTGGACCCAACTTAAGAAGATCTCGAACCTCGAGTTTGAGACTCAATTAAGTTTGAACCGAGCCTAATCGGTATTCGAGCTTGGATCTAAGTAGAACAAAAAGCGAGTTTTCCTCCCTTGGATCCAAGTAGATCCGGGGTGCGCCAGTTTCTAGGAGGCTATTGACAGAGTGAGATTGAAGCATTCACAATTCGAGCATGAGAAAAACTAGCCATTCATATGCTGCGTGCATAATATATATATATATATATATATATATATATATATATATATATATATATATATATATATATATATATATAGAGAGAGAGAGAGAGAGAGAGAGAGAGAGAGAGAGAGAGAGAGAGAGCTGTTAGAATCCCATTGAGACCAGATTCTCCTAGACCATTATATCCGTCCATGCGATCGGGATGGACGAATACGATGGTCCTCGTCAAAAACGAATGAGAAACGCTCGTGAATCGGCTAGGGCGCCTGTCTGTCCTCCCTCCCCCCCCCGCCCTCTCTCTCATCCCCTCCCCCCGTGCTCCATTATCGCGAGTTCACTCGCTCTCTCATCCCCCTCTTCCCGTGCCCCACTATCGCCCATGAATATGCTCTGCGAGGTCTCTCTCTCGTTCGTCTCCTCTCATGCTCCACCATCGCCTTCCCTTTTACTTGTCTATTTCATTAGTAATATTAATTTTTTGTTGTATATTTTATTGTTCTTTTTGTGAAACTGCAGATGGCCGCTAACTTACGTTGGATTTAGTTGATATTTATAAAACTCAAAATGACATTTGGTATTTGTAATGAAGGATGATTTATTATGTAGCTTGCCAGTCATTTTCTGAGGTCTTTTCATGTTTTCATCTTCAAGATTTCATTATTTATAATTGTGTATATTTTGCTCTTGTTTATTTCATTAGTAACGCTAATATTTTGGTGTACATGGTCTTTTTTTATGAAATCGTAGATGGCTGGCTGCTAACTTACATTTGATTTTGTTGGTATTTGTGAAATCTAAATGATATTTGGTATTTTGTAATGAAGCATGATTCATTATATAGCTTGGTCATTTTCGAAGGGCTTGTCTTGTTGTTTTTATCTCAAGATTCCATGATTTATGTTTGTGTACATTTCCCTCTTACTTGTTTATTTGCTTTCTATCTAGCTTAGTTGTTTTGTGAAATCTTAGTATTTTTAATCTTTTTCATACTTGTGCATCTATAATATAAAAGCATTCAAAGCTTATTGAAATATGGATATAAACCAAGCTTCAAGTAATGGCTCTATTGGAAGAAGGTTAAACATATCTATTAATATGGATGTAATTGTTGATGAGCATCATTTCGAGTTAGATATTAGTAGAATTCCTATGAAACTACTATTACATTCAGACATAAAATGAAGAATTATTGGGTATATGATGTTTCTTTTGAAGACAGAGTGTTTCCTGGGTAAATTGAGCATGCGGGACACTTTTGTCGGGTTTTGATCTTATTCTTAACTAGAGGTAGTAGCTAAATGTAATTATTCAAGTTTACAAGCCAACCCTTACTTTCTATAAAAGGAATACCTACACCAGTGGCAGACCTAAAAAAGTTTCTTGCTAAGGCGAAGTTCACTTGGGTGAAAATTAGGTGACGTGGTCGGTATAAATTTTCAGAAAAAGCTCCAGCGGTTGTATAGATATTTTGGATGTTTTGCATTTCGGTTAAGTTGCCATAGCTGGATGAGGAATATATGTCCACCACTTCCTACTGTCATCATCTTTAAGTCAATTGCATTAAGGAACGTATTTGATGTGTGTTGTCACATTTGATGAAAGTATTTGACACTTAATAAGTTACAAGGGTCTCCGCATTTTCTTAATCGATGGATGCGAGGATGAAGAAGGTAGTCCTAGATAATAAGATTCATATTGGTACTTAGAATAAGGAAATTGAAAATACTAGTTTTAAATGATGGTACTCAGGAAAAGAAAAAGCTTAAAATAAAGTTGATATTATTATAAATAAAGATTTATATGATAGTGTAGTAGGCATACAACTATATGGTTACTGAATTATGATAGTGTGACCGAATTATGATGGTAAAATTAGTGTTAGAAGTAGAGGCTTTGAATATAGTTTGTACTTATTCACGCCAAGTAGAATTAGAAGACAGTATAAAGAAGGCTTTTTGGGAGGAGTTACATAAAGTAATTAAAAGAATTTCACAATGGGAGATGATTTGTTTAGGACATGTGGTTGTAAAGTTATAAAATTTTGCGAAAACAAGCAAATGTGGGTTATTAGTAGACATCTCATGGCTCATAATCATAATTTATATTCTCCTTCGAAGATGAATGCACATGTGTGTACTAACATATGATACACACATGGTCAAAGGGTTGGAATGAAGTCTTTAAAATTATTGATTGCCATATCATAAGTTAGGTGGAGTTCAACATGTCTCATTCATAGAAAATTATATTTACCAATATATGTGAAAATCGAAAAACATCTATATGAGAATTGATTAATAAACTGTATTGGAGTATTTTTCAAAAAAAGAACTTAAAAGTTTATAATTTTTATTATACTATTTAAACTAATGAGAAGAAGAATGTGACCAATTGTTTTGGGGTGGATGGTAGAGGTCATAAGGATTATTATTATTTATAAGAAAATTAAATATTTAACATTATTTACATTTTTTTACCGGAGTAAATCAACTAGTTAATTATATTCGGATGTGCATTACTTGGAGACAAAAAGAAAGAATCTTTTATTTTGTCGTTTAAGACACTATTATTGGATAAATTTATATAAGAATGCACTATCAACTTCTCCAGATGCCCTTGGCGCAACACCTCAATTTTTTGCAAAAAGACCTTGTTTACTTTTAAAGCAATATTACAAACTCATCATGTGAGTGAAAAAAAAAAATTGATGAAAAGAGCCTGCAATTGAAAACAAGTAAATGTGCAATAGAGGAAATCTACGAAGACAATTATGAAAGTTCAACTAATGATTCTCTTGTTAATGTTAACAAAATGATAACAATTGAATGATTATTAGAAGAAATCCATAAACACAATTCTCAAATTGTAGCTAACATTCTTAGGCTAAAGTTAACAAAATAATGACAACAAAAAGGCAAGTCAACACTAAGACAATACATTTGCAACTCCCTCTTCTCACTCCTAGACATTTGCGAGACATAACCTCATGGGTTACTTATACAAAGCTCCATTGTATCTATGTACTAGTTGACATGATTCTCAAAAGTCATATATTCCTCATCATATGCCTTGAAAGACAATATAATACTTATATTGTATAAAAATATTGAATGCATAACACAATATATAAACATTGAAAGTATACCACATTATAAGAGAAATGAAAACCAAATGCCAAAGCATTCTCAATAGATGTAAGTGAATGAAGTGATCTACAAAAACCTACTTAACACCAACCCTCAATTACCAAAAGAAAATCACTTAAGCCAAGATCCAATGAGAGAGAAGGATACCAGTTGTCTGGCAATCACATCGAGGTGCTGAGGGAGATGTAAACAAGCCATCACTAGAAACAAGAAAAAAATGTGCACAAGCATAAATAATAAAAACTTGAAGATGAAAAAAACACAAAATGACTTTTGAAAATGACTAACAAGCTATATAATGAATCATGCTTCATTACAAAATATCAAATGTCATTTGGGATTTCACAAACACCAACTGAATCAAACGTAAGTTAGCAACCACCAGTAGTTTCACAAAAACAAAGCATTACTAATAAAATAAACAAATAATAGAGAAATGTACACAAGCATAAATCATGGAATCTTGAAGATGAAAACAACATGAAAAGACATTCGAAAATGACTAACAAGCTACAAAATGAATCATACTAAATACAAAATACCAAATATCACTACGGTGTCACAAATACCAACTAAATCAAACATAAGTTAACAATCATATGTGGCTTCACAAAAAAAACAACAAAGTATATACCAAAAGATTAGTATTACTAATGAAATAAAAAAAGAGGGGGTGATGGAGGAACATATTCACGAGCGATGGTGGAGCACAAGAGGAAGGATATGAGAGAGAGAAATACCTCAAAGAGGAGCATGAGAGGGGGGAATGAAAGAGCGAGATGGTGGAGCACGAGAGGAGGAGGATGAGAGGGGGAGGGGAGGACGAACATTCAGGGAGAGAGAGGACCTTAGAGATTCACAAGCATCTCTCATTCTTTTTTAACGAGAACCATCATATCCATACATCGTGATCGCATGGACAAATATGATGGTGTAGCAAAGTTTGGTATGAATGAAAGTTTATCAACTCCCATTTTCTCTCTCTCTCTCTAGAGAGAGAGGGAGGGAGAGGACATGTATATGCTAAGTAGGTGTATTAAGACAGATAGTTGAATAATGTATCATAATCAAATGTCTAAAATATCTAAGCAAAGTGCTTTAAAAAATACGGAGTCCACTGACAAAGTCCTTGAAAGATATTGATCAACATTAAAATCAAGCTAACTCTCAACAGCACCCTACCTACTCTAAGTTTTAGTTTTAGGATAAGCTGTAAAATAATAGAATGAGTTTCAACCTACAGCTCAATAAGAAAGTTATACATCCCCTAATAAAACTCATACTAAAAGTATGCATATTTCACAAACATTTAATGGTGAATAAAACCTTTACATTTAAATTCATGCTATCAGACCAACTCATTCACACATGCATAACTTCAATTTCAATATTTACAACCCATATTATGTTTGTCCTAAGGCTATAAGAGTCATTCTACACTCACTCATGTGACCTTGATCTACCCCATTTATAATGGTCAAACTATGCTTACTCTCACAAAATAATGCTCCGAAATATACTCTCTATTTGCCCAAAGCCGGAATATCCAAAGAATTTGTCTTCGCTAGAGACTCACACATAAACCACACAAGTACAACTCATTGATTCACACAATATTATGTTCCAAAACTAATTTCATATTATCTTATTCACATGCTCATATTCAATTCATATCCACACTTTCATGTCAAACACATGCATAAAAAATCATGTTGATTATCAACCAAGTTATAACAAGAATTTCTTGAAAGGATATCAACTAACTCATATTTGTAATTACTATTAAAAAGCATCAATAAAATATTTAACAATTATAAACATTAATCATAGAAAATCACTTCTAGTATATTTTTATTAAGAATGCATAACCCTCAAGCCGAAGGAATACCAAGATCCAATCCTCACACTGTTGAAACGACTCAAAAATCTAACCCAAACTTAATATTGAAGAGATATGTTTTGTTTCTGTCTACATAGAACCTAGCATGAACCTAAAGTTGCCTACTATTGTCTTGTGTTCAGTTTTTTACTATACTTGAAAACTTAATTGGGTTCCAACTTGAAGCCAACGGGTTTCAAAACAGAACCCAAAAATCTGTTATCAAAACCTATCAAACACAAAACTACTAGTATCAGCGTGCACGCTGTATGACATGTGGATTAGGACACCCCCAAAAGGAACCGAATTTCATGAGTTTCTCCGGCTGCAATTTGGCCGTTTTTTAGCATCAATGAGGTCAGCAACGGTCCTCTATCATCTGCCCAGCTCTCCACTCTTGGCCGGACTTAAGGACAGCCTCCGCCAGCGACCATTTGCCGGAAATCCAAATTAGAAACAAGAAGGGTTTTCGTGCACGAAAAAAAGCCAGCGAGTTCCACCACTTTCCGCATTCGTTTGAAGCTAATCCGGTCTGGCTTTAAATCTATTATGAAAATTCGTCAAACCCCTTTTGATTTAAGTTGAATCTGACACTTAAGAAATACCGATTTCGCCGGAAAAGACAACGAACCCGTCTACGTTCGTTTTTCTGAAAACCAACCAGCAACCGACCATTTTTCTGGCCAAATCGATGGCCACAGCCTCGTTTAAATACCATTCCTCAAACGCTAACTGAAATCTCCCTACCCACACTCGAATTGAAGGGCGATGAACGATTATTTCGCCGAAAAACCAAGACGAAATAGAAAACGAATAATAACTTGAAAGATACCTTTTCTAGCGTGATTTTTCGACGTTGTCGCTTGTCGGAGCTTGTTCAAATTCTCGTAATTTCTCTATGCTAATCCCTACCCTCATTCGCGCACGAGGCCAAGCCCTGGCCTTGAGGGTTTCTTCCTTTTCACTCAACGGTTGATTAGCCTATATGCTTAACACATTGAATTCAAATGTGACAACTAACATAAATCTTGGATGTCTAGTTCAGACGAGAAGCAAGCCAACAAGGCCAGAGGTTCTTTCTTACTAGTGGTTTCTTGTTTCATGTTTGGTTATTCTTCGAGGAGCAAAGGAAAGAATGAATGAGGCAGATTCGTTCTGCTGCTCAAGAATTGCACCGAGCAGATAGGCAACACAAGATACACTTCTCACTATCGGAAGCGAGAGTGCTAACGTTGCTTTGCAAAAGGTACACATTCGGTTCGGAACAAACCTGCTACTTTGAACCTGGACCAAACCATTTGTGGAAACGATGGTAACTGAAACCAACCAAAATGGCCTTGGAGCCGGAACCGGAACTGAAGACCCGTCAATTAGATTATGGTTCATGGTCTTTAAAAGACAGCTCGAAACTAAAACCTAGAACCAGCAGTTAGAAACCGCTGCTATTCTTTAACTATTTTTTCTAATATCTGTTATCACAAGTAGATTCTTAGTTCAACGGTAGGATGCTCGAGTTCGATTCCCAGAGGTTGCCTGTATTGCACTCTTGTATTTGAAAAAGAAAAGCTTTAGATGTACTTTCTAAAATTCTTTATCACAAACATAGGATACTTCCGATTTTAGGTTCCAAAGCCTCTTAATTTTATGAAAACAAAATAAAACTAAGTCATTCTTTTAATTCACTCTATTTTTTGCGTTGTGGGTCCTAATCAATTTTTTCTCGCAAATCATCAAAAAATTTAAATGTGAGTGCAAAAGGGTTCCTATTCCTATTGATTTTGGATCTTAATTAGATTTTAGTTCTAAATTGTATATAGGTTCTAATTGGATTTTGTTCTATCTTGGATATGGATCCTTAATAGATAAGGATTTTAATTGGGCATGGATCTCTAAGTAGATATGAATTTCTAAGAGGCTTATGGATCTAATATGAGTTATGGATAAAATATAGATATTGATGTGAATTGGATGACTTTGACTAATATGGGATGATGTTAATATGCAAATAACTATATGATGATATGTTGAGATAAAACTAAGTGCTGAAATTATATATAAGAATAAAATCTAAATATCTCAAAATATGCTGAAAATAAATCCATATGATATGCTGAAATAAACTATATGTTAATCATTAAGGTTATGCTAAGAGACTAAGAGTATATGCAGGTGAGAGTATACTATGCTTATGCTGGAACTTCAGGAACAAGCTTAGGTGCAGAAACATCTATTTCTAAAATGCTAAAATTAATTTTAATTATGCATGTAATACTTATATAAGTGTTGAAATAATATCTAAGTACGTTGGAATGTAAAGCTAAGATATTGCGACTCTAAGTATGCAAGAATTTGTGTATGGATGCCGAAATCTATGGGAATGCAGAGATTATTTATTCTGAGTATGAGAACTAAATTAACTAATGATAAGTAGAACCATCTATGTAAATGCATATATATATATAGTACTATTAAGATGTAGTAATTATTAATGATGAATGTAAAAATACGTATAACTATATGCCAAAGTATGTATCTAATTTAAGTAAAAGATTAATGCAGCTAATATAAATATGTATGCAATGAATTGATACTATGGAAAAATCAGGGTGTTAAGCAAATAAGAACTAATGGATAAAGCTAAAAGGAAAAAAGACTAAGATGATTTGGTTTTAATTAGCTAAGAGTTAACTGAGATGCAAAGGGATAAATCAAATATGTAGGAATAAGAATCTATTTCGAGTGGATCAGGATTTATTTTAAAATGTGATAACAGATTTGACCATGTAAGATGGATTTAGTCACAACATATGAAAAAAAAAGTTCAGGCTTGATATGCAGAAGCTATTTGTAATCATGCAAGAGACGACCCTAATATCGTAAGGACCTGGGTACATGGAGCTAACATGTAACTATTAAAGACAGAAGATGTAAGATGAGGCAGACCACGTGAAGAAGATTTCACCAACACTGGTCTCTGGTCAGACATGCGATCAGGTCGTGACTGATCGTGTAAAGGTTTCATCAAAGTGAGCAACAATCTAAATTCCTAATAAAGAGAGAATATGTTAATGGGTTTAAGGATTAATGTGATGTATATGTAAGGATCTGAAAATTATGGGATGCTTAGAGCAACAAAACCAGCAAAATAAAAGAAAAGGGGCGATGAAGACTAATGGAGTTAAGAAATCAATCAATGGTTTCCTAATGAGATTAAAAGCTGAAATTAAGCAAGATGGGGGACGATGACACTATGTCATGCAAATATCAATCAAACTAAAAAATTATGTTAAGTTCTAGAAAATTATAAAAGGGGTAAGGGATCCAGACGACTATGGGATTGGTTATACCACTCAATATAATTGAATCAATCTGTGTAGTATTAAAAGAAAAGCACTAAGAGGTGATATTACTCAATATAATTGAATCAAGAGGAAACAGGTAGGTAGTAATATCGATCTGTGTTTACGACGGAAAGAAGAAACCAGGAAATAGTGAATATGGAAAGGGGACCGGTAGCACTAGAGCTTGCAAAGGAGACTGAAGAATACCTCAAAAAGCTGGGCAATGATGCATTCACGTCGGTGGATCTCTCTTTCGATCAGCACACAATAAGAGAAGAAAGGAAAGGAGATGCTTCATGGATGATATGTATGTATATATATATATATATATATATATATATATATATATATATATATATATATATATATATATATATATATATATATATTAGAGAGATGAGATAATTAGAAGGGAGGAACACATGCCCCAATGATTTTACGGTCTCTTAACGATAAAAATAAAGTTCGAACAACAAATCAAAAAAAGATTCTAACTTTCTTTTAATCGAGGCAACTTTTTTTGAACTGAGATATCTTCATTTCAATTCGAATAGCTCTTGTTTGGAATGAGATAACTGTATTTGAAATGAGATGGCTTGAAGGCCAGTTGGTTCCCTTCCTGGCTTGGAGGCTCTTTGGAAGTCTTGGCTTGGTTGGAGGCTTGATATGGCTTGAATTGAAAGCTTGATGAAGTTTGATAGTTGTTGGCCTTGAAAAATCAAAGAGGAACAACCCATGATATGGAGTTGATTTCAATGAGGTGAGTCAAGTCATGACTAATATAAGTTTGGTTTAACTCAAAATTGAATTTTTAATATAGTGCTTTACTAGAGAATTTTGAATCAAAATAAATTTTAAAACCATACACATGAGTCTTGAGTCACCTAAGCTAGTTTTAATAAGATTTAAGCTCAATTGAATCATGTATATAAATGTATGATAAGCTTTTTGAATAAAGGCTTTTTTATCCTTGTTTTTGAAAATAAATATAAATGTAGAGCTTCTTGGCAAAATAGTAGTGATAAGAGCAAATGGACACATGACATGTATCATCTACCAACTTTAGCTTCTTTATATATCCAATAATAAAAATAAAAAAACAATTTATATTTAATATCCAATACAAATAAATTTTGCTTACACACGCACGCACACACACACACACACACACACACATATATATATATATATATATATATATATATAGATATGATTACTTCTCCCTAATAAATATCTATCAACAGTTGAGATTTTATGTAACCCACTGACGGTATGTACACAAGCTGAAGGGTGATCATCAAGAAACCAAAACTAATCGTAAAATTAACCAACAGTTACAATTAATGCCTTGCGAGAATGGATAAGGTAGTACAAACTCTCACAAGTATGAGCATATAGAGGAATAGTAGGATCTTTCAGGACTACGTGGTTGAAGATGTTAATTTCATCCTTCTAAGACAAGGCGGATAACTAAATCGAGATACAAGAAAGAAGGTTGAATTTGAATTCTATTTCCTCCAATACGAAAGTGTCAGTCCCTTTCATTCTTCTATCGATATTCAGTTTGAAAAATGTCTGCAATTGAAGGATGTGAATCGCAAAAAAGCCTTGAGTGTGGCAAGGAAGCCATAAAACATTCTCTGCAGTTTCTCTTTTCTTTGAGGAGAAACACTAGAAGTACCAAAAGATTATCTAAATAAACCCGGAAATATAGGCAAATATTAACATCCTGATGGAGAAGACATCTGCAGGACAGTTAATACAGTCAGCTGAAAATTTGATGGACTCTAGGCCGATCAATTTATGTAACTTCCTGTTTAAGATCATCTTTAAAATCATGGTTAATAGGATGAAGATTTTGCAGAATTTATTCATGCATAATGTTGGACCGTATGCGACCAATTTAGCCTCACTTAGGATGCATAGATTTTCACACAAAAGAAGGTGAATCAAAAGAGTACTTTTGAGTTACCCTTGAACCTTGATCACGGCTTCCCTTCCATCAATAAGATGTTTTGATCTTTTATCTTTTTATTTGAAATTAACTTATAAAAAATACTATATCATATGATACAATATTGTATACGCATTCACACTCTATAGAACACGGGATCCAGAACAATATTTACAAATCTCATACTGGAACCTTTAATGGTTGAAAGGGTCAGGCCCACGTGGCGGTAGGAAATGTGGTGTTGCACCAATACCACACCGTTCGTCCGAGGCATACGAGCGGGACCCTGACCTCTCCTTTGATATTCCACTACCACCGCTGAGTGGGCGCCACGTGGGAGCGTGCGCTTACACTGTAAGGAAGCAAGCATCCTATAGCCAGCCTTGTTCAAGTTCCAGAAGTCACCCTTCGATGCTCTATCGATTGAAGATGAGTGAAACTTCCTCTCAGTATTGCCAACTACCGTCATGCATCAGCCAATGATGAATGACCCTTTCCACGTGGGGCTTCAGAATACACTCAACCTTTTAGTTGGACAAAACAAGTTGGTCCCTTCCACCTCTTCACAAAATACTCCATTTTCGTCCTAGTGCGCTATTGTTAAAGAACCGTCACAAGATCATAATTAAAAAACAAAAAAATTAAAAGCCCCATTTTACACAAAGAAGAAAACAAAGGATAAGGTTTTATATATATATAACTAGAAAAATGTCTGACGATACAGGTTGATGCATTCCCTTTGTATTTTTGGGCATAAGTCTTATTTTAAAAGTTATAATATTTTTGAAAAAATACAAAAAAATAAACCTTATTACAATGAAGAAAGATCCATCGTATTTAAAAAAAGAATATTCGAATGATAGCGCAAAGCTACGTTGATAGGCGCTGGCGCAATGGGACGATTCATATTGAAAAAGCATTAACCCACGGGGACTATCTTCGATATTTAGAGAAAAAACAGAGCCCCCATGGAAAGATTTATTCTAATGAATTGAAAAGCTGAACGCGAGATCCGTGTGGACCCAGAAGAGCTTGAATTATTTGGTTGCTTTTGGGAGGTTCTTCAAAAGCTCCCTCCCTCCTCACTCGTTCCACGGACTCTTCAATTCTCTAGAGATGGAGGTAGAGGAAGCTCTTAAACTCCTCCTTACGGTTCTCGCCCTTTTCCTTCACAAGAAGGATCTCTCAGATTACTGGGTATTCGTTTCCTTACTGGGAGCTTTCTTGTTGCCGACGATGGCACTGCTGAGAATCTGTAATTCTTTCACAGAAGACGCCGTCGGCGCGATAAGAAAGATGGTACACAAACTCTCTCTCTCTCTCTCTCTCTCTCTCTCTCTCTCTCTCTCTATATATATATATATATATATATATATACATGACTTTGTTAGGAATTTTGCATTAGTGATCTGGAGTTTTATTTTTCACAGGGATATCTTACAATCAATATGATGGCCACTACCATGGTATTCACGCTAAGTGCACCAGGCTCGTTGAAATGGCCAAGATGGTATCCTTCAAGCACGGAGTCTTCGATGATAATGCTTGTTTCAATTATTCTAGTGCTCTTCAACTTCTACCTGTCGTTGCTCTTCATTTTGCTGCCGGATTTGTTGGTTTCTTTCTTTGTAAGCCCAAGGGAGACAGAGGCCAATGGTGATCTCTCACAACTCGAACGCAGTGTGTCGTTGTAAGTGAAGACAATTTCCCCCATATGGGTTCTTGTTTCCACGATCGAACTTTATTTAAATAAAGAATTCATGTAGTCTATTCAATTTGGTATTAGGAAAGACTTAATTGTTGTCGTTGTTTATTATCCAGAAATGATAATAATTTGCTTGGAAAAGATGTTGTGTCGATTGGACAAAAGAAAGTAGCCTGGAGCCACTCATGCTTGTCAGCATGTAGATATATCAATTGAGAAAATTAATATATGAACCTAAAGATCCAAAGATTAAAAATTCCGGATATGGTTTCGGTGTAAGATACTGTCTTCTTTTGATTGGTACAGTGCTAGTGTCCCAGTCTGGAATCCAGACCTTTCAATTGTTCACACAGGGGGGAGTGGGTCCCGCAGTGAGAGCGACAACGTGCCCTACCCTTTAATATCGTTTACTCTCTCTCTATTGTGACTATGGAATTGAATATGGAGAGAGAGAGAGAGAGAGGGTGAGAGTGGTAGCCCACCACATCGACCGGCCTGCGATGTGTGCAGCGTCCTCGCGTCCTCGTCTTCCACTGTCAAAGAATCTTTTAGATTCCGCCGATCTACGTGGTAGCAATCTTCCTTTTTCCTTTCTTTCCTTCTTTTAATGTTTTTCGTGTGTTTGGAAAAGAGCCGAACAAATGCATCATAAAATAATAAATTCAAAATAAGTTATAATCAAGTCATAAAAAATAAAAACATAAGCAAAATCATAAACTTATCAATTTGAGTCGCCCTTGTAGATTTTTCCTAGAAAAATAATCGCCCTGTTATGAGTACAAATTGGTACCTGCCTTCCTCTCATGATAAAACATACATACAACTCAAAAAACACATACATTTCTTTAAGTCGACCTCGAACACACCTCAATCACTTATTATTGAAGTAGAGAGAAACTAACCATGAACACATAAACTGGAACAGTACTATGAACAAAGAGACAGAACAAGAAAATAAGAAGAGAGAGAGAAAACTATGTATTTAAGGAGAACCCCTAATCACCAATTTATATGTTGCGCGTATAGATCATGGATAGTGGATCCAATCCAAACGATGCATCGTTTTACTTGCAATCATTCCATCTTATCTGAAACCGCCCCTCCTTATCTAGAATCATCTCACCTTATCCCTATCTATAACCATGAAAAGGTTTTAACCGTTGGATCAAAAGTTTTCCGTACAAAAAGATAGACCCAAACCCTAGCCTTTCCCGACCTATCACGCACGTGCTCGCAAATATGTCGTATAGCATGTCCTCTCAAAGCTATCTAAATTAAGGTTCATGAGCTACCAAATATATAAAAAGACTAGCAAATTTGTTACATTCTTCAATATGAGACTAAACTTTGTCTCCACTTTGTTATCTTTCGCAAAAGTTTCTCATATATTAATTTTTACATTTTAGGACTTTCACTTATATTAATTAAATATATTGAGGGATACCAAAACTTCGCCCATGTAAGGGATCACCCTTGCATTATCGATCCCAAGCTCAGATAAAGGAGGAGGATTGTGTTAGGCTTCTGACAGCCAACGTAAAACTTTGTCGAATTTTATAACATTAATTACAAAAATTATAAGCATTGCTTTGTAGCGTCCCCACCTAACGACGTGCTGTAGAGCCCAAATGCAATAATAAGTAAGCAAGGGCCACTACATTTTTGCATGAATATAGTAAATCAATTGCAAAGTGGGTTCCCACATCATTAACGGGTGTGGGTAAAGAAGTTAGTCCTGCTACATTCATGTCCGAATGTAGTGAATAATTTTCAAGGTCTCCACATTTTGAATATGGACGGATGCGGGGGGGTAAGGAAGCTAGTCCTATATAACAAGATTCGTATTGGTTCTTCGAATATCAGAACATTATTCGGTAATCTATTAATGTACCAAACTTGTATATAGGCTTTACACTTGTTGAAAGTGTTTTGCTCAAATATTTTGCGGAAGTCAAAGTTAGATAATTTTCTCAATTTTTCTAGATTTATATGCCCTATGCATTTGTCATATATTCACATCAACATTAAAGGCACAATCAATATAAGAAGAAAATTTTCAATTTCATTGTTTTTCAACTTCAACAATCCATGTTTTATATCAAATTCTTCAGAGAAAACATTGTCACATGTTTCTCCACAGTAACTTTGTTAGGAACAAACTTGACCTTAAAACCCTTTTTTACTAAGGCAAGGACTAAAACCAAATTGTGCTTTATAGATAACACGATCAATACATCTATTAGTATAATCGGTATACCTTGTACACAAATTCTAAAAGACCTAGTTCCAAGAACATCTGAGAAAGTCTTATTTTCTATGTATACCTGATATTCTCCTAGTTTATATTCCTTTATATCCATTGCCCATCCTTACTCTTTGAAATGTGTCTTGTCACTTCCGAGTCAATCCACCAATCAGTCACTAGGCCGTTCATGTATAAGGATTCTAATATCACCCAGAAACTTTAGAATGTATGTGCCTCTCACCTTTGAGTTTGTACCTATGGTTTTTTGAAATCGCTGAGCGGTTTCGTGGGATATAAAAGGGAAGAGAGAGAGGGAAGGAGAGAGAGTGACGAGTGACGAGAGGGAGAGAGAGAGGGGAGGGTTATGCCTTCGACCTTAGAGTTTCTTTCTTCCCGACGACGACTGACCGACTTCTCCCTTCGTCATCAATGTCTGCCTTCTTTTTCCAACCTTCGGCCTTACTTAGCCTAGCCCTCCCCTCTAAGGTCTCAGAGGGGAGAAAGCAGATATTGGGTTCTTAGGCCAGTCTCATAGCAAAGCGCTTCGATCATTTTCTTTTATCTAACTTGTTAGAGAGAGAGAGAGAGAGAGAGTTTACCATCATCTTCCAACTTCCCTCCATATACACATAGCCCTTCTGTCCTGTAACGACGTCCGTTCCAGATGGGGTTTTGGTTGCTGATGGTGTACCTCCTCTTTGTATGCTTCCGCTATGGTTACAATACTTTGCTTGCCGACCATCCCGAATTCAATATTCAGCGTCCCTCGGATCACCTGATTGATTTCTTCTTCTTTCGCTGGCTTTTCTTGTATATAGTGTGGGGAAGGCGGGATCATCTACTCTCTCTCTCTCTCTCTCTCTCTCTCTCTCTCTCTCTCTCTCTCTCTCTCTCTCTCTCTCTCTCTCTCTCCAATGAACCTTCCTTCTCAATTGCTAGAATCACCTGTAATTGGTTCCTATATTATGCTCTTGGTGTCTTCGTGACTTTTTTGTCTAGCAGGCGTTCAGCGTCTTCAGTAACGTTCTATAAGACCACAGATTTTCTGTAGGCTTCCCTGTTCTTTCTTTGTGTGTGATTGCTCGATAATTCCTTGACGGCCGTATTTCAGATTTTGACAGTGTCTTTTTTGTTAATTTTCATCAGGGATTTATTTGTCACCACCATTATCACTGCAACGATCTTAGTGAATACACCAACTCCTGTGTTTCTCAAACGTCTGGGAGATGCCTCAAGCAGATATTCTTCGATAAAAATGCTTCTTTGCATCACGACCCTGCCTTTGTTATTCCTCCTGTCATTTCTCTTATTTCTGATGCCTGGTGTCTTTATTACTAGACGGACCTGAATTTCATCTGATAGTTCTCGTTCACCGTTGGTGAGATCTACATCCATTGGAACATCTAGGCACTCATGGCTTTATGACCAAAAATATATGTTATGGATTGACCCACCATCAACGATGCACTTTGTAATACGTATCCAGAAGCTACTTGGTTTTTGTTTATCAAAATCCTTGTGCTTCAATGTCCGGTGATGGTTATGTTCATACGCCTCGATCTTCCTCGAAGTTTTATACATCAAAAGTTTCCAATCGTCTCCGACGTGTTCTAGTTTCCGTGCGGTGAACGAACAGGCGGTGAAACGAATTTCCTGTGCGGTGTTTCGTGGGCCATAGGTGGTGAATGAATCACTTCTGCTTTATTCAATGATGACTTCTGTCTAAGTGATCTTTGTTGAATCTACCGTGGCGGGCGGATTCCAGCAAAGAACACCTTGGACCAGCTTTTGTGACGTTGAGACTGGTGTTCGCGGTGTTCGCCGAAATTTGTATAAAGCGGATTTGAGTCATTCGATGTGAGGTTCCTACAAACGTGCTTTTTCGGGGTGAGATATAGGTTTGTATATTGTTTGTGAGCTCTATTTTTTCTATATTTCTCCACCCGTAAAGGATGCTTTTTATAGGCAGCCTACTCCACCTATCGCTTCTCTCGTTTGGAGCAAATCTGGGAGACTTTATCGAAAATTCCGTTAATGTTCATCCGTTATACTTTGGCCCTATTCGTTCATGTAACGGACTGGATGGCCAGTCCAGCTGTTACCTGAGCCGAGAATGGCCACCTGTTCTTATTTGTAACATCTCCCACTTGGCCATTCGAGCCAAGTGTATCGACATACTGGTTTTCCTCCCACTTTTAAGGGTTTTCTCTAGTTATGTCGTTTCCTAATCGTAATCAGAACTTGTTGTGTGGTTATAATCATAAATGTTTTGAGAAGAGATCCTCTGTTATGCCTTTTGTTAAGGGGTCTGCCAACATATCTTCCGTTGGCATGTATGAGATAAATATTTCCTTTCTTATAACCATATCATGAACATAGTGGTATTTTACCATTATATGCTTGCTTTTCGAGCAATCCGCTTCACTCTTAATAAGAGTAATTACTACATTGTTATCACAATAGATAACTACTGACTCATCTGTTATTTCCAACTTCAAATCTCGTATGAAGCGGCTTATCTAGACAACACTTATTGCAGTCATACAGCAAGCTTCATACTCAGCTTCCTCTATATGCAATGCTACACAACCATGTTTCTTACATGCCCAAGAAACAGCACCACCTCTAAATAAGAATATTTGTCCCGAGGTTGATTTGTTGTCATCTTTGCTCCCACCAAAGCCAGCATCTGAGTATCCTACCACTTTTAGTTCATCTGCTTAAAAACACAGTTTCAAGTCCTTTGTTTCTTTAAGATATCTTAGAATCCTTTTCACAGCTACCCAGTGTTGCTAACAAGAATTACTTTGATATCTACTTACAAGACCAACATCAAAGCTAATATCAGGTCTTCTACACAACATAACATACATCAAGCTGCCAACAGTTTGTGTATAAGGAACATTAGGCTTATCGTCTCCTTCACCGGAACAATCAGCCTTACTCAATTTGACTCCTTTTGCAACAGGTGTATCTGCAGACTTGCATTCACCCATTTTAAACTTCTTTAGGATATAGTCAATATCTCTTTCTTGACTCAGGTATAAGAGTCTAGATCCTCTATCTTGAGAGATCTTTATTCTCAAAATATAGGATGCTTCCCCCATATCCTTCATTTCGAACTTGGAATTCAACCATGACTTGGTTTTGACAATCATCTCATTGTTGTTTCCAGTCAACAATATATCATCTACATACAATGACAAGATGACAAAGTGGCTCCCATTGTTTCAAACATATACACAGTGATCAAGTTTGTTAGCCACAAACCCAAGTTCTATAATGGTATTTTGAAAAGTCAAATACCATTGACGAGGTGATTGTTTAAGGCCATATAGGGATTTTTTCAACCTATATAGTTTATCTTCCTAACCTTCAACTACAAATCCTTCAGGCTGCTGCATGTATATGATTTCTTCTAAATCCCTATTTAGAAAAACTCTCTTTACATCTAACTAATGTAAATACAAATCATAGTATACAAATATTGTTAGGATTATCCGTATGGATACAAATTTCGTAGAGAATATATCTCAACATAATTTATCTCTTCTTTTTGCGAAAAACCCTTTGCAACCAACCTCGCTTTAAATTTGTCAATTGTACCATCGACCTTATATTTCTTTTTGAGAACCCATTTATAGCCTATAGCTTTTTTTTTTTTTGGAAAATCAGTCAATTCCTAGATTTGGTTTTTCTCAATTGACTCAATTTTCTCATCCATAGCTTTCTCCTAGTCTGTCGCTTTTGATGAGTTCATTGCTTGCTCATAAGTCAAGTTATCAATCAACTCATCTAAATCTACCGAATTACACACTTCTTCTGCAAGATAAGTGTGATAATCATTTAAGTAGGACAGAGTGGCTCTTGGCCTTTTATGTTTACTTAAGCTATCAATCGTTTCAAGAAGATCTTCTATGGCTCAAAAGATGATTGGTCTAAATCTACCAAATCATCAACACATTCTTCATCGTTCTCAAGGATGTCATTCTTAGTATCTTTCAAAGAATTCAACATCTTTGCTTTCAATGAGTCCATGGTCCTTATAATAAAACCGATATCCTTTTAAACCTTTTAGATATCCAATAAATATAAATCTCAAGGATCTATTGTCTAGCTTATCTCTAGACTGATTAAGGATCTTAACATGTGCAATAGATCCCCACCTCCTGAGATGACATAGGTTGAGTTTTCTTCCAAACCACATCTCATATGGTGTTGTAAATATAGCTTTACACAGTACTCTGTTGAGTGTATAAACAGTTATACTTATTGTTTCTCTCCAAAATACCCTTGGAAGAGATGCATCAATTAACATTGACCTTATCATATTCAGCAAGGTACTATTATATCTTTCAACTACACTATTTTGTTGAGGTGTCTTGGGTATTGTATTCTGTTTAGTAATACCAAAGTCTTTGCAAAATTCCAAGAATTTTGTCGAGGTGTCTTGGGTATTGTATTCTGTTTAGTAATACCAAAGTCTTTGCAAAATTCCAAGAATTTTGCCGAGGTATATTCACCTCCTTTGTCTGATCTTAAGACTTTGATCGAATGCCCTAATTTATTTTCCACTTCTTTCTTATATTCTTTAAAAGCATCAAGTGCCTCAGATTTATGTGCCAAAAGATATAAATACATATATCTAGAGTAATCATCAATAAAGGTTATAAAATAACCCTTTCTCCAATGTGTCTTTACTCTAAAAGGTCCACATAAATCTGTGTGAATAACTTTCTAACAAGGTTGTTGCCCTTGTTGTTTTCTTGAGAAAAATTTTCCTTGTCATTTTTCCTTGTATACAAGCTTCACACTTGTTGAAAGTCTTTTCCTCAAATCTAGACAATAAGTCAAAGTTGGATAATTTTCTCAACTTTTCTAGACTTATATGTCCTAGGCGTTTATGCCACATATTCACATCAACAGTAAAGGCACTCTCAATATAAGCAGAAGATGACTTTCATTTTCAAACAATTTGAACAGTCCATGTTCTACATCGAATTCCCCTAAGAACAAAATTCTCCCATGTTTGCCCACAGTTACCCTCTTAAGAATAAACCTAACTTCAAAACCCTTCTTAACTAAGGCAAGGACCGAGACCAGATTGCGCCTTATTGATAGCACAATTAACACATCGATCAATATAATTAGTTTGCCTTCTACATATATCCTTAATGACCCAATACCCAGAACATCTCAGAAAGTACTATTTCTCATATAAACTCGATGTTCCCTAAGTTAATATTCTTTCAGATCTATTGCCCCTTCCTTGGTCTTCGAGATGTGTCTTTTAGATCCTGAGTTTATCCACCAACTGTTCACTGGGCGGTCCAAATACAAGCATTCTGAAATCATGCAGATTGTGTCTTGCTTCTCTGACTGTCCGCGTTGTGGGTTGTTTCCTCCACCTTTTTTGTTGTGACAGTCTCTTTTGTAGTGTCTCATCTTTCCATAGTTGAAACACTTTATCCAAAAAGCGGCTTCCAGTGATTTATTAAAATTTTAATCGCCTTTCTTGTTATTCTTGCCAAATCTTTTATTTGGTTTCTTCTTTTGGTTGGATTTAGAGCTAGATGCTAACTCATCCTGAACTATTAGCAATTTTTTTTCTTGTTTTTGAAATGTGCTCTTGTTCTATTGCTAGTTTAAGGGGCAACTCAGAAAGGTTAATCTTAGGCCCTAATATCAGGGCAGTGGTGACCATGTTCCATAATGGGGGTAGATTGTTCAATATCGTTGATATCTGCATCGGTTCAAGAATAACTGATTTTGTTACGACTAAGTCTCTAGCCATTACTAGCATGTGATTTACATGCTCAACCACATTGTCTCCTTCCTTCATTTTAAAGGAGTTATACTTTTGTAGTAATAACTGCACATACAGATTTGGAGTTGTATCATATTTAGTTGTTAATAAGTCAAACAGCTCTTTTGTAATATCATATTCTTCAAAAACCCTTATCAAGTCATCCTCCATATAAGTCAACATGATCATCCTTGCTATGGTATCATCTTTTACAAATATTTTATACATTTCTAATTGTTGCTCATTTGCGTTTGGGAGTGGCGGACGAATAGTTTCTTTTAGTACATACTCAACACCTTTTAGTGTTAGAGCTAAAGGGATTATTCTCTTCCATGTGTAGAAGTTGAGACTGTTCAGTTTTTCAGTCTTTGCTAATTCCGATACACATATCTTAGAACTCATTTTTATGTGTTTGGTAAAAGTAATAATTAAGCGGTCTAAAAAGGAAACTAACACAAAACCACAAGCATACATAGCAAGAATCATGTTAGTATGATGCATGATATCAAGCAATTTTCATGATCTTTTTGAGAGAAATTTGAAATTTTTCCGAAGGAGTTTCTACCTTTGTACCCCTAAAATAATACCAAGGTCAAAACAGTAATTTTATCTATTTATTCCTTTTTGTAATTTAAAAAAAATTGAGGACAAACTCGTAAAATTACTCTTTGGTATTTCTGTAAAATTCGTAATTGATCGGGGCTAAAATTATAATTTTAACCCTCAGGATGAATCTGTAATTTTTCAAAAGTATAGGGGTAAACCTGTCTTTTGATTAGATGGCATAACTGAAATTACCCAAACCGGGAAGGGTAAAACTGTAAAGTAACATCCCAGTATTTGGTAATTTTCACAAACAACCAGAGGATAAAACAAACTTTTTGCTCAATAAGAGCAAAATAGTCTTTTTACCTAAAAATATCTGGACAAAATGGTAATTTTGCCGAATGACAATAATGTAATACCTGAAAACCGATCGGGGCAAAACTATCTTTTTAGTCTATTCCCTGAGGCGGTTACTGCTACCGATTTTCGGGAAACTATAGGCGGTTTTCCAGCTCACAATTTTCCAAAACCGCAGATTTCATTTTTTTTTTTCTTACAAATAAAAAAAAAACGTTACAGGTTTCAGAAGAGAAAAAAAAAGGGAAAAATGTGGGAGGAGAGAGGGAGAGAGGAAGAAAGAGTTGGGGGAGAGGGAGGTTGTCAGACCGGCGGCGGTGGTCGATCGTCTGCGGCGTCCCAGGCGTTTCCCGGTTGTCGCGCCTTGTTTTCCGGCCTCTCTCTTTCGACTTCTAGTCTTTCAACATCTAGCCTTCCGGCCTCTAGCCTTTTCGGCTTCCGACCTTTTATTGTCGCTTGTCTGCTTTACCTCTGTCGACTGCCTCTGCTCTCTTTGATTTCTTCCCATTTCCTTTTTTTTTTTATCTTCTCCTCTCTCTTTTTCTTTCTCTTCGCTTATTTGTTTTTGTTTTTGCAGGATTTTTAGGCCCTGATACCAGTGTTGAATCTATCTCTGTTAGTGGCGGGCGGATTCCGACGTTTCCAGCGAAGAACAGCTTCGACCTGCTTTTGTGACGTTGAGACTGGTGTTTGCCGGAATTTATACACATTGGATTTGAGTGATTGGGTGCGAGGTTCCCACATAGGGGCTTTTCCGGGATGAGATATCAGGTCTGTATATTGTTTGTGAGCTGTATTTTTTCTATGCTTCTCGACCTGTAATGGTTGTCTTTTATAGGCAATGTGCTCCCCCTCATCTCGGATACTCCACTTGTGGCTTTTCTCGTTTGGAGCAAATCTCGGAGACGTTACCGAAAATCCCGGTAACGTTCATCCGTTACACTTTGGCCCTATCTGTTCAGGTAACGGACTGGATGACCAGTCCAACCGTTACTTGAGCCGAGAATGACCACATGTTCTTATGTGTAACAATCTTTGCTGCTTCCTCGTACATGCCTTCCAATAATAAATTGACTTCATTACAGCATGTAGTTAGAGGAATTATGTGAATTTTAGATGCTAAATATGTTGCATTAGTTTCCTTCATGTCTGGTTCACGCAAGGCGCAGCCCTCCTTCCTTAACCAAATATAAACTGTTATTTAGTATCATGGAAATCATTGAGGGTTCTCATTTAAGTTGAAAATATCATTTTATATGTTTGGATTTCCTATGAAAAGTGCTACAGATTTTTAAGCATTAAACTTCCCTGAAGATCTTCCGGGTTCGGGCAAAACATCGAAGTGGCTCCTGCGCTTTTCGGGGAATTTAATGCTCCCAACCTCAGTCTATGTGGGAAAACTTCGTCAATTCTAAGCATGCCCTAGATGGGTAGGTTAAATACTGCCTTGATTTCGTGTCGTGTGCTTACTGATATTGTTTTAAGATGCCTTGCGTTTCTAGTTTTGTTTGATTTGAAAAAGGATGCTGGCCGTCAAAACAAACACCGTCCTTTGATTTCCCAGGCTATCATCTATATCACCTTACCATGGACCAATGTAGAACTGTAGCATCGATCAACTCGTCGGTTGGCTCTGGTCAAGTAGTCTGAGTTCGTTAGGCTCGGTTTCATTAACTAATTACGCACCGAGAATGAGCTAGTACGGTGAAAAGAAATGAATTCAGAAATCTTTTCCACGCTTCTGGAGAGGGAGAATTCGAACGAGAGGAAGATTAATGCTCTCATGTGAATCTTTTCCACATCTCCACAGAGGAATCTGATAGAACTTGAGGGCTTAATGCATATCTTCTCTGTTTTATTTTTGTTATAGGCTTGGCTATTTGTCTGTTTAAATGAATTAGATCTTGTTTGCTAAACATCTTTAAGTTGCTGGAACTGGTTAGTGGACTAAACTTCGTTTCTCGCATTGGTACAACTATTCAATGATCTAGCAAGTATTGGGAATACAATCAAATATCTACAAAAAAAAAAAACCTCTCCCGCACAATGAGATGAATGCGTATACAATAACAACAACAACTAAGCCTTTTACTGGATGAGGTCCGCTACATAGATTCTTTGTTTCCATATAGCTCTATCATGTGTCATATTAGTACTTAGCTCAACATAAGCTATATCGTTTTTTATTGTTTCTTCCCAATACTTTTGTGGTCGTCTTCTACCTCTTTTAATACTTTCAAAATATAGTTTTTCATACCTTCTTATAGGTGTTTCTTTTTATCTTCTTTCTATATGTCTAAACCGTGTTAAACGATATTCTCTCATTTTATTCTCTATTAGTGTCTCCCCAAATTTGTTAACATCATATGTATATAGTCTTTCCTTGTATGATCTCTCATCCATCTCATCTTCATTTTTATCATAGACATCTTTTGTACATGTTTAACTGCCCATACACTCTATATCCATAGTTGGCAATTGGAGAGGCATTTATATATATCTCCATACATAAACAATAGTAACTAAAAACAACTCAATGATGCAATTATTTTTTTCTTATAGTACTTGGAAAAACTCTTTGATCTTAAAACTGCTGCAGTTTATTAGCTTAGAAGGATTCATATGCTTTATGCATATGCGCATGTGGATCATCAGAGAGTAGGGTAATCTCTCTCTCTCTCTCTCTCTCTCTCTCTCCAATCTTGTGGTTACAGATGGGGGATAAGTTCCTAGATGGAGAGGAAAAACCTCCTCCCTGTGTCCAAGCAGGCTATCCTCATCTTCGTTTCTACTTTCAACGGAGTGACTTCCTTTGATTTCTCTTATTTCCTATCGCTTCTGAATGATACCAAGCCAGGGACATCAATCCATGCACAAATTCCTTTCTTTATTGAGAATGATCAGGCTGACGACTCTAACGGAGAAAAGAAAGGCTATGTACCAAAAGGTGCGTTTTCTTCTCGCTTTCCCGAAATTCATGATCTGGCAAAAGCCTTGTACGATCTTAGAGTCTGAAACTTTTCGGTCACCATCGTCCATAGTCCTGACCACCAACCAGCTGATGATGGTGCATACTCCATATTAGCAGTTACAGTGATCACAATTGCCTCTACCATCAACTACACAGTGACTCAACCCGTTGAAGATGATCCACAGCTTCGCGAAGGCTGGTAGACTAAGGTTCATTCTGTACATCACCTTCATAGTTATGGCATTTGTTTCACTTGTTTTAGGCTTCTTTCTGTTGCTCATTTCCGCCAAGAGGGCCGAAAATGATCAGTTTGGTGAGGATGATGGAGTTGCTAGCGCAAGCATCTATAGCGTCTATTATACTTTGCATGGCAGTTGATCTGTGTGCAGTTTTGCCTAAGCTTGCCTCTATTGTGGTTGGTGTTAAATGTGTTTTAGCTGCATGTTTTAGTAGTGCTGCACTGGGATTTGATTCTGGTGGAAACAAGAACAGTCAGATTCTTGATCGACCTTAAAGATTGTCTCAGATTCGATCATCACGAGTTAATAGTGTCTACTCGGGCGTGGACTGAATCAATCCATGAGTTCGTATCAAACTTATTTACAAAGTGATCTGATATGGATTTGGACATTCGATATGGGATCTGATATGAGATCTAGGATTGCATGAAACGGATTCCACTTGATGTGTGAATCCTCTCGAAAGAATCATTTGATATTAAGGCCATGCTTGTTTGGAATCCATTGCAGTTCTTCAGGGATTTGGATTTTCATATATTGAATCCAAATGGATATTGAGACGGTAAGATTCTGATTTCCAGGAAAGAGCAAGTGAAACGTGCCCCAAGAGAATTCCCTGATCCTCGCTAACATGAACATCGATCTTTTAAGTGTCGCATCCTCGCTACATCTTTTTTGCATATATCACAACGCCACATAGCATGCTTGCCTACTGTGTCAAAGTGTCTGTTAGAAAGTCGGCACTTAGTTACACACTTCCTGTGTCGGTTGGTCGTTGGCGAGGCTGGCCTCAGGTGAACAGCATCAACCTGGTCCGAGAGCACCACGCATGTTTTCAGGAAAAACCGATGCCCAGAGATGGAAAGCCAAACACATGGTTATGCCTTTGCTGTCTCTGTTGGCCCCAGGTGCAGCCTGCTCCAGATAACTGCCCGGCGAGTTCAGACTCGGGTGAAACGGTTGCATCTGTCTAATTCGAAGCTCGAAAGGACCCATCTGAACTAGGATGCAAGACCGCCTCGAGACCTTGAGCATCGTTATCTTTCCTGTAATCCAAGAAGCCTAATTCTTCATTATGCTACTATTTGCAGATAAATCATTTTGCACATGGTAGACCAATGCTTATAGACTCGTCTTACAACCAAAAAGAGTATGGTGTTCAAAATGACAACCAATACATCCATTTACAGAATATTTACACTATTACATATACAGGCCTCTGCTTTGTGGAAACAAAGAATCCATATAGCCGACCCCACCTCATCTAGTATGGGAAAAGGCTTAGTTGTTGTTGAAATATACAAGCCTCGCAGTTGATACATGTGCATGGTCTCAGGATACTAAGGAACACGTCTGCTCATGGTGTAAACTCAATGCACCGAATCGTAACTTTTTCTTGCTCATGGCTGATCCTTAAGCACTAACAGCATGGACGTGAGCCTCCATGATTGTAGAAGGTGCAGATGCGAGAAATCCCACTCGGTAGGGCTTTGCATTAAGCTCGACCAAGCATTAGAGACAGTTCAGCCATCAATCGCAACTAAAAGAATGCAGCAGGGTCTCTCAAACCTTCAAAGCATTGACTAGCTTAGTTGGAGGAAGAAACTTACTCAGAGAAGATGATGGTTGTCCTAAGCAGATGACATGGGGTCGATTCCAATGAGTTTTTTCTTTTTGTATAAAAAAAATAAGACCATTCAGAGAAAGATTGAACGAGTAACGAGTCTGTAGCTACTTTGACATGGTTCTATTGGAAGCAAGAATGTTCCCAACAACCTAACGGAGGATTCAGCAGTCATAAACTCCGGTTATCTTCAAAAGATCATCTACAAAACTAAGCCTTTTCCTGTACTAAAATTGGATGGAATATTGAAAGGTCGTGTTCAAAAATTTCATTACATTGCAAACAGCCATCTGAAGATTGAAGCGACATTTTTGTCTTTCCTGAAGAAACTGTTGTTCATGTTCATGAGCTTTTGTCAATAATTCATTAATAAGACCACCAACAATCACGTCTTTTTTGTTAATTTTAAAAAATCAACAGTGTATTTCAAATGAAGTTTCTTGAAACAAGTGACTAGACTGATTGGTTAAGGCATGCTGTAGCAGATCCCTTGGGTTCTTTGTTAAGGACACCTACATGAAAATTTCCCCATACACAACCTCATACATACTAACAAGCATGTTTATGCATGTGTGTATTTATATACATATATATATATAGAGAGAGAGAGAGAGAGTACCTAGACAGACATTTGTATAGCCATGAATCGCCATCAGATAGCACATCTGAGATGGTTAACCTTTCAGTTGCAAAACTAAGAAACACAGTTGAATGGGAGACAAACGTGCTAATAAAATTTGCATCACTAATGGTTCCTCCAAGACATCAAGCTCTCCCTGCTTGCACATCTTTAGATGCAAAGGTGCTGTACATAAATAAATATATACATATGTTTAACTCATATACATGCATACATAAATAATTATATATAAAGATAGTGGTAAATGCTCAAACCCCATTCTTGCTCAAATATCCTCCAAACATCTCCCACCGTATGACTAGGAGATCTAGGGTGAAGACTTAAATTAGAAGTACCATTGTACATGTGTATTAAATGGTCTTTGCTTTATTACCTCAACCGTTCATATCAAACATCGTGCCAATTCCCTTAGGGATGATTTGGGTGATGTCAATCTACATGAACTTTCTCAAAAAAAAAATGGACTTAGGCAAACATTCAAGTTCTCTAGAAGGTGACCTCTTAGGGGTTAACATAGGAAGCAAACCTAACCTTAAATGTACCAAAAGCTAGGATCATATCATGCATATTCCAAAGTATGTAAAAAAAACCAAGATGTCCAACGACATAGTACATGTATGGGTCATTCATAAATCTCATTAAATATCATTCATCACATGGTACAATAGGGGTCGGCCATAGTGTGTGAATGCCCATGTCATCTATTTCCTCTAAACTAGGGGCGTATAGCTTTCATTTCCTAAGCACCTTTCATGGAGATTTGAATACATTAATTATTTCATTGACCATGTATTTCTATCGAATACATGTCATGCATCCCATGAACATCGTTCACCTATAAGAGGCACACATTCTCTCGAAAAATGAAGGCCCAAGTGAAAATGTCCCTATGTCATAAGGGGGCAACAAACAACCATCTATATTGGCTAATTGATGCCAAGGAAAGAAACTTGATACACCCTATAAGTGCCCAATATCTAAAAAGATATTATGATTAGTGTCTATCACTAATTCTTTTGAAATGATTTTTGTAAATATATCTTCTTTAGTTTCTTTAAGAAGGGACCAAGTCGAATATATGACTCTTAATTAGGAATTAATGCTCTATGAAAAGTGGAGTGTTTTCAAAATCGATTAATAACATTTCAAAAGTCCGGAGAGAAGCATAAGTATTCTTTGTGATAAAAAGATACCATTAAAGTTAATAAGTAAATATTATAGAGCAGCAATTAGGCCTATCATGTTTTATGGTTCTCAGTGTTGGCAGTTAATCATTAACATGTACAACCCCAAAACTGAGCAGTTAAAAACCAATAGAAATCTCCATAATGATCATGAAAAATTTGAGATGGATTTGAAAATCACCAGTTAAATCTCTCAACCGTCTTTTCCTAGCAAACTGAGCACATGATCCCTTCCCTGGGGCACAACCCCAAAACTTCACTCAAATAATATACAAGTAACCAGCAATAATTCTATACGTAACATCTCCATCAATTCTTCCATCACTCTGAAAAATTAACCCTAGGTATTTAAAACTTTCCTTTTGGGGAATGCAATGTGTGTCAATTTTAATTTCTATGTCCTCTAAAGTAACCAAATTATCAAACTTACATTCCATATATTATGTCTTTGTTCTACTAAGTTGGTTATCTCCATAGTTTCAATTTTCTATTAACTTTTTCCTTAGACTCCTCCACTAACACAATGTCATCTGCAAGTAACATATACCAAGATACTTCATCTTTTGTCGATAAGTATGCTGATAATAAATTCGCACTTCTGATTTTATCTGGTTGAATACAACTATAATGGAGCAGGAAAATGTTGAATTCTTCTGAGCTAAATGGTTTTGAAAATGTAATGCCTTTCACAGGATGTGTGATTGTTTCCCTATTTGCATGCATGCTCGACTTCATGTTGTCTATACTATACTCAAAACTTGTTTTCTAATTGGAAAAGTTTGTTAGTATATAGTTTTTTGTCTTAAATAATCTCTTTTCTTAGTTTAGGAAATTTCTAATGCTATGCAAACCAAAATAAATCATAATGAGTTTAGATGTGTTAAATGTAATTAGCGCATTTGTGCATTTTTTCTTTTTCTTTTCCTTTTTTTTTCTTTTTTCATTTCCTTAGTGAGCAGGGCCTCCAATGGCTAGAATTCTAGCCTTCTATCCATTTGGAGGTTGATGTTGGCCCTCTCCTATATAATTATCTCTTGTACATTATATATGATGCCACATGGCATGCTAATGTGATATATTTTGTGGTTACTCTCTTTTGAGAGGTTTATCAAAAAAATGTCTCTCCTTTGTATGTTCTCCTCCTGATAAATCTTACATGTTATCAAAGTGGGTTAGATGGTATTAATAATTAGCGGGTTGTTAACGGTTTACCCTGATATAGCGATAACAAGATATAGCAGATTTAGCGGTACACTTTTATTTATAATTAGAAAATTATATATATAATGGATTCTCTAATTTCTAAGAAATATCAAGAAACACAATATTTCTTTCATAAATATAAATCAAACTAAATAAACAAATTCTACTTCTAACTTCTAAGAAAACAAACAATAATTTTATGTGGCACATGCATATTGAATTATTAACCTTAAATTAGAAAACAAAAACATAAATGTAACAAAGTTATTTTAAGCATTAAGTAAAAGAATTAAAAGAAACAAATATATAATTACTTATATGCTTAAGTATAGTGAATATGGTGTCGGTAAGCCTGACCCCTCTCTTACTCTTCAAAGCTTGTATGGACATTACACGTTTTACTTCAAAATTATCTGCAACCAACAGTGAACATGAAAAAACAGTTTACATATACTAATCAGTAATCATGTTACCACAAAGGAAAATGTTAAGGTACATAAGCACATATGCAGGTGTAGTAGGTACTCTAGCAAATTACTAGAATTCAAATGGACAGGTCAGTCTATCATCCACTCTTATTAGCAACGCAGGAGATTTAAGTATGGATGGGGTTTTAGTATTTAGTACTTCCTCAACACACATATAGATATAGATATAGAGAGAAATCCTCAACACATATATATAGATGGATATAGCGACAGTTCCGACAGCCAGCGTAAAACTTTATCGGACTTTTATACCATGGATTACACAAATTATGAGCATTGCTTTGGGGCGTCCCCGCCTAGCGACGTGTTGCAGAGCCTTAATGCAGTAATAAGTAAGCAAGGATTACAACATTTTCGCCCGAATGTAGTGAATCAATTGCAGAGAGGGTTCCCACATCATGAACGGGTGTTGGTAAAGAAGTTAGTCCCGCTACATTGCCGCCCGAATGTAGTAAATAATTTACAGAGAGGGTCTTAGCATTTTCAATATGGATGGATGTGGGGGTAAGGAAGTTAGTCTTAGATAATAAGATTTGTATTGGTTCTTGGAATATCGGAACATTATCCAGTAAGCTAATGGAGGTGGTAGATACTATGATTCGGAGAAAGATTCATATTCTATGTTTATAAGAGACAAAATGGGTTGGAGAAAAAGCAAAGGAGATAGAGGATACAAGTTTTAAATTATGGTACTCAGGTAAAGAAAATGCTTGAAACGGAGTTGGTATTATCATAAATAAAGATTTAAAGGATAGTGTAGTAGACATACAACGATATGGTGACCGAATCATGACGTTGAAATTAGTGTTAGGAGCATAGGTTTTGAATATAGTTTATGCTTACGCACCCCAAGTAGGACTAGAAGACAGTATAAAGACAACTTTTTGGGAAGAGTTAGATAAGGTGATTCAAAGGATTCCATAAAGGGAGATTATTTGTTTAGGAGGAGACTTAAATGGACATATCGGTAAAGAGGCATTAGGATATCAAGGTATATGGAAACTTTAGTTTGGGGGATATAAATGAGGAAGATAGGGAGATTTTAAATTTTGCTATGGCATTTCATCTCTTTATAGTCAATACAATCTTCAAAAAACGAGATGAACATTTAATTACTTATAAGAGTGGTTTATCACAAACACAAATTGATTACTTTATTTGTAGAAAAAAAGATAAAGCGCGTTGTAAAGATTGCAAGGTAATTCCAAGAGAAAGTTTAACCACCCAACATCGACTTTTAGTTATGGATTTACAAATAAAAAATAGACAAAGAAGAAAAGAGTGCATCGAGCTATTCGGATTAAATGGTGGAACCTCAAAAGCGAGAAAAAAGATATATTTAAAAAGAAAGTCCTACAAGGAGATGCTTGGAATTATGTTGGTACACCTTGTGATTGTGGAACAATATAACTATATATATTAGGAAAGTGGCAAAAGATGTGTTAGGTGAATCTAAGGGAGGTGTACCGGCACAAAAAAAAGGTTGGTGGTGGAGTGAAGTAGTGTAAAATAAAATTAAGCCAAAGAGGGCATATTATAAATTACATTATGCTAAGAAAACTAATGAAACTTTAGAGGCTTATAAGAAAGCAAAAAAGGTTGTCAATGAAGCAAAAGCTAAAATTTGGGAGGATTTATATAAAAAACTCAACTCAAAAGAGGGTGAAAGAGATATTTTTAGGATAGCTAGGGCTAGAGATAAGAAAACTTAAGATCTTAATTTTGTTAGATTCATTAAAGATGAGGATGAAAATTTCTAGTGGAAAATGATGATATAAGAAATAGATGAAAAAACTATTTTTATAAGCTTTTTAATGAAAATAAAGATGTTAGTATTAGCTTAGCCTGCTTAGGAGAGTTAGTTAAATCAGAAAAGTATATAAACCACAATTTCTACCGACGTATTCAAAAGAATGAAATTAAAGAGACTCTTAAACATATGAAGGGTGGTAAATCGGTAAGACCAGACAATATTCCTATAGAAGTTTGGAAAATCCTAGGTTAATGAAATATGAAGAAACCAAAAGATGCTCGAGGAATGAAGAGCGAGTATACTTATACCCATATATAAGAACAAGGGAGACATTCAGAATTGTACAAATTATCGGGGTATCAAGTTAATGAGCCATACTATGAAATTGTAGGAAAGAATTATCGAATGTAGGTTAAGATAAGTATTGAGTACAACAAAGAACCAATTTGGATTCATGTAAGGCAGATCAACTCTTGAAGCGATTCACCTTTTGAGACGTCTTATGAAACATTTTAGAGCAAAAAAGAAAGACCTTCACATGATATTTATTGATCTAGAAAAAGCTTACAATAGGGTGCCAAGGGAGGTTCTTTGGAAAATCTCGGAAAAAAGAGATATCCCATTGACATATGTTAACCTTATAAGAGACGTGTAAGATGGTGCAAAAACATGTGTGAGGACTCATGAAGGAATGACATACTTGGGTTACATCAAGGATCAACTTTAAGTTCATACTTATTTATAATGATGATTGATGAGTTAACAAAACATATTCACGATGAAGTGCCTTGGTGTATGTTATTTGCACGTAACATTGTGTTAGTGGAAGAGTCTAAGGAAAAAGTTAATAGAAAATTGGAACTATGGAGAGAAGCATTAGAAAGCAAAGGCCTCCGACTTAGTAGAACAAAGACAAAATATATGGAATGTAAGTTTAATCATTTGGTTACTTCAGAGGACATAGAAATTAAAATTGTGACACATTGCATCCATCAAAAGGAAAGTTTTAAATACCTAGGGTCAATTTTTCAGAGTGATGAAAGAATAGATGGAAATGTTACGCATAGACTTAATGATGATTGGTTAAAATGGAGAGTAGCATCAAATGATGGTTGGTTAAAATGGAGAGTAGCATCAGGTATTCTTTGTGATAAGAAGATACTATTAAAGTTAAAAGGTAAATACTATAGAGCAGCAATTAGACATGCCATGTTTTATGGTTCCGAGTGTTAGGCAGTTAACCATCAACATGTAGAAAAGATGTTTGTGACAAAAATGAAGATGTTGAGATGGATGAGTGGTCATACAAGAAAAGATCGTATACATAATGAGGTTATTAGAAATAAATTAGGAGTGGCACTAATAGAGGATAAAAATGAGAGAATATCATTTAAGATGGTTTGGACATATAGAAAGAAGATCAGAAGAGAACCTGTAAGAAGGTATGAAAAACTAAATTTGGAAAGTATTAAAAGTGGTAGAGGACGACCACAAAAGTGTTGAAAAGAAATAATAAAGAATGATCTAGCTTATTGTGAGTTAATTGCTAACATGGCATATGATAGAGCTCTCTGGAAACAAAGAATCCATGTAGCTGACCCCGTCTAGTATGGGAAAAGGCTTAGTTGTTGTTGTTGTTGTAGTTGTATCACAATCACAACAGACAAAAATGTGTATGACTCACAAAGCCCTTTAAGCTTGGCAAGGAAAATTGTTCAATTCACCAAAGCAATAGAAGTTGTGAAGAGTACCTGTCCTGCATGCCAGACTGAAATAATGCCCTTAGATAATCATAGCTTGCTAACAAGATGATTCTGTGTGCATGCAGATGTAATGTTGTATCTTGGCACACAGTGCAGATACTTGTTTATCCTATGCTCTCTCGTGGCAACAGTATAATGCAGTGTTATCCGTATCGCACCGTATCGTGGGCCACCACGATACGATACGGGGGCCCGTATCGTGAAACCCACAGTATCGCACTGTATCGTGCGATACGGGCCGTATCGCACGATACGCCCTGGGACCCTTATAAAGGGTCCCGGGCCGACTGAAACCCGCGATTTTTCGCGGGTTTCCTCTCTCTTCTTGGGTTCCTCAAGCTCCCTAAGAGCCGATTTTCGCCTCCTTAGTGTTCAAAGCTCCAAAATTGTGCCCTACGGTGCCCGTGCAAGCCTCCAAACTCGGATTTTGGTATATTTTTAATGTTTTTTTCATTATTTTCCTTTATATTTGTTGTTTTTTGTGTTATTTCGGTTTTTTTTTTTTGAATGACAAAATATGAAGTTATTAAGTGTGTGTATACGATTTTTATTGCATTCATGAAGTGGGAGACACTCGATTTGAGTGTTATTTGAAGATTGGGGAATTTACGAAGTGCTTTTATTTTCAGGTTTTTGTTTGAATTAAAGTACTCCATTGAGATGGCAGGAAGGGGTGGTAGAGACTCTCATTCAAAGTCTGATGATCCGGCATGGCAGTGGGGTATACCAGTTGAAGGTTCAAGGTTAAAAATCAGATGCTTATTTTGTGAAAAGGTGGTTAGTGGTGGAATTTCAAGGTTGAAACACCATCTAGCAGGAACCAGGAAAGAAGTTGCTCCATGCACAGGCAGAGTTAGAAGTTTACCAGAAGGTATTAAATGGCAATGCCTACAGATGATTGAGAACATACAAGAACGGAGACAACAAAAGGATGATTTTCAGATGTATGAAGAAGCTGATGATGCTACTGCCACTGGATTTGGATTCACTGATAGTTTGCCTTCAGATGCTCGAACAGAGATTGGTAGTAGCAGTTCACGAGCACCTACTAGAGGAAAGAGGGTTGCAGCTGAAGACTTTGGAGGTGGCAGAAGAGGAAGTTCAGGAAGGAGTAGAGGAAGAGCTTCTTCTTCTAGCATACATTCGTTCTTTCCTCCTTCCACTACACCTGGTGCTCAATCAGGAATTCATGCTGCTATGGCTTCAGAACAACTGCATGATCAGGCAGACCTTGCAGTGGGAAGATGGTTTTATGATGCATGCATTCCATTTAATGCAGCAAATAGTTTTCATTTTCAAGCAATGGCAGATGCAATTGCAAACATTGGTCCAGGATATAAGATGCCCTCTTATCAGAAGTTGAGAGGGAAGATATTAGATCAGACTGTAATTGAAGTGCAACAATACTGTTCGACTTTGAGACAGTCGTGGAAGGAAACAGGATGCACTATTATGGCAGATGGATGGACCGATAGGCGAGGAAGGACATTGCTAAACTTTCTTGTATATTGTCCTAAAGGACTCATGTTTTTGAGATCTCTAGACATGTCAGAGGAGAGACACACTGCAGAGATCCTACGAGAAGAATTTGATAAGATTATTCAGGAGGTTGGGCTATAGAATGTGGTCCAATTGATTACAGATAATGCAGCTAACTATAAAGCAGCTGGGAAGGAGTTAGCTGATATTTATGGGACTTTCTACTGGACACCATGTACAGCCCATTGTTTAGATCTCATCCTCGAGGACATTGGTGAGATGGATGAAATAAAGGCAGCAACTGAGTGTTGCCAAGATATTACAAAATTCATTTACAACCATGCATTTGTTTTGTGTATGATGAGGAGATATACAGAAGGTGCAGAGCTTCTTCGCACAGCTGTAACTCGGTTCGCAACAAACTTCTTATCTGTACAAAGTATTGTGAGACAGAAGCAAGCTTTGAAGAGAATGTTCTCCTCAGATGAGTGGCAACAATTTGCAGAGTTGCCTTAAAACAGAAGAAATAGAAAGTTGAATGAGATTGCAGAAACAGTTTTTAGAAGTTCATTTTGGAATGAATGTGTCAGATTATTGAAAATTACTTGTCCATTAGTGAAAGTTTTGAGATTGGCTGATAGCGAGGAGAAACCATCTATGGGCTACCTTTATGAAGCCATGGACAGGGCAAAAGAAGCCATCAGAAATAATTTTAATGGAAAAAAGAGAGATTATGTGCCCGTGTGGAAAATAATTGATAGTAGATGGAATAAACAATTGCATCAGCCTATTCATACAGCAGCATATTATCTAAACCCATCATTCAGGTACTTAGAAACCTTCAAAAGGGACGGTGAAGTTAATCGAGGAATCATTGATTATATCGACAGATTAGTCCCTGATGAGAGCATAGCAGATGCGATACATCGAGAGATGGAGATATATGATAATGCTCTTCATTTGATGGGTTTGCCTATTGCAATTCGCAACCGCTCTACGATGCGTCCAGGTACATTGTTTATTTTCATATTTAAGTTGCATCTTACATTACTGTGGATTATTATGTCTCTAATGTTTGTATTTTTTTTACAGATGTTTGGTGGAACAGGTTTGGAAGTGATTGTCCAAACCTTCGAGATTTTGCAGTTAGAGTCTTAAGCCAAACCTGTAGTGCAACAGGTTGTGAAAGAAATTGGAGTGTTTTTTAACACATCCATACAAAAAAGCGCAACAAGTTGGAACACAAAAGGCTTAATGATTTGGTTTATATTCGTTGTAACATGCGCCTTCGTGAAAGGTAATGTTGTATTACTTTCAAATTTTCAATTCAATATTATTTAACTTCAGTTTTCAATTGTTAATATTACTTACTAATTGTTTATCTTTGTTTGTGTCGTAGGCAATTAAAAAAAGTAAATAGAGAAGAAAGTCAGTTCGATCCAATAAGTTTGGATAATTTTGATATATTAGAAGATTGGGTTATGGAAGACACTGAAGAAAATGCCCTCCTAACAGAAGAAGACGTTGCCTGGATTAATTTGGAAGGAGCGCAACAACATTATGGAGATGAAGAATTTGATTTTGAAGAAGAAGGTGTGGGCGTGGCTGATGATGATGAGGATCTGCAACAAGGAGAAGATGAAGATTATTTAGTTGATGATCCTGATTACAATTTGTAAAATGTAACATTATATGTAACTGTAGTGTACTCTAAAGTGTAAACTATGTCTGTATTTTATTTTTTGGATTCAAAATATGTAAATTTGGATGCAATTGTTCAATGTTGAATGCTCAATCTGTACTAAACTTACATTATATGAATTTAAAGCAATTATCAGATTTTTCCTGATTTTTTTCAATTTTTTTTATTTTTTACTAAATTTTATTGATTTTTAATTAATTTTTACATTATTTTAATATTAAAGTATGATATGATACGATACGCCCGTATCGTGGAGCCCAGCGATACACGATACGATACGCGTCAGACAACACTGGTATAATGTCACTGGAATAACCAGAAAAGAGTATTAGAGAGGTAGCGACCACAATTAAAATGGGCTGACAAGATAAGAATTCCTGATGCTTATGGATGAGTCTCAAGAGACCCATCATTTCACAAATATATAACGATGCCCTAGCAACATACACGATGCAGTTAAGGGAAAATATAGATAATTACCAGAACGGATGACCAGCAGAACCCAAGGCATAACTGAAATCACAGCTAGCTAAGACACCTCCCCACTTGAATTTTTCGCCAGAAGGCAGAAACATTAGAATCTTCAATTTTAGGTGCTTCCCAAGTGTTTTCAAATGCTTCACATGTCCATCCTCGACTTGCACAAAACCCTTGTAAACAAACTCCAATGCTTTCCTCAATACAGAAAATACAAACTCGAGGGGACGAGATTGAAGTACTCTTCTGAAATTTCCACACAGTTGTTCAAGTTCATCTACAGCAGATTCATCACATATTTTTTATCAGGATTTCTGAAATGAGCTAATAGTGACGGACATCTAGATGCAAGAATGGCTGCATGTGACTGAAGGTTTTGCCCATCTGGATACATGAATGTCATGTCACCAACATTGTGATCAAGTAGGTTACCTACCCTACTCCCGGGATTGCTTGGAAAACCATATATGCCAAAGCAGCTGAGAATCATTGCAGAGAACCACTTGACCGCGGGGTCAATTTTCCTGTTACTGGTGATCTCCAAGAATACAACGCAAATATCTTGATCTTCAGCTTTTTTATTAACTTAATATACAAAGTTGGAGTTTCTCAGAATTTCTGTGAATGCCCACACAGCAAGAAACAGAACAGTGTCGGACCCCTCCCAAACTTCTGTATGATCCCAACAGCGCATCATATTCATTTAGTATATGGGAAGCAAAAGTTGACCTTGAGATCTGCAAGCCATCCCTTAAATACTTCTGAATAACGGAAAATAATATGCCTGCACCATTACATTGAACCATCTGATCACAATATCAGGACAAACTTGAGTAACACACTAAACTCATCAAGATAAGTACAGCACAGAGTTTGTCTGAATTTGCACTCAAGCTACAATGCATGGTCAAGCCCAGCGAATGAACAAGGAGCTGCACAAGTTCAGAACCATGAGGCTTCGAGACTTCTAATAGGAACTTTCTGGCCTGTGAGGAAATATGTTTGCAGGGAGAAAAAATTAACAGCGCAAGTGCCCTAGCTGCAGCTTCTACTTCAGATTAATCATGTGGGATACAACCTGATTTGTGAAAGATATCCACTGCCACTGAGCTATCAAAACGAAAAAACATACTAAGTAACCCATCAAATTGCAAAAGGGAAGAAAAAGACAACTGGAACCCTTGTAGAAATTAAGAAAGAGTATGTGGTCCATTACCAGGAATAGGAGATAAGAACATTCAGAAAGCCAAATTTTCTACCAGCAGGCAGACTGAAAAATTCATCACAATGTATTGCAAGCCACCCAAGAATATCCCAGAGTAAAGCCCTTAATTTTGGATGAACAGTAACCCCCATGCTCTTGGCTTCTGATGAATCTGAGCAAAGGGAAGCTCCACAAGGTTTATCAACATTGGAATGCTTATCTATGAGAAGGAAAAATAAGATTTAGTCACTTGAGTTTCCAAAATTGAACATGATGTGTCCCACACCAATGGACAAGCAGTGCAGCACGACATGCTTCAAGTACCAGCGGAAACTGATCAGTGGGTATTCTTTGAGAGGAAAGAGACTGCCATTCCACCATTGCACTTGTTATGCTCCTGATAATAGGTGTGCAATATTGTTGTACTATTACAGAAGATCCCACTTTGGACTTCTGAATGGAAGGATAAAGCCCATGTTAAGGAAGGCAGGTTCAACATGCAATTGAATCAAGAAAGGAATAAATCTAAGATTCGATGAAAAAAATTCCTACGAAAAACAACATGAATTGCACACCGTAAGAATCTGAAAGAGACGAAATGCCTCAATTCGAGCAGGCCGAGGTTGTGACTCTTCCATGCAGAATACTAGAGAAGCAAGCAATTCTTTGCTCTCACACAGTCTGGTTGCAATATCACTACAAAGTGCTGCAGTTCTCCACCAAGAACCATGTTATTAACCAACTAGAATGATAAAATAAGCTGAAAAAACACAGTAATAACGCAAAAGTAAATTCCCAAATGAGTAACCAACTTCCAGCATATGGCATTACCTAAAGAAGAGTATAGCTGCAGTATAGCAGTTAATAGTGAACAATCTGATCATTTGCATAGAACATCTAGTTTGGACCTCAAATTGTGACTACTCCACATCCACACAGTATATCTTGAGTCAGGCCATTGTAGATAAAAGAGAAGCCATCTCATTGAAGTACTCAATTGGCTTCTGGATATTAGTTAGGTATTCCAGTAAAGCATTTAATATTTTCTCAATTGCATGAGCACTCTCCAGTGCCTCCCAAGCATCCTTATGGTCATTAGCTCTCCAAGGCTCCAACTTCTTGAGGACATTACTCAAAGCTATTGCACATGAAATGACAATAGACGAACTTTGAGAAGACATCAAGCATGATAGTGGATGCACCAGAACAGAACCACCATATTTCAGTATGGAATCTCCCAAAAAGTCAACCAATTTTACAGACATATTTGCTGCTGACTTACTGCTGTTTGATTTGCTGATTGAAGAATCCCTCCTAGAGCAACCACCACATCACTAATTGAATCCTGTCACCTCAATGAAAATTTCATCAAAATTAAGAGTGCGTGCCAGCAGAGCAGGTATATGAAATTCAGAAAAACAATAAGATACTAGGTTTCCAAAATGAGCAGTCAATTAACCTCTGGAATCGGAACAAAAGTTCCACCTGCATGCATAAACTTTGCAGGTACAGGAAAAAGCAGATGTCAGTTAGTCACCAAAGAAAAGTAACACCTACAGATGATGTAAATAGACAGCTAAAAACAAATAGTGCATATAATTGTCCAATATTATTAATTATACGGCCATTAGTTACTGGCATGGAGCTCAATAATGAGGGCATAGTAATGCAAATGTAGTGTGGCCAGCATATGTATGTGAAGAAACACTTTTACCAAAAGATTGTTGACAGGATATACTTATTCCCATCTCATATTTGATTAATTTTGTGTGGCTGGATACGGTGTCACTTCAACACAAGTTTGATTTTCTATATCCTATTGGCAGGATAGCCATCAGCACTCTGAAGCTTCATAAATTAATTTTGCATGTGCTACTTATGTAAGTTGTTTATACTTTAGAGAGATGAATGTTTGCCATTGGTTTTAAGGAAGTGTACTTTTGTGGACTATGAACGGCATCTTAAGTAACCTTTGCTGTAGATTCTTTATATATGAGCGTGTGACTAGAAATCCTTTAGTTATGATGAAGCTTGCTAGATATAAGCATTGACCTCTGAACTTCCAACACAAAGTTACCGCAAGAACTTGGACTCTGCAATTCCCTTTTCCCTATTCTCTTTTTCCTCTTTCTGCGGTTCAGAAAGATACTTTTCGCACCTTTCAAACTTTCAGTCATAAGAGATGCTGACTGCAAGTGTGGACGTGATACTAGTGGTGGAGCCATGAAGAGTTTTTTTGCTCCAATTAATTGGACCAATTTTTCAATAATATATATATATATATATATATATATATATATTAGTTTCTTAAGGTTTCAACACCTGACAAATTTCAAGACGTTGGAGCTTCATTCAATAGATGATGTACTTGGAGTATCACAAATTGCCTATTATGTGTCAAGTGGCATTAGGGGAGAGCAATTGACTGCTGTAAAGGAATTGTTTCTACAGCAGTTCATTCCGTCTCTCAGATGAACTTGAATAAACCAGACATCCTGAGAGGGATTTGGACAACCATTTGATACCTAATTCTGTTTAAGCCTCTGGCATGACGTGACTAATATTCTCTAAGACCAAGTGATCCGCCTCTCAAATATTGATGCAGGCCAGTGGGCCCCAATTGACTCCTTGGGTTTGAGAATGCCCACAAAAATCATTAACATTCAATGCCAAATTAGCATAGGTTCTCATGATTAACATATGCAAGACAGGAGATCTGATGGACCTCATACCTACTAGTATCTTTTCTTCGGGTAGCTAAAATAATAGGTTAGGAAAACATTAGATATACCATGTAAGCAATTATTTTCACTGTCATGCTAGAGAAACCCAGCTCCCTCAAGGGCATGAACAATCATTGGACAATAGCAGACGAATGACATACGTTTATTAGACTTCATGCTACGTGTAAAACTTCATTTCAATTTCTTGTAAAGTAGACGTCCAACTCTAAATGGAGAAGAAAGCAGAACTCAAAGTCAGGCTCATAGCAGTCAAGTTGTTGATATTGCAGCTGAAATACCTGGACAAGTGGATGGCCCAATAATTTAGTCGTGATATAACACAAAAATGCTGAAATGGAACGAGTTGCAAGACGCTGCACTTCAGCATCTGTGCACTGCCATTTTCTCCCTGCACCTGCAACATCTCTTTAAAGGTAAAATACATGTCAAACCAAAAGCATGAGTCTATCCATTTTCCATAGAGTAAACAGAGAATCTGCAGAAGGAAAAGCCAGTTGCAACAAAGCCCCTGACAAGGTATATAATGATACTGGTAGCTAATCATCCAAAGGTACCAGCAACCATAACTTGTGTAACAGAATCAAAGTAATCAGAAGTGAAAGGAGATATTTTTAAAAAGTAATGAACTAACAAAAAGAGATGATACCTCAACATAGCATCCAATTATTCATACCCATCGGAAGGTGAGCCGAACAGTAGCTGCTGTATCCTATCATTCATACCCCCGGAATTGGAGATAAGAATGGACTGTAAACACAAGTACAAAGCTAGCAAGACCAACAAAGGATAGTTAGCAAGAGCTAACGAGGTCAAGACCAAAAACGCTATGCTAGCTATTTATCATTTATCACAACCGTTACAAAATAACATCTTACAACAAAACATGCAATGTTTCGTGAAGAACTGAGCCCAAAATGAAAACACTAAAACCGACCACCTCTTTCAACTAAGGCAACCTACCAGTCACAGAAGCACACACGATGGATTCATTCCAATTAGTTCATACCTAATCAGATTCAGGTCCATATTAGAAATCGGATAGGAATAAACTATTGAAGTGAAATTCGAACAATGAATCAAGTACTCTTTATATGATCCATTGGTTAGCATTTATCCGAATTCACTAATCGATCAGTAACAAGACTATCATCAGCTCGACAACCCAGACGACTATATCAATTCACAATTGTCCTTGCATAAGCATCGGGGCACCTGATTCCGAGGCTGAGTGAGTGCTGGAGCCGTTGATGCAGGGTGAAGAAATGATCGTCGAGGATTGGCGCACTGCCGCGGCCACCTCGCTTCTTTCTCCCGCCAGATCTCGACGAACTCATGTACCAACAAGCAATTTTGAGATGATAAAAAGTAGGACAACAGAGACCTAGGGTTTCCTTTACTACGAACTCGGAAAAGGAACGAAAATAGCTAATTCTCCGTGTCCTAGTTGTGTTTCTGGACCAGAAACCCGCGCAGGATCTATGAGGTTTCAATTGGGGATGAATTAGGCTGACAGCAAGGGGGAATTAGGGTTTGTGGTATTAGGGAGACGCCAAAAGACCGTTCCCGCTAAAATGCTGACGTAATCGTGTCGGTCCGTTCGGGCGGTTTGTGTTATCCTTCCTGTTTGAATAAATTGAACTGTTTGGTACTGCGCTTTGCCTGTTGGAAGGAATGCAAACCCGAACACGACCCGAAACTTGCACGAACATGTTTGTGAAAAAACTCACATTCCCTTTGTTAAGGTTCCAAACTGTTGGTTCCTGTTTTGTGTTTGGTTCCGGTTGAAACCGCCAAAACTGGTTCAAAACTGGTCGTGTTTAGTATAGGGCTTAATAACATAGTTGCTTCTTTTCTTAAAATTCAAGGGAATATGCCTTTCATAATCTTACATAAAAAGCTTGGCAAACAAAGATGACATAAAATGGAAGAATGTTTTTGGTTTAAGAGAAATACGATAGATGGATGCTGCAAAAGAAAATGCAAGCATTGCTAAATCATTGAGAACGATGAGGGACACTGGCTGAAGGGTTTTGCTCATCGTCTTGGTGCAAGCAGAGTCTTGTTAGATGAGCTCTCTCGAGTGTTTTAACAGTGATAGAAATGAGCTTAAAAATGGCGTTCAGGATTGTCATCTTGGAAGCAGATTCAATGGTTGTGTTATCTTCATTAACAACTCCACAGTGTGCCAGCAGTGGCGGATCCACCAAAATTCTGAAATTTGCAATTTTGTATTGGAATTTCTAAATTCCATTAATGAAATTAATGGAAACTGAAGAATGCCAAAAAAGAAATCCAAGACAAGCAATACATGTTAATATCCACTCAAAGCGACACGAAGAAAGGTTCGACCACCTTCGTGTTGATTTGGAATAGACTGAAACATGAAACATGAAATGATGTGATAGAAACATTAAACCAAACACGAAATCTCCACCTCCTTGGAAGGTTCTTGATGATTGCAAACAGATTCAAAGGTTATTTGACACCCTGCAACAATTTCTAGATCCGCCACACATACATTGCTATGTGTTGATTTGACATGGTGCTACTCAGTGGCGGATCTATAAAGTGTTTTAGGGTGAGGTGAATAGTCCCTCAAATGGTTTAGGGTGTAGCCCATGAATGTAATCTGGGTTATAAACTTTAAGTTGATTTTCGAAATTTCATAAGCTTACATGGAGCCGTTAACGAGATAACTTTTTGTCATGAGTTCACAGGGTGGTCGGAATTTTTTTACGGAAACTAACAAAATTTCACGTGATTATAGCATGCTTTATGGTCAAACTTATATACCTACCTACTATGCACACATTTATAAATAGTTAGATACAGTGAATAGTTGAATATATTTTTGCTCCTGAAAAGTAATGATTGAGCATGTATGAAATATGTAACTAAATGCTTGACAAATGCTTTAACATTCTTTGTACTTTTTAAACTACAATACACTCATATGGTGCTCTTCATTTGTTTGGCATTGTGCACATAGTTCCCCATTCTTTGCTCTTGTGACATGACTTTTTCATTTTAATATTTTGGCCCTAAATTTGGTTTTACCTGTATCACCCGGGAAGCCTCTGCCCAAGAAGCTTGCTTCTCATTTAAAATGCCTCTGTCTTTCGCTGTAATTTGTTCCTAATTTCACCATTTAGAGTTTACTCATGTTTGAAGAGGGTCTCCCTTCAAAAAACGTAGCTTTAGTCTTCAGCAGTTCAACAGAAATAACCAGTCCTAGCAAATATTTCAAAGCACAAATATTATAAGTCATGAACAATTTCATCCAACTAATGGACATATAAGTTTGAGACAAGAGTAGAACACTAATATACTTCACCCCAAAACCAGTGCCGGGAGAGCTTTACTCCGGCTGACCCGGCTCCAACGGGACAACAGTAATATACTCTACGAAAAAAAAAACTAGAATTTTGTCATAATGCCATTATTTTTAGGTTTTTAAGGTTTTAAAAGTTCATCCATCATACAGATGCCATAAATATTGAAAGAATTTGTTTATTTTGCAAGAGTCACTATGCTTGGATAAGAAGTTCAGAAGATTGTGATACTAAAATAATTCACTCGACCTAAGCAAAAATTACCATTAACTACAAATGCATTGTTTGGAAATTGTTTTAATTTTTTTGAAAACAAAAAACAAAATACACCTTTTGTGAGTGGAACTCTACCAACCACAATGGTAGGAGCGCCTTATCATTAAGTTATCGATCAATTTGTGATATTGGATGTTGGAAAAAAAATGTATAAAACTTAGGGGCGGTTTGGAACCACCGATTCCGGGTCGGTCCCGAACTGGTCATGTCTGTGAGTGACAATTTCAGACACGCCATTGAAATGACATGAATTCCAGTTAATGAACAGGTCAAAGTCGGGTCATGTTTGTGTTTATATGGTCTTGACACACACACGAAATTATACGAGAACACAACCAAAAGCATAATTTTTAAAGCTATTTGAGACAAACATGAAACTCGAAACCCAACCATAGTGACTTAACAAAAGGACATGACACGAACACGACCATAAACAAGAAATTGCAACCCCATGCAAAGGCAAAGTAAAACGAATGGGGTGGCTAAAAAATCTTAGCAGTCCAGTTTTTTGATGGACGGTTCCGGCTTATCCACGAGACTTCTGAAAGGTCGGACCCATCCAGTGCATACCATCCGTCAATCATCAAATGGATGGCTGAGATGGACGGATCATCTGAATTCCTGCCCAAGTAAACCCTAGGTTCATAAAGCTCTTGATTGTTATTTTCTATACGCTTAGAATTGTGGCTTTACACACAAAACTCTTCTTAATGCACCAATAATATGGTTGCCTCATCCCGGGCATTTTATCATATCGTATCGTGTCATATACCTGCATGTGACATCTGTTATGGAAATTTGCACCAAGTTAACGTATCTCGAGTCCTTTTGTCGTGTCTAGGTAATATATATCACGATTTTCAGCTCCTACCATAATACCAGTGTCGCCTTGTTGGGTGCATAAAGAGGGACGTGTGAAGGTAAGAGAGAGAGAGAGAGAGAGAGAGAAAGAGAGAAGAGAGAAGAGAGAAGAGAGAGACATCTCTCTCTTAGGCATCTCTTGGGCATTTAGAACTGAAGAGTCTTACCCATTTTCTCCTCGTTACTACCAGCATCAGAGAAAGAGTTGCCTGTCACTCGATTAGTTTTCTTTTTCCGGCAGACAACGTCGTGAGCCCTCTCTCAGATAGGGTTTCCGCATAATCGTCGCTTTTATTTTCTTGTCCTCACTTGTGGGTTTCGTTTTGGGGGTGCGGTTTCATGGATTCCGATTAGATCATGTTTGATCTAAGAAATTTCAAGGGGGGCTTATCGTCTATGTGTTATATTGGTTAAGGCAGTGGGTGATATCGTTAACTGAGGCATATAGTTGCAAAACTGTATTTATTTTGATTTTCATACCAAGCTCGATTATGTCTGGTTGTCTTCCATTCAAGGGAATCCCTACAAACTATGGATGATTTTTCTTGTTAAGATTTCTTCAATCTGGATTTCTCAATGTGAAGACTTTACGTGAACTCACCCTTGGTAATCATTATGTATCACCGATGGATAAGTTTGTATTGACTTGCCTCCCATAAAACAATTTTTTTGCACTTCAGGTGTACTACTGATTGAAAATGATGAAGTGGTTGAATAGAATTTGCTTTTTATGCCAAGTAGGGAGATGGAGCGTTATACAGGATTTGTTTGGTTAACTAATACAATGCAAAGATTTATAAAGAAATGTGTCCTGTTTCTACTTGTAGCATTGTGGTTAATTCTACTCCTTTGCGATCATAAGTGTATGCTGACTATCTGTTGTTACAGTGCTCAATGTTTACGAGGTATTAAACTAGTTCAGCATAACTTTTTGGCAGGGTTTGTGTTCACTGTGTAATTTACCTCAACCAGCTCAAAAAGGCATCCTTCTCTCCACCTTGCACAGTTGGTGGTGGATCCATTTATGGGCTAAACCGTGTCTTTTCAGCATTTCATGGGAGGTGTGGAGGACGATGAACCAGCCTTGAAACGGATGAAATTGTCCTCTAAAGGATTAGTTGGCTTGTCGAACGGTTCTTCTAAATCACGATAGAGCCTGTTGGAGGCTCTGGCTCCAGTGACTTGATGGCTCGGCCTCTACAGGCTCAAAGGGGACCTAACAAGTTGTCGGTTCGAAGGGGTTATTAAAAGAGAGGAATTTGTCAGGATAATTGCAAAGGCATTATACTCTCTTGGTTACAGAAAGAGTGGAGCACATCTAGAGGAGGAGTCCGGAATACCTTTACACTCATCTGGGGTAAATCTGTTTATGCAGCAAATAAATACTTGATGGAAATTGGGATGACAGCGTAGCCACATTGCATAAAATTGGTCTAGCAGATGAAAGCATTGTTAGATCAGCCTCATTTTTAATATTGGAGCAGAAATTTTTTGAACTTCTTGGAAAGGGAAGCGTTTTAGATGCACTAAAAACATTGAGGACGGAAATTGCACCTTTGTGTATACACAAGGATCGAGTGCACGAGCTTGCGGGTTGTATTGTGTTTCCTGTTCTACGTGAGGTACTGGGGCTTGGATGCAAAGATGCAATATGTGGGAACCCAAGGTTAAAGCTTCTTGAGGAATTGCAAAATCTGTTTCCTCCTGCTGTCATGCTGCCTGAGAGGAGGCTAGAACATCTCATTGAACAGGCTCTTTCCATCCAAAGGGAATCTTGCATCTTTCACAATTCCGTAGATAGTGCAATTTCTTTGTATACAGACCATCAGTGTGGGAGAGATCAAATACCTAACAGGACACTTCAGGTAACGGCTTGATTCCCCTCTTTCATGTTCTCTACTCACCATCCATTTGAGTGCCAATTTTTGGTGAGAGTAACCGATGGGCTAACAGATATAATGTCCTGCTGTTGGTTCATGGAATTAATTAAATTTGATTTGGAACCCAAGGGTTTATTTACTTATTTAGTTTTTCTGTGATGTCCTTGTCTCTTATCCAAAAATTGCATTCAAGTTGTAACAAAGAAATCATATTTTCCTGCAACTTAATTTCTACTCGGTACAAACAGGAAATTCTTTTGAGAAAGATAAAAGGTTGCAAATACTATTTGAGAAATGATCACCCACAAGAAAGCATCTATGCGATGACTAAGAAAAGAACTAGTGTTAATGTAACTTAATGCTGGTCAGTGAATGAATTCTTTGTGATTGATGGTTAATTTTCTATTTCATTTCGGTATTTCACTTGCATGCGCAGTTTCTTTTCCTGTCTTCACGTATTGGGGGACCTTCTCTATTGTTTGAAGAAATGAAATGCTACCATGAATATTTTGCATGGAAAAAATAGTTCGGATGAATGTTAAGAAGGTTAATATGGCTTTTGGTAAACCATATGCAGATTCTATTTTGGGACACAATCTTGTGGTGATGAGTTGAATGCTAGTGAAAATGCCCCTGCAAGAAATTTAGTTAGATGGAATTTAGTTAGTGAAACTAAATAAAGATTTAAAGGATAGCGTAGTAGACATACGAATATGACGTTGAAATTAGTGTTAGCAACAGAGGTTTTGAATATAGTTTGTTCTTACGCACCCCAAGTAGGACTAGAAGATAGTATAAAATGGCTTTTTGGGAAGAGTTAGATAAGGTGATTCAAAGAATTCCACAAAGGGAGATGATTTGTTTAGGAGGAGACTTAAATGGACATGTTGGTAAAGAGGTATTAGGATATCAAGGTATTCATGGAAACTTTGGTTTTGGGATATAAATAAGGAAGGTAGGGAGATTTTAAATTTTGCTATGGCATTTCATCTCTTTATAGTCAATACAATCTTCAAAAAATGAGTGTTATACATTTAATTGCTTATAAGAATGGCTTATCACAAACACAAATTGATTACTTTATTTGTAGAAAAAAAGATAGAGCGTGTTGTAAAGATTGCAAGGTAATTCCAGGAGAAAGCTTAACCACCCAACATCGACTTTTAGTTATGGATTTACAAATAAAAAAATGGACAAAGAAGAAAAGAGTGCATCGAGCTATTCGGATTAAATGGTGGAACCTCAAAAGCGAGAAAAAAGATATATTTAAATAGAAAGTCCTTTAAGGAGATGCTTGGAATTATGTTGGTACATCTTGTGATATGTGGAACAATATGACTATACATATTAGGAAAGTGGCGAAAGATGTGTTAGGTGAATCTAAGGGAGGTGTATTGGCACAAAAAGAAGCTTGGTGGTGTAGTGAAGTAGTGCAAAATAAAATAAGGCAAAGAGGGCATGCTACAAATTACATTATGCTAAGAAAACTAGTGAAACGTGGCTTATAAGAAAGCAAAGAAGGAAGCGAAAAAGGCTGTCACTGAAGCAAAAGCTAAAATTTGGGAGGATTTATATAAAAAACTCAACTCAAAAGAGGGTAAAAGATATATTTTTATGATAGCTAGGTCTAGAGATAAGAAAACTAATGATCTTAATTATGTTAGATGCATCAAAGAAGAGGATGAAAAAATTTCTAGTGGCAAATGATGATATAAAAAATAGATGAAAAAACTATTTTTGTAAGCTTTTTAATGAAAATAAAGATGTTAGTATTAGCTTAGGAGAGTTAGCCAAATCGGAAAAGTATATAAACCATAATTTCAACCAACGTATTCAAAAGAATGAAGTCAAAGAGGCTCTTAAACATACAAAGGTTGGTAAATCAGTAGGACCATACAATATTCCTATAGAAGTTTGGAAAATACTAGGGGAAACAAGAATCACTTGGCTCACAAGACTATTTAATGAAATATGGAGAAACTAAAAGATGCCCAAGGAATGGAGGGCGAGTACACTTATACCCATATATAAGAACAAGGGAGACATTCAGAATTATGGGAATTACCGGGGTATCTAGTTAATGAGCCATACTATGAAATTGTGGGAAAGAATTATCGAACGTAGGTTAAGATAAGTATCAAGTACAACAAAGAACCAATTTGGATTCATGTCAGGCATATCTATTGTTGAAGCGATTAACCTTTTGAGACGTTGATCTAGAAAAAACTTACGATAGGGTACCGAGGGAGGTTCTTTGGAGAACCTTAGAAAAAATGAGGTATCCCATTGACATACATAAACCTTATAAGAGACACAAAAACATGTGTGAGGACTATGAAGGAATGACAAACTTCTTTGAAGTTAATATTGGGTTACATCAAGGATCAACTTTAAGTCCATACTTATTTATAGTGGTGATTGATGAGTTAACAAAACATATTCAAGATGAAGTACCTTGGTGTATGTTATTTGCAGATGACATTGTGTTAGTGGAGGAGTCTAAGGAAAAAGTTAATAGTAAATTGGAATTATGGAGAGAAACATTAAAAAGTAAAGGTTTCCGACTTAGTAGAACAAAGACAGAATATATGGAATGTAAGTTTGATCATTTGGTTACTTTGGAGGACATAGAAATTAAAATTGGCATACATTGCATCCCTCAAAAGGAAAGTTTTAAATACTAGGGTCAATTTTTCAGAGTGATGGAAGAATTGATGGAGATGTTACGCATATAATTAATGTGGTTGTTTAAAATGGAGAGGAGCGTAAAATATTCTTTGTGATAAGAAGATACCATTAAAGTTAAAAGGTAAATATTATAGAGCAACAATTAGACCTGCCATGTTTTATGGTTTTGAGTGTTGGGCAGTTGATCATGAACATGTACAAAAGATGTCTCTGACAAAAATGAAGATGTCGAGATGGATGAGTGGTCATACAAGAAAAGACCCTATACATAATGAGGTTATTAGAAACAAATTAGGAGTGGCACCAATAGAGGATAAAATGAGAGAATATCGTTTAAGATGGTTTTGACTTATCGAAAGAAGATAAGAAGAACCTTTAAGAAGGTATGAAAAACTAAATTTGGAAAGTATTAAAAGAGGTAGAGGACGACCACAAAAGTGTTGGAAAGAAACAATAAAGAATGATCTAGCTTAATGTCAGTTACCTGCTAACATGGCACATGATAGGGCTTTGTGGAAAGAAATAATCCATGTAGCCGACCTCGTCTAGTATGGGAAAAGGCTTAGTTGTTGTTGTTGTTGTTGGAATGTAGTTGGTTGAGTTTTCGTAGATTCATTTTGAATTTCTGTTTCTGGCCTTGATGCTTGGACGGCCACGTCATGGTTTCTCTTCATTATGGAATGGTGTAAATCAGAAGCTGTGCCTTCAACCTTTCACGTAATGACATGGCTATCTTGTCCTTTTTTCTGTTTCTATGATTTGCCTCATGCTTTCTTGATATTACTTTCACCCTGTCTTTATTGTTTATTACTACGATTATGTATTCTTGGCTTGCCATGGCTTTCAGATCTTGATTCTGCCCGTGTGGCTTGAAGATGGTTGTCAGTAGCTGCATTGATTCTATTTTGAATTGTTGGTTGGTGGTAGGACTACCTTTTGGAAGTTTTTGCAAAGTTTAGCCAACTGTAGGCTGAGTTTCTTATGTTCAAAAAAGAAGAAGAAGAACTAGCATCTTTGAACCTCGGATGGTTAGTCACTTACCTGCTTGAAATTGTGAATGAAGTTGGTCACTAGTGCAAGTTTGGGATTCTCTTGCAGTTGGTTTCCTTGGATTCTTCAATCACGAGTGGCTTACCAGAGGGTGAAGATAACTTGGATCATGAGCACCAGGAAAGTCTGAATAAACATTGGAAGATGGGAGATGATACAGTTAGTAACGAAAAGTGAATAACTGACAATGCCTTGATATGAAACATGATATTTTGACTTCTCGGGAAATAAATCGTGTAGATCTGGTTGATGTTGGTAACTTGGTAGGCTTTACAAGATAGGTTTGTCATACAATCATGATTACCGGATGACCATCCAGCAATTAGTGCTTCCCCTTCTGTAATAAAGCTACCCTTCATGTAGAGTACCTACTAGTGTGAGATTTAAAAGGCATAGATAGATTCATTGAACTTGTGAATTGTCTCTCTTTTTCCATGGGATGTGAATAAGTAGTATACAGACCACATTATCTTCCTCACTGGAAGTACTGGTAAGTGCTATATGAGGTTATGAATTTGTGATACCAAATATACTGCATTTATTGGACCCAACCGCTCTATTTGCACACTTGTGCTAGCATTTCATATTTTCGACGAATTTAACATGTATTTGGTGTTCAAGTATGTGTAAAGTGTATTTGGTGCACATATTACATGGTCAGAAATCATATTTTCTATGACGGGCTAAACATTCTTGAAACTTGAAAAGCATGTCTATTATATACCACTTGTTACTACCATATTAATGGATTTGCAATTTATGCATCCAGTCAAGAGTCATGCTCACTTCACTTATCGAGAAAGAAAAAGAATTAATATTTAATAGCACAACATGACAGCAAGTCTCAAAGATGTAACATTTGTATCTCATGTAATTTTGGATTCTCTTGCACTAAATCTGCCATCAGATATACTGTTGTATCCCATGTTCCATGGTGTAACTTGTACGTATGAAACCTCTTCTCTATCATGAGGTCACATTTCTACATTTTTTGGTCGAACAGGCACAATTATCCGGGGGATCTACTCATCACTTTTCCAATGACATGGTGATGTTTTGTTGGTGATTCTATGCTATAGCAATTGATTTCCTGTAACATTAATTCTATGACCTGCATCTGGGTTAAAATTTACATCTTTGGATGTGATGATCGATGCTGATCCTGTGCAAAGTACACGTGGAATGTATTAGTCATCTTCAAGACTGACCGAAGGATAAGTCTGGTAAATGAGAAACGTGTAGGGCAAGGAAGGGAGGCTCATTAAAGTTGAGGTCAACTATGGAGTGATTTATTAGCTAAGATCTTGCTTTTCTGTTCCGTTCTTAAGTTGTAGGCATCCCATGCATTGCATCTTCGGTAAGAAAAGAGGAAATAGAAAATCCAAATATTCTTCTTCCCTTTCTGTTCAACCTCTTTTGCCTTCACCATGTGGAAATGACGTGATGGAAGTGCAAGTTCTGACGGGGATGGGCTTGGTTTGTTTTATTGAGAGTAAATACATCTCATATCAATGCAAACACTGCTTGTAGCAACTGTTATAAAATTCATATTATTGAAGAAAAATATGAGAAACTTACATATATTGGCAGATTGGAGGCATTCCTCCAATCTGTCCCAAAACTATGACTTACCCTTGTTTTTGGCTGCCGCCAGCCTTCTTCTTCTCTTTCTTATTCTCTACACTTAACCCTAATCTACCTATTTATAAGTAATATCTAACTTGAATGACTAAACTATCTCTAATCATAATTAAGTACTACTAAATAGACATAAACTACATTAAGACCTATAACGGCTATTAGTTAACAATATCTAACACTCTCCCTCAAATTGGGTGAAAGATATTGAGAACACCCAACTTGGATAACGTATCCTTCAGTTGTTTGCTGACAGTAACTTTAGTTAAAAAGTCAGCTCTTTGTTTTGATGATTTAACATACTCTAATTTGAATTCCTGATTTGTTATTTTCTCTCTGATGAAGTGGCAATCAATATCTATATTTTTGGTTCTTTCATGATATACTGGATTGGAAGCCATCTGAATTGTTGCTATTATCACAATATAATGGTATAGGTTGAATAGAAGTAAATCCAAGTTCACTGATAAATGAAAATACCCATTTTCCTTCACACATAGCTTGAGTTATGGCTTTGTATTATGCTTCAACTGTAGATGTGGCAACAATTGTATGTTTTTTACTCTTCCAAGATATAACATTCTCACCAAGTAGTTTAACATGAACTGTAGTTGATTTTCAGTCATCTTTAGATCCAACCCAGTCTGCATCGGAATAAAGTTCAATACTGAATTTGTAAGAATTGGAATAAAGAAGACCCATATCATGTGTTGATTTCAGATATTGAAGAATTCTATACACGACATTCGTATGATTCTTGGTGGGAGAATGCATAAATCTGCTGACAATGCCCATAACGTAAGTAATATGTGGATGAGTAATTGTCAGTATATAAGCTTTTCGACCAAAGTCTGGTATTTGTGAATGTTCCTAAACTCTTCACTATCACCTATGAATAATTTCTGATTTACTTTCATAAGAGTATCACTTAAGTATATTTGTTTCTTTAAGTAGATCCATAGTGTATTTTTTCTGAGTTAGGAAGATACCTTGGGTGGAATATAAAACCTCTATTGTGAAGAAATAGTGAAGTCGGCCTAAGTCTTTGAGGTTAAATAATCTGTGAGGATTCCTTTTTAACCTTGATATTTCTTCAAATATCATAACCTGTAACACTTCAAATAGTGAAGTCGGCCCATGTAAGGGATCACCCTTGCATTGCCGGTCCCAAGCCCGGATAAAGGAGGAGGGTTGTGTTAGGCTTTCGATAGCCAGCGTAAAACTTCGTCGAATTTTTTAACATAGATTACAAAAAATATGAGCATTATTTTGGGGCGTCCCCGCCTAGCGACGTGCTGCAAAGCTCGAATGCAGTAATAAGTAAGCAAGGATCACTACATTTTCGCCCGAAATGTAGTGAATCAATTGTAGAGAGGGTTTCCACATCATGGACGGGTGTGGGTAAAGAAGTTAGTCTCGTTACATTGTCGCCCGAATGTAGTGAATAATTTTCAAAAAGGGTCTCCGCATTTTGATTATGGACGGATGCGGGGGGTAAGGAGGCTAGTCCTAGATAATAAAATTCGTATTGGTTCTTGGAATATCGGAACATTATCGAGTAAGCTAATGGAGGTGGTAGATACTACGATTCGGAGAAAGATTCATATTCTATGTTTACAAGAGACAAAATGGGTTGGAGAAAAAGCAAAGGAGATAAAGGATACATGTTTTAAATTATGGTACTCAGGTAAAGAAAAGGCTCGAAACGGAGTTGGTATTATCATAAATAAAGAATTAAAGGATAGTGTAGTAGACATACAACGATATGGTGACCGAATCATGACGTTGAAATTAGTGTTAGGAGCAGAGGTTTTGAATATAGTTTGTGCTTACGCACTCCAAGTAGGACTAGAAGATAGTATAAAGACAACATTTTGGGAAGAGTTAGATAAGGTGATTCAAAGAATTCCACAAAGGGAGATGATTTGTTTAGGAGGAGACTTAAATGGACATGTTGGTAAAGAGGCATTAGGATATCAAGGTATTCATGGAAACTTTGGTTTTGGGGATATAAATGAGGAAGGTAGGGAGATTTTAAATTTTGCTATGGCATTTCATCTCTTTATAGTCAATACAATCTTCAAAAAATGAGTGTTATACATTTAATTGCTTATAAGAATGGCTTATCACAAACACAAATTGATTACTTTATTTGTAGAAAAAAAGATAGAGCGTGTTGTAAAGATTGCAAGGTAATTCCAGGAGAAAGCTTAACCACCCAACATCGACTTTTAGTTATGGATTTACAAATAAAAAAATGGACAAAGAAGAAAAGAGTGCATCGAGCTATTCAGACTAAATGGTGGAACCTCAAAAGCAAGAAAAAAGATATATTTAAACAGAAAGTCCAAGGAGATGTTTGGAATTATGGTGATACACTCTGTGATATGTGGAAGAATATGACTATACATATTAGGAAAGTGACGAAAGATGTGTTAGGTGTATCTAAAGGAGGTGTACCACCACAAAAAAAGCTTGGTGGTGGAGTGAAGTAGTGCAAAATAAAATCAAGGCAAAGAGGGCATGCTACAAATTACATTATGCTAAGAAAACTAGTGAAACTTTAGAGGCTTATAAGAAAGCAAAGAATGAAGCAAAACAGGTCGTGAGTGAAGCAAAAGCTAAAATTTGGGAAGATTTATATAAAAAACTCAACTCAAAAGAGGGTGAAAGAGATATTTTTAGGATTGCTAGGACTAGAGATAAGAAAACTAAAGATCTTAATTATGTTAGATGCATCAAAGACGAGGATGAAAAAATTCTAGTGGCAAATGATGATATAAGAAATAGATGGAAAAACTATTTTTATAAGCTTTTTAATGAAAATAAAGATGTTAGTATTAGCTTAGCCTGCTTAGGAGAGTTAGTTAAATCAGAAAAGTATATAAACCACAATTTCTACCAACGTATTCAAAAGAATGAAGTTAAAGAGACTCTTAAACATATGAAGGGTGGTAAATCGGTAGGACTAGATAATATTCCTATAGAAGTTTGGAAAATACTAGGAGACATAGGAATCACTTGGCTCACAAGACTATTTAATGAAATATGGAAAAATCAAAACATGCCCAAGGAATGGAGAGGGAGTACACTTATACCCATATATAAGAACAAGGGAGACATTCAAAATTGTGCGAATTATCGAGGTATCAAGTTAATGAGTCATACTATGAAATTATGGGAAAGAATTATCGAACGTAGGTTAACGGAGAACCAATTTGGATTCAGGTCAGGCATATCTACTATTGAAGCGATTCACCTTTTGAGACGTCTTATGGAACATTTTAGAGCCAAAAAGAAAAACCTTCACATGATATTTATTGATCTAGAAAAAGCTTATGATAGGGTACCGAGGGAGGTTCTTTGGAGAACTTTGAAAAAAAGAGGTATCCCATTGACATACATTAACCTTATAAGAGATATGTATGATGGTGCAAAAACATGTGTGAGGACTCGTGATATTTATTGATCTAGAAAAAGCTTATGATAGGGTACCAAGGGAGGTTCTTTAGAGAACTTTGCAAAAAAAGAGGTATCCCATTGACATACTTCTTTGAAGTTAATATTGGGTTACATCAAGGATGAACTGTGATGGATGAGTTAACAAAACATATTCAAGATGAGGTACCTTGGTGTATGTTATTTGCAGATGACATTGTATTAGTGGAGGAGTCTAAGGAAAAAGTTAATAGAAAATTGGAACTATGGAGAGAAATATTAGAAAGCAATGGCCTCCGACTTAGTAGAACAAAGACAAAATATATGGAATGAAAGTTTGATCATTTGGTTACCTCAGAGGACATAGAAATTAAAATTGGCACACATTGCATCCCTCAAAAGGAAAGTTTTAAATACCTAGGATCAATTTTTTAAAGTGATGGAAGAATTGATGAAGATATTATGCATAGAATTAATGCTGGTTGATTAAAATGGAGAGGAGCATCATGTATTCTTTGTGATAAGAAGATACCATTAGAGTTAAAAGGTAAATATTATAGAGCAGCAATTAGGCTTGCCATGTTTTATGGTTCTGAGTGTTGGGCAGTTAATCTCAACATGTACAAAAGATGTTTGTGAAAGAAACGAAGATGTTCAGATGGATGAGTGGTCATACAAGAAAAGACCGTATACATAATGAGGTTATTAGAAACAAATTAGGAGTGACACCAATAGAGGATAAAACGAGAGAATATTGTTTAAGATGGTTTGGAGATATAGAAAGAAGATCAAAAGAAGAACCCATAAGAAGGTTAGAAAAACTAAATTTGGAAAGTATTAAAAGAGGTAGAGGACGACCACGAAAGTGTTGGAAAGAAACAATAAAAAATGATGTAGCTTATTGTGAGTTATCTGCTAACATGACACATGATAGGGATATGTGGAAACAAAGAATCCATGTAGCCAACGTCGTCTAGTATGGGAAAAGGCTTAGTTGTTGTTGTTGTTATCATAACCTGGAACAATGATATCATAAACTCGAAGAATAGATAATTTTGTACCTTTCTTGAAAAAAATAGTATGATCATTTAGACCTCTTTGGTATCTCAAGTTGCATTCTGCCTTACTGAATTTCTCAAACCATGCTCTTGGTGACTGTTTCAGCCCATAAATAGTTTTATTTAGTTTGCACAGTGTATCATTAGATGCTTTAATATTCATTCCAAGAGGAAGTTCCATATATACTTCTTCATTTAAGTTTTCTTTTAAGAATACATTTTTCACATCTAACTGCCACAGATCCATCCAAAGTTTGCTGTCATACTAAGAAGTATTCTTATGAAAGTAAGTTTTGCCAAAGGTGTGAAGGTTTCATTGTAGTCAATATCATATGACTGACTATACCCTTTGGCAACTAATTTTGCCTTATACCTTTTAATGGTGCCTTCTGCCTTATATTTAATAGTGAACACCCACTTCCATCCCACTATATTTATGTCGGGAGGAAGTTTTGTGATGGTCTAAGTATTATTTTTCACAAGGGCATTAAGTTCCTCTTCTATTGCAGCTTTCCATAAAGGACACTTGTTTGCTTCTTCATTCCAGGAGGAATCTTGTGTTTCTCAACATTCACAACAAAAGTTCGATAATTTTCAGAAGTATTAGTATATGAAACACAATTAGAGATAGGATATCATGCACAAGTACGTTTACCTTTGCGAATAGCAATAGGAACCTAAGTCTTCTTCCAGTTGAAATTGAGGATTTGAGTAAGGAGAAATATCTTTGGTAATTGTAGATTGTATGGGTTCCTCTTGAGAGTAAATAATCTTCCTTGATCCTCTCTTTTACATCATGGTGTGCTTTGGTTTATTTGTCTTCTCTCTATAGTCATTTGCATTATCTTCTGCCTCACTAGGAGCTAAGAGAAGGAGATAAAGGGATATATTTTGAGAGGTAGTTGACTCTTCTGAGAAGAATAATAGGGAGTAGATTCTGAGAAGGTGACATACATGGATACATACAGTTTTTTATGGATAGGATCATAATATTTATAACCTTTATGAGAATTTGAGTAGCCAAGAAAAATACTCTTTACAGACCTAGGATCAAGTTTATCACGACAGGTAGATGAACATGAACAAAACAGGTACAACCAAAGATTCGAGGAACTATATAAATTTTTTTGATTCCTTATCAAGACATTTTATTGGACTGTTACTCTTGAGTGCACTACTAGGCATCCTATTTATTAGATGGACAACACTATGAACAACTTTTTCCCAGAATTTAGGTACATTATATTGAGTAAGAGAGTTATGGCTACCTAAAGAATATGACGATTTTTTTCCAGCAATGTCATTTTGCTGAGGTGTATAAGAACAAGAAGTCTGATGAAGAATACCATGTATGTGTAGATATTCTTGTATGCCTACTAATATATTCTCTCCCATTATCTGAAAGAAGAATTTTCACGGAAGTATTGAATTGAGTGAATCAATTTATGCACAATTGGAAAGATAGTAGAAACTTTCGATTTTGATTTTATTAAATAAATAATTATGAGACGCGTACAATTATCAATAAAGGAGACAAAATACTTCTGACCAAACAATGAAGTAACTGGACTAGGACCCCATATATAAGAACGAAGGAGCTTAAAAGGTTGAGATCACCTAGAGTCACTTAAAGGATAAGGAGCTCTTTGGTGTTTCTTAAGTTGACACACTTCACATTCAAACGGAGGTTTATTTAACTTGACTCTAAGATGAGGTAAAACATATTGGAGCGTTGCCACATGCAGATGACCTAGACAATAATGACAAAAATGAATTTCTGCGTCTTGAATAGTTGCAACTGAAGCACTATAAGAAGTTGTATGTTGAAGGTGGTCCTCCAAGATGTATAAGCCCTTCTGTAGGCTATCATGACCAAAGGTTTTTTCCTTATTCAGATCCTGAAATACACAGCTAGCCAGAATGATTAAAAGTTATTATAATTCATAGTACGAGTAAATGAACTGACTGAGAGTAGATTTATAGGAAAGCTGAGAACATGATAGACTGATTTTAAGTCTAAAAAACATGTTGGTACACTTTCCAGTCCAATCACATACGAATACGAGCCATTTGCTAACTTAATTGGCTCCCGTTTTTGAAAAGTCTATATTTTGAAAAATATGATGACTCTCCTACCATGTGATTTGTAACACCCGAATCAATAATCCAAGTTTTTGAATGAAAGGAAGAAAATTTGTTACCCTTCACAGTATGTGTCGCATGTGCTACTGTAGCGTGAGAAGAAGTAGGTTGAGAATGTTCATATAATTTTGTTTCTAGGCTCTCTATCCTTTTAATAATCTCTTGAATGCCATCGGTATTGGGCGTTGGATTTTCAACAGCATGTGAAGAGTAGTTTCAATTTCTAGAAAAATCAGGTCTACCATGTAATTTCCAATAATTTTCTCTAGAATGTCTTGATTTACCATAGTGAGAACACATAATTTTATCCTTCTTATCAGAATGAAAACGACCACGTCCACGTCCACTATTTTGTTGTCCACCTCTTCCATAATAATGTGAGTTTTCTCCACTTGTTTGAAGTGCATGTTAATATGTGACAGAGGTGCTGTGCTTCTCAAGATTTCTGCGATCTTCTTACCAAATTAATAATGACTATACTGTGTCAAGTGAAGGAAGTTCTTCTCTGCCTAAAATGTAAAGTTTTATTGACTCAAAATCTGAATTTACGCCCCATAATAAGTGAAATATTTTTTTCTTCTCAATTTCAACATTTCTTTCGGTGTAACAAGAACACTTTATATTTGTATAGAAAAGAAGTTCATCCCATAATCCTCGAAGATCTGCATTTTACTTACTGATAGAACGAGTTTCTTGTTTACATTTTTTGATCTTTTCCAATATCTCGTACTCTTTTGCAACATTCTTTTTTCTGAAATAAGCTTTAGAGATTGCACACCAAATTTCATGGGTAGATTCAAGAAACATAAAGGTTTTTGCATCTCTCCCTTGCTATAACAGTCAGTTCATCTAACTTAGATCATTCTAAGTAATTTCTGCCATCTAACTTTGTTGTTGCAATCTAAAAATTTTATCCTTTTTCGTGTGTGAGATGTTAAGATAAGTTGAAAGAGCTTTCAACCTCCTTTCCTTTACCGACCATTTATAAAAATTGAATAAACGGACTTCTCACAATTTGTTTTTGTTTTCTGAGCAAAGGTCCAATCTTAAACACTTCTATTTCCAAAGAACCAGATGAGATTTAATGCTGGAAATATTCAGAATCCAGCAACCACAACTTCACCAATTTGAAACTCATCGACCCCCTTCAAGGCTAGATCATAAAGCAACCACAACACTAACTCCCCTATGGCTACTCCATGCCTCGTAGTGATGATGCTACTCTCAGGACTGAAAGACAATGAGAGATCAGCAATGTGCCGCAGGCTCCCTTTCCTTAATGTCCACATATTAAAGCAACCACAACTTCATGACGAGATGTATGTTGTCAACTCTGCTTGGATGCATAACTTGAGTAGATGGGTCCACTGGGGCGCACTATAGATGGTGCTATATGCTGACAATATACTGGATATCAAGTGGCTTAAGACCTGAAAGAAGTGTCACGCTTGCTATGGACGCAGAAGACAGGACTTTGCGATAACTGAAAGTTGTCTGCTACCTTCCTTTCTTGATTTACACACCTTTTCCCAGACTGTACGTCTTCCAGAGATCTTCAGAAATATGTCTTCTTCATAAATCTGTTGCTTAGGCCATAACAGAATTTTCTTCGCAGAGTTGTCTCTTACTTTTCATAATAAACCGACTCTTTCTCAAACAAAATACTAATTTAACAGCCTTATAGGCTCTGATACTATGTTATAAAATTCATATTATTGAAGAAAAATATGAGAAACTTACAGATATCGGCAGATTGGGGGCATTCCTCAAATCTGTCCCAAAACTGTGACTCGACCCCTGTTTGTGGCTGCTTTCAGCCTTCTTCTTCTCTACACTTAACCCTAATCTACCTATTTATAAGTAATATCTAACTTGAATGACTAAACTATTCCTAATCATGATTAAGTATTACTAAATAGACATAAACTACCTTAAGACCTATAACGACTATTAGTTAACAATATCTAACAGCAACTCCTGCCCTAGCATTACCTTACATGGAAATACGATAAGTATTTTGCCTGTGAAAGTGAAGAATTTTCCATTCCAAATTATTGGATAATGTTATGAGAGATTTCTCAAAGTGTTTCATATATCACTTTTGGGATTCTATGTTTGATATTTTGAGCATATTTTCTTGGCATACTTGCTGGCATGCAAGACTTGGATGCTTGGGGGTGCTACATTCTAGCATTCCTTTGTTTCTTATTTCTCAAAATAAGAGCAGAACCAACCACAACAGAACATTCCAAAAACATGAACCAAGGAAAAGAACTTCACCTAATTGACCTAAAGGCCTAACATGTGTTTCCTGTGTTGGTCAATTGAAAGTGATTATTGGTGATACTGTTTCATGAATTGAGCAAGAATGCACTTTTTGCTGATAATGTGTGTGTTATCTTGCTATTGACATGTACTAGAAAGAAGCATACTTGGATCAAAATGCTGAGTTTGTTTCAGCAATTGCTCTTAGGATTGATAATTTTTTTGGTAGTTTGTTTTGATGTCAGTTGTATTTGCAGCTTATTCGGCTTAAGAGGGACTAGCAGAGTATACATGAATGCTGACTTGCTGGTAGTGGATCTTCTGCTTCCGTATTTCTTAATCTGTGACGTCTTATTTCAGGTATTGCAGTCACATCAAGATGAAGTATGGTTTTTGCAGTTCTCTCATAACGGAAAATTGTTGGCTTCATCATCACATGATTGTACTGCAATAATATGGGAGGTAAATATGGAATTTTCTTGAGAAGTTTTTATGTAACTTTTGCCTTTATTGACGTGTTAAAATATTTTTCACTTCAGTTTCCTTTTTTTTAATTCCATGATTAACTTGTACCTGTATATTTTTTTTGAATTATACTGGGAACTGGAAATGTACTTACAATAGCAGCATCGAGATCTTGTTCATGGTCCTCGTCAAGCATTTATTTGAGAACCTTTCTCACAATTTATGGTTTTTTCCCTTATTATGCCACACTACAATTAAAATCTCATTTTCAAGAAGATTCTCTCCCTCTTTGGCAAAAAGTAATTTGTAGAATAGGTGATCTGACTTAGGGAGGGCAACAACAACAACTAAGCCTTTTCCCATACTAGATGGGGTAGGCTACATCCACAGGGCCCTATCATGGCCATTCTAGCATTTAACTCAATAATTCTTTATTGTTTCTTTCTAACACTTTTCACCGAGAGAGGAATGCAATGTTATAAATATCGTATGTGATACGGGTGTATCAGTTGTAATGAAGACTATGCTTCAATATAGTTGCGGAAGATCAATGAGTAGACAACACCACAAAGTAACAATCACAAAGCCTTAGAAAAGGCAATAGCTGAGAGCAACAAGTGCATGCGAAAAGGAGAATAAACACAACACAAGCTTGAATAAATAATCTTTATTCATTAGCCATCAAATGCTTGATTTTATAATGGATTACAAGTCATATTTATAGTGTAGAAGGTGGTGTATAAGAGAGGGAGAGAGAAGAGGCAAAGGGGGGCTGGCTGCCGCTGGGGACCAGGGCCCCCAACGTCTAGTGGCTCTGGGGGCCCCTGGCCTTGTTCTTTAACACCCCTCCTCAAACTGACAGCTCCATGGCCTGAAGTTTGCAAATTAAAGATTGAAATCGAGGAACAGGTAAAGACTTGGTGAACACATCTGCAAGTTGATATTCTGATTTTATAAACTGTAATGTCAAATTGCCTTGTAGATGCTCTTCACGAACATAGTGACAATCCATCTCTATGTGCTTTGTGCGCTTATGGAAGATATGGTTGTTGGCTATATACATAGCACTTTTGTTGTCACAAAACATTATTGGAGGAGCTTCCAGTTGTATACCCAAGTCTTGAAGTAGTCGTCACAACCAAGTTAGTTCTGTAGTAGTGTTGGCCATAGCACGATACTCAGCTTCGGTAGACAAAAGAAACACTTTTTGTTATTTCTTGCATCTCCATGAAATGAGTGAGTGACCAAGGAATATGCAATATCCGGTAGTAGAGTGCCTGTCGTTCACATCACCACCCCAATCAGCATTTGAAATAACGCGGAGGAAGATAGAAATACTCCCTTAGTTGAGGTTTGTCGAATATAACGAACAATCCTTATAACAACACTCATATGCACTGAGGTGGGTGCATGCTGAAACTGACTTACAGTATAAACAACATGAGCAATATCAGGCCGTGTTATGGTGAGATATATGAGTGCTCCAACCATCTGTCTATAAGGTGTGGGATCACTCAGAAGTTCACCATCAACTAGGCGCATCTTCTGGTTGATTACTTCTGGTGTCTCAATAATTTTGTCATCTGTAATACCTAATCTAAGAATAACATCATTAGTAAACTTAGTTTGTGATAAAAAGAAACCTCTATCATCACGGGTTACCTCAATGCCAAGAAAATATAAATGTTGACCAAGATCCTTCATTTCAAACACATTACCAAGTTCTTGCTTGATTTGTTGGATACCTGTGTCATCACTACCAGTAATAATCATATCATCGACGTAGAGCAAAAGGATAACAATACCTATAGAGGATTTTCTTATAAACAGGGTTGTGTCAGTATAACAGATAGGAAAGCCATGCAATGTCATGGATTCAGTCATTCTATCAAACCAAGCCTTGGGAGCTTGTTTGAGACCATATAAGGCTCTTTTGAGCTTTAAGACTTGGTTTCTGGGAAGATTGAGACCAGGAGGAGGCTCCATATATGCTTCTTCCTTCAACCAACATTCAAAAAAGCATTTTTAACATCTAACTGATAAATATTCCAATGATGAATAGTACATAAAGCTATAAGTGTTCTAACAGTTGTCATTCTAACTAAAGGAGCAAAGGTTTCTTCATAATCAATTCTATATTCTTGAGAATAACCCTTGGCAACCAATCTAGATTTATAACGATCTAATGAGCCATCACCATTAGTCTTGATTTTATAAACCCACCTACAACGTATAGTCTTTTTGTTTGATGGTCTAGAGACTATATCCCAAGTTTGGGCTCTAAATAAAGCATCTAACTCTTCATTCATTGCATGAGTCCATTCTTGTGATAATTGAGCTTCTTTAAAGGTTCTAGGTTCCTTTATAGCTTAAATATTTGTTACTAAAGCTCTATGTCTTGGTGAAAAACTATCATATGACACATCTTTCAGGAGGTCTAGAATCACGATTTGACCTTCTAGGGATAGGCATAGACCTCCTATTATAATGTTGATCAAAGGGAGTAATAGAATGTCTGGTAATCATAGGTTCATCAAGCTCATTTTCTTCATGAATTACCTCTTCACCTAAAATATCATTCTAAGGAGTAGGAGGAGTCATTAATAGAACTATCATCATCCATGCTTTTAAAAACATATTCATTTAAAAAAATCTAACATCTCGAGATACATAAAGCTTATAATTTTTACAATCATAACACCTATATCCCTTTTTGGTTATTCCATATCCTAGAAAGACACATTCTATGGCCCAAGATGATAATTTATCATCTTTGTTAGTATAAACAAAGCATTTACATCCAAAAACATGTAATCTTGAATAGTTATGAGAAACTTTAAAAAGTTTTTCTATAGGAGACATATTTTGTAAAACAGAAGAGGGCATCCGATTAATTAAATAGACTGCAGTCATAATAGCTTCTTTCCAAAAATTTTTAAGAACACCACTTGACAAAGCAAAGTTCTTGTGGTTTCCACAATATGTCTATGCTTTCGCTCGAAAACACAATTTTGTTGAGGGGTCTTAGAACAAGAAGTTTGATGTATAATCCCAAACTTATTGAGATGCTTTTCAAAATCCTTTGACATAAACTCTCCTCCTGAATCCGATCTAAAAATTTTTATAAGATTATGAAAAATAACAAAATTTTGAAAGACATCGGATTTTGCTTTTAAAAGATATACTCATGTACACCTAGTAAAGTCATCTATAAAAATAACATAATAGGAAATGCCTCCTTTAGACAAAATAGGTGCCGGACCTCATAGATCCGAATGAATTATTTCGAAGGGCCTTATTGTAACATGTGTCTTGTTTGGAAATGGGAGATGTTGCATTTTATCAAGAATACAATCTTTGCAAGAAAAAGATTCCTTAAATTTCATTCCAAGAGGACATTGATATAATTTTTGAGCATTAAGATATCCAAGTCTCTTGTGCCATAAAAGGGCATCATTTGTCAAAACATTAACATATCCTATACTATGCAAATAGTCCATAATGTAAAGTCCGCCCTCTCTATGGCCACACCCAATCACCTTCTTCGAGAGGCGGTCCTGTATAATACATTTTGTGGATGAAAAGGTTATAACACAATTTTTATCCGAAATTTGGGATACGGAAAGTAAGTTTAAATTTAGTTTTGGAATACCACTAATTTTGGAAACTTCAAAATTTTTGTTTTGCAAGTCACCAATTTTATCAACATTTAATTGTGTACCATCCACCGTATAAACACATGATAAGGGTTTTTGAACACATGATTTTAAGATATGTTCATTACAAGTAATATGAAATGAAGCACCCGAATCAAGAATCCAAGAGATCATACGAGTTCCTTTTGTTGAAGAGGAGCAAGCCACACCAATCGTTGCTTTTTCCTTCATTTGAGCTTCAAGTTGCTTTAATTTTTGTTCAAGTGTAAGAATGAAAGATGAAACATGTTCTTCTACTACAACCACCTTCTTTTTAAAATTTGGGCTTCTCTACAATGACGGCAAATGATGTCTTTTCTTTTTTCTTCACTTTTGAAATGAGGAGGTTGATAAGTCTTCATATTTGCTCCGGGTTTTGATGCGGTCAAGGCGGTGTCTTTTTGAAGTCTTGCTTCATTCATTCTTGTTTCCACAATTTGAAGATCGGTAAGAATCTCTTCTTTTATAGGAAAATGTTTCTTATGAATGAGCGATGATCTTACCCCTTCAAATTCTTATTGGAGACTTCTTAGAAATTGATATACAAAGTCCTCATTGTCTTCACATTGTCTCTCACTAAGACATTGTGTACATTTCTTTTTGTAACCATATAATTGATTCCAAACATTGAAAAATTCTCCAAAAAATTCGTTTACCCCTTTATCTTCTTGCTTAAGTGAGACTAATTTGTCTCTTAATGCCATCGTATGAGCCACATCGCTTTGAACATGGGATCTTTTTAAATATTTTCATGCTTCTTTAGCGTTGATGAAATCGGCCAAAGTGTCAATAGTGTGCTCGTTTACATTATTCATGAGCACCCATAGGATCGTTCTATGGCCTCATTCATATTCCTCTTTTTGTTCAAGTGTGGTATTGATAGAGGGTTCTATCTTCGAATCACTTACATAGCTTCATAATTTTTTGAAATAAAAGTGGTGTTCCGTAGATTGGGCCTATGTTTTATAGTTTGAAGATGTCAGACGAAAATTGAAATCCCTTTTATCATCTATATTTCAAGGAGAAAGAAACTAAAGAGGTAAACTTACAAAATACGATTGACATGCTTTTCGAGGTGATAAACAATACTCCCACGATCGAAAAATGACTCTGATACCATGTAATGAAGAATATACTTCAATATAGTTGCGAAAGATCAATGAGTGGACAACACCACAAAGTAACAATCACAAAGCCTTAGAAAAAGCAATAGCCGAGAGCAAAAGTGCATGCGAAAAGGAGAATAAACACAACACAAACTTGAATAAATAATCTTTATTCATTAGCCTTCAAAGACTTCATTTTACAATGGATTACAAGTCATATTTATAGAGTAGAAGGTGGTGGGGAGAGAGTAGAGGCAAAGGGGGGCTGGCTGCCGTTGGGGACCAGGGCCCCCAACGGCTAGTGGCCCTGGGGACCTTGGCCCAATGGGCTAGGGCGGGCCACTCTGGCCCAGTTCTTTAACATCGGTATGATTCAGGTACATGTATCGCACTTGTATGGCAATATATCATATGATACTCTGTAATACGGGTAATGTATCGTACGATACATCCCGTATCACACGATACGGGGTATTACGATACATGATGATTTTTTAAAGATTTTTTATGATATTTATGATTATTTACTATTTTTTGTTTTTTAATATTTTAATGTACCATGTCGTACGATATGATACGATTATCGTATATTGGTGCTCTATATGATACAAGTACTGATATGCTAATTACAATGTTGGAGGAATGACGTTAATTTTCTCTTTCTTGGACAAAATGTTCTTATCAATGTCTGACAAAATTAAGTCATGCTGACTTTGTTCCTTGGTGTAACTTTTAGTTATTGGCTTCCTCGGTTTGTTCAAGCCAGCTTAGCAACTGGCTCATATTATCCTCTTGATACTAATTGCCTTGTGAAACTATTTTGCACTTTAACCTTTTGCGTCCATTCTTGTTTAAAGTGACCTTGCCTGCATTTTAGCTCGTGTTAGGGTTTGATCATCCAAGTACTTGTCATTCTGCCTTTGAACAACTGTCATGCTTGCTGATTACCATATATTTTGGATACCTACCCCTTGTTGGGCAAGTACTCACTTGTCTAATATACTTACTGTTGTATGTCATTCAGGTTAATGAGCGCTTTGAAGTGTCATTGAGGCATACACTGATTGGGCATCAGAAACCAGTCTTTTTTGTTACGTGGAACCCTGATGATTGTCAGTTGTTAACTTGTGGCGTTGAAGAGACTGTCCGGCGGTGGGATGTTGAATCTGGTAGCTGCTTGCAAATATATGAGAAAAATGGCTTTGGCATGGTCTCGTGTGGTTGGTTCCCGGATGGTAAAATGTTGTTTGCTGGTGTAAAAGATAAAAGTGTTTGTGTATGGGACTTAGATGGGAAGGAGCTTGAGTGGTGGAAAGGGCAGCGTGCGGTCAAGATGTCTGACATGATGATCACAAAAGATGGAAAGGTTATCAGCATGGATAAGGAGAATAACGTCATTTTGAAGGACAGAGAAACGAGAGCTGATAGGGTGATTTTGGAAGACAAACCTATAACTTCTTTTTCGATGTCAAGAGACAACAGGTACCTGCTAGTTAATTTGTCAAACCAGGAGATTCATTTGTGGAGCATAATAGATGATCCAAAGCTCATCACTAAGTATCGAGGTCACAAGCGCACCCGGTTGGATATCCGTTCTTGCTTTGGTGGGTCAGAGGAAGCTTTCATTGCTAGCGGCAGCGAAGATTCACTGGTATGCAAACTTTTTCCATTTCTTTTTCTTTTTCCATTTTCTCAAAGGAAACCTTGACACCTGCATTCATTCCATAAAGTGAAGTAAACACACACCTATAGCCCATCAACAAACATCTATTTTATAATGATGGCAATCTGATCCCGTAGAGCAGATAATTATGTTGCATGGCTGATCACATAGAGTCGATTTATATCTAAGTGCTCTCTCTCTATGGTTGGTCTCACGTAGACTCGATTTGTTTTTACCGGTTCCTTCCATGAAGTGGGGCATTTCCAATAACCATTTGGGACAAGTTCTGGCACTCTAAATGTTGGAGAAGGATAGAATATGAGCCTGGATATGCCTGTGCTTGCAGTTGACAGTTGAGAGAGAGTTTGGATATAGGCATAAAACTGTGGTCAAAACCATTTATTTTTTCATTTTTTTTATTTGTGACTTCAAGATTCATGATCACTCTCAAGTTGGCATCGCTTACAGCCTCTTTAAGTGCAGAACAAATTAAGATAGTGGTGTCCTTGTCATTCGAAATCATAAGTTTTTTAAACAAATTAGGAATGAGAGAATAAACAGAGCCGTTGGAACCCATGGAAATTGATACATGCTTTTCATTTGATAATATTCTCGATCTCATTTTGGAAAAAGAAGCAAAATTCTTGATGTGGTATGAGGTTACTATGTGGTTCGATATTGGAGGCAACAAATGTGCATGCATGCATGTGCTTGTGTTTGTGTGTGTGTGTGTGTGAGAGAGAGAGAGAGAGAGAGAGAGAGAGAGAGAGAGAGAGAGAGAGAGAGAGAGAGAGAGAGAGAGAGAGAGTTTTTAAAGGATTCCAAATTAGTCAAAGATAACTGCTCAGATGGGGCTTTTCTTTTTTGGGTTACAAGGGGAGGCTGCGCAGCCCAACACACGCAGGTACACCATGTACTCCTCTGGGAGTCAACTCCCCACCAGCATCAAAGGCGTCAATTTGCCCTGCCAGTTGAGCTAACACTCTGGGTAACTAGATGGAGCTTTTGTTCTAGGTTTTATTACAATTTCATTCTGTAAACTGTTGCAGTGGCCAGCTTTCTGATTTTTTAAAGGTTGAATTATGGGGACATCTTATTCTGGGGCTTAACTTTATTAACTTATACCGAAAGTAGTGTTCATAGTTGATGCACTGGCGGATCTCTTTTTCACGTGGTCTTACCTTTTTTTTCCTTTACGATTTTCTTTTGATCCATGGTCTTTTGTTTAGCTCTCAAATGTTAAAAACATTGCAGGTTTATATATGGCACAGAAGCACAGGGAAACTCTTGGAGAAACTCACTGGGCATTCAGGAGCTGTGAACTGTGTAAGTTGGAATCCAGTTAACCCGTACATGTTGGCATCAGCAAGCGACGATCGAACAATAAGGGTTTGGGGTCTGGGTGATGTTGACTCAAAGCTTGTCAATGGTTATTCTAGTAATGGTATTACCCACAATTGCAATGGAGTGACATAATGATAAGGGTACAGAACTGCACGAGGAGAGAGGTTCACAGTCTTCTGTCTTGTCTGTATATTCTTTTCGTTTTCTTATTGGCGATTTTAGCAATCAAAGGTGTAAAAATATACACACTTGCCAATAAACTCTACTGTGACAATTTCTTTCTACACTCAAGGTAATTAGTTTGTGGTACCATCAACATCTTTTGGCTGTTTTCTGCAGCGCAACTGCTGCCATAGGACTCGAGATGCGCCCTGTATATTTTTTTGATCTATGATATGCGGGAACTTTTCCAGAGGTTTGGAGACTTTATTGCTCGTCTCAGTGGAAATCTCATCGAAGCAAACTCCCCTTGGACTCGAGAAGCCAGCTGCCTCGGCATTGTGGCTGGGGGTTAGCAACCGTGGCTGAAAACACATCCTCCTTCAACTTGAAGGTATTGCAACTCAGCTCCTTGCACAGTGAACAGCATATCTTGAGGCTTATGGCAAATTGACACTGCTAGCAGGGTGCTGCTGGCGCTCGACACTTATGTCCCACTAAAAGTTTCAACCTAAAGATAGTATTAGTGCTATGTGACGCTTGATAGATAACTCTATTAGTGATGTTATTCTTATATTTTTAATTACGTAAAATAATATGTAAATCATATTTATATATTACTATGTCCTTGCAACATCATTTTTGAATTTTCCGCATCCTGCATGAACGCCAATGTCTAGCACCTGCACACTCACTCTTGTAACAGCTTAAGGCCTACCCTCCCTGTATTTCGTCCTCAAGGAAAGTTTAAAGCATCATGTTAATTTGTTATTTTAGTTTTTTGATAGGCAAGCTGGGTTTAGGCAGAAACGAATCAGACAATGATCATTCGGGAGGTATCGATCTTGGGGCCTTCCATTTGACCTGTTGGTCAGGAGAATGTAGATCCATAGTGTGGTTCTGAAACATAACAAAACAGCAATCATCTGCAATCTGACCTTATTATGACGTTGGTGTGATCCAATAAAGTTGCGATTATCACCTTGTTTTTTCTTACTCTCTTGATGTGCTAGATGCATGTTGAATCCATGCTTCAAATTCATCTATTTCGTAATGTTTATATGCCAATGATGTCATACAGATATGGGCAGTTCATATCTGGAGGCCTTTATGGAGCAGCTGATCTGACGGCTAGCCAGCTGAATAGATGACATGTTCATCCTTTTATAAGGATTCTTGACAGATTTTCTTAAAGATCCTACACATAATTATCCTTAGAACAACAACTAAGCTTTTTTCCATTTTAGATGGATCGGTTACATGAATTGTTTGTTTCACATAGTTCTATCATGCACTATATTAACTCAACATGGGCTAGATCATTCTTTATTGTTTGTTTCCAACACTAGTTTTTCATATTTCTTACTTAAGCTTCTTTTGGTAGCCTTTCTACGTGTTCAAATCATCTTAAACAATCTTTCCTCATCTTTATCCTCTAATGGTGCAACTCCCCGTTTGTTTCTATTAACCTCATTATATATATATAGTCCTTTCTTGTGTAACCACTCATCCATCTCAACATTTTCATTTATGCCCTGCACAGAATTATCCTTAATAAAAAAAATCAAAACTCTGCATTGAATCTCCAATAGACTTATATTGAGCTCTGGTTTAGGCAAAAATCTTAAGAAATGCTCATAAACGAGCTTTTCTGAGCAACATCGAGCTGAACATACAATTTTGAATTCAAACGGTTTAACAAGTGAATATGAAAGTGCCACGGACAAGTGGAACTGAGCAGAACTATTAGTGGCTTGATTCACTTACCAACCCTAAGGTCAAGGTAATGTTGGAATTTTCTTCTTTAGGGTTGTGACGAGAAAGAATGAAAGTTGGATTTTGAGTGAGCACCCAGGGCGCCAGCTCGACTAGCAGGACGCTTTGATGCCACTGCTGGTGGTAGGGAGTTCGACTATGAGAGGGTGCATGTGTGTTACGCATTAACTTTCCCTTCGAATAAAAAAAGGAAAAAAAGGAAAGGATTTTTAAGAGTTGATCTTCACAAATAGAAGCATGCCAAATCCAATCTCTGAAGTCGGATTCGATAGAAAGAACTTACAAGACTCTAAAATAAAATAAAAAATCATGTGCCTACCCAAATAACAAAAGGAAAAAAGGTGAAATATCAATAACTTAAATTTGATTGTAGTTTTTGTCAATGCCTCTTTATTTTTTCCCATAAAAAGGTGAAATCTTTCGAAGAAGATACAATGGTGGCTATGTAGAATGTCAAATTAAAAAAAAACACTATATTAACAGCTGAGACTTTACACAGTTGGCTGCCGAATAGATCGCCCCACTTTCGGGAGGCAGTTGTTTTGCAGATCACATGAAATCCGCAAGTAGGTCTCACAATAAGGTTTCACCCCATTCTTCCGTGCCCAATTAATCTAAGGAGGTTTAGGATCAAGTGATAATGCCTGATTAAGGGAAAATGTCAAATGAGGATATTAGATAAAGGAACATCGGGTTAGGCTACCTCTTATATATATATATATATATATATATATATATATATATATATATATATATAGAGAGAGAGAGAGAGAGAGAGAGAGAGAGAGAGAGAGAGAGAGAGAGAGAGAGAGTCTAACATGGTCCATGTTATATACTTGATTTTAATGGTTGGATGGATGATTGAGTGTAAAAATGAAAAGGTAAAAACATACATTTACTTTTTGTAGGTATACTTAAATCACATTGCTTTGAACTCATCCTACATCTTTTACATGATTAAAATTTTCAAGGATTAGCAAGAGGAAAGGAATCCCCATATGACTTGGAAAGCTATAAACCGGTAGAAAATAAAGGATTTTTTTGTTATAACGGGAGGCCGAAGACTGCACCCTTCAGGAGTCGAACTCCCACCAGCGGCAAGGGCAACAGAGCCTCTTGCCGTTAAGCTACTGCTTTGGTTTCTTTGTTACCTAAATTGTTACCCTAAGGTAGTTAGTTATATTGGGGTATTTACTATAAATGATGGGCCATTTTGTACAAGTTTCATAGGGAAACTTTAGGCAAATGGAGTGTCATTTTTATTTAGGGTAACAATATTGGAGTGTCATTTTCATAAATGACTGTCCCTGATTCAAGGTTGTTCGGCTAAAGGTTAGCTTAGCTCATGAAAATAAGCCGAGCACTTAACAAGTTTTCTTCGATTAAACTCTCTCTCTCTCTCTCTCTATATATATATATATATATATATATATATAAATCTAGATTTAACACACAAGAACCAAAAGAAGCTAATGATCTCTATGATTTGATTGATATGATTAAGGATAGAGATTTAAATTGAAAAGTGAATACTTTTTATATGTTGTAGTCCGTTAATCATCTCAAAAATCAAACTGTTGTAATAAGTTCTTTGCAGTTCTCTAATTTTATCGTTTCCTAAATGTAGGTTCTTTTTATATATATTTATATATAAAGAGATCTCCTGCACTTAGGAAACCTATAAAATTTCTCTCTCCAAGTACTAAGGAAATGCAATTTTTCATTATGTACCTCAAAAGGGAAATTACTCTCTCTCTCTCTGTTAGAAAATTCAGTTGCACGTATCTTCTTTACCCTTTATCTCTCCAAGTACATTCTGGTTTTCGGTTAGACAAAAACTTGACCCTTTAGGCGTGAGTGCAAACAATGGCAAAGGAAGAGGACGCGAGTCACATCAAACGAATCGATCTTGTGCAGAAAGATGACGAAGTAGAAGAACATCAATCGATCTTATGCAAAGAAAAGAGAAAAGGAAAACTTGATCCTTTGGATATGAGTGAATCGAATAGCAGAAGGAAAAGAAGAACGTCGCAGCAAGCTGAAGGAGACACCACAACGATAAATGACTTGCCACACTCCATCATCCTTTCCATCCTGTCTCTTCTACCCACGAAGGAAGCCGTTGCTACGTCAATTCTTTCTCGTTCATGGAGGCACCTTTGGACCTTCCTTCCTTCTCTTCATCTCGACTTCAACTGGGTGAAGAATACTGAATGTCCTCGTAACAAAGGTTTGGCATGGTGCGAGATTGTAAATCATATCCTCGAGTCTCATCAAGCTCCGATCCAAAGATTCTGGATAACTGGCGTATCTGTTTGTCTTCCTCCAGATATCAAAAAGATTTTTTATCATTTGGAAGCAAAGGGTGTTAAGGAACTTCGCTTCTCATGCGCTACTATCGAATACTTTCCTAGATTTTTGTTTCAGCTTTCTTCTTTAACAAGCCTATATTTGCAGCATTGTATTATTGTGCTGGCTCCAGAGTTCAAAGGGCTTGAAAACTTGAAGGAATTAAACTTGAAGGAAATCGAATTCCATGAGTGTGATTTTTTACGTCTCGCTGGTGGTTCTGAGATTCTTGAAAGTTTGACCATTGATGGTTGTGATGAACTTGTGCTTAGTTCCAGATTTGGAGGCTTTCGGAAGTTGAGAAAACTGACTTTAAAGGAGATGAAGTTCAGCGAGACGGATTTTCGGCTTTTAGTTGGTGGTTCCGAGTCTCTTGATAGCTTGGTAATCTATAGGTGCAATGGTTTCCACCATCTTGACGTTAGGTGTGACAGTCTGAAATCTCTGGAAATCTCTGGAGATGAATTTGTGCAAGCTGATCTTACTCATGCATCTAAGTTAGCAAGGTTTTCTCTGACTATTTTTGAAGGCGATTGTTGTGGTGAACATGGATGCTTACTCATGAAGATGCTGAAGGGTTTGGTTCATGTGAAGAAAGTTGATCTTTCGTTTGGCTCGTTGCTGGTAAGAACTTATCCTCTTTCCAAATTCTTTATTCATTTATAAAGCTTATAACGTCACAGTCGATTTCAAATGTTCAAACAATCAGCCAAAATGAACCGAATTTAATAGGCCATGATTCACAATTCAGATTCACATAAAATTGAATATGCAGCCACAAATATCGAGATGCCAAAATGCGGCCACATTAAGGTTCATTTTCTTTGATCTTGGTTGGTTCAGTCGATTCCAAAAGATTGGTTGTTTGTTGCTAAAAGGGTTGAAAGAAAAAAGGCACAAACCCTAACTGTAAGCTTGGAAGAGAAAAGCCACCAAGTTCGATTTGAGTAGACTGATTGTATGACCATCCAACTGAGTGGACTGATTAGGTTTAGAATGATAAATGGGTAAATTTTGCTTTTTCTATTGACTCTGTTCATTTAACTGAAAATTGCTTTTCTGCTTGTCAAAACCAGGCATGTCCTTACGTCGATCCCGGCTTGCATACTGAAAGATTCCGTTTTGTTTTGCGTGATTTAGTGTTTCTGGACATTCAAATGGAGATCATGAATAAATTTAGCACAGATTTGATTTGTCGCTTGTTCGAAAGTGTGCCTAATTTGCAGACACTCATTATTCAGGTCAGTATATATATATATATATATATATATATATATTATTTAGTTCATTTGCTTGATGTGATTAAATTGTAAACTGGGTTCTTGCCAGATCGTCTGATTTGATAGCTTGATAACATAGATTCTAAGCAGTATATGTGTTATTTCTTTCTCCTTTCCTTCTTGAACTAAGGTCATATTAGCAGGAATGCCTAAGTTTAAATCTTGACATTATTTGTCGCGCAGTTGGAGATCTTGACAGATGAGTATTCGGTGAACTACTGGCATATGGGGATGCCATTCAGTTTTCAGACCCAGAATCTGCAAAATGTGATCATAAAGGCATTCAACGGAAGCTTTCATTTGGATCTTGCGACATTTTTTCTGAGATATTCTAAAGTTCTTAAACAGATGATAGTCCATTTCCAAAGTAGCATACCGGAGGACACAATGGAGATATTCAGGCAGGGACTGCACAGTACAGCAGAGGCGGAATTTTCTGCAGCTAGATTAGAGTTTAGGGTGTCATAGGTACTTGCTGAATCCATATATGACAGAGTGCGTACAACTTTCATTTCACTTATGTGCACTCTTGGTAATTGGTTTTCATTTAATGTCTCTATATGAAGTTTGATGCAAGATTCTGTCTGCAATCTATTCAGTATGTCTTGTTAGATTAGAGTTTAGGGTGTCATAGGTACTTGCTGAATCCATATGACAGTGCGTACAACGTTCATTTCACTTATGTGCACTCTTGGTAATTGGTTTTCATTTAATGTCTCTATATGAAGTTTGATGCAAGATTCTGTCTGCAATCTACTCGGTATGTCTTGTTAGATGCCGCTCTTTTTCCTCTCTAGCAGTTCATGATATTGACCTTGATATCTGCTTGACTTCACATGGATATAAACTTCATTCAAGATTTCATGTTCAGCTAGTTTGGCTAATTGTCAGTTTAGTTGCTGTAGTTTTGATGCTTGAACCAAGGATTGGGAGCAGGTCAATGTAACAAGGCACAACCCTTTTATCAAGTGAATTGAAGCTTGGCGAGATAGCTGAAGTATCCAAGTCTGATTTCAGAGGCTCGTCTTTATCTTTCTGCCTTTTAAAATGCTTACCAGCAGATATCTCCTGCTGTGAATTGTGTGGAACTGGTTTCAACTTTGTTTTCTATAATTATACGAATTCCAAGGCCGTGTTGTATCCAACTCAATCCAGTATTCGGGTCAGTGTTCGACTTTGGTTTCTAGACTGATGTTGGTCCTACGGGATCTACCAAATAACAGATCATAATATATACCACAGCAAGACCATGACCAATGTAATTTCTTTGATACATTTTTTCTGCAGATATTAATCAAGTTTCATACATTGCTTTTCTCAAGCCACACTCAGCTCCATATATTGGTTGGATCAACGGGTCTGACAAATAAAAGTCTACCATTTATACATCAAAGGTAGTTTCTATATATATATATATATGTATGTATTTGTGTATGTATACCATACACATACATAGATAAATATGCATTACACATTAAAGGCACTCTTGATGTTAAAATCAGTCACTTCACCATTGAGATGACACCCTCATAGTTTGTAAAACTTCATATCAAGTATACTTGGCTTCACTCTTTCACGATATATACTTGCACACACATGTGCGTGTGTTTATGTGTAGTTAACTGTTGAGTAGCTAAGTGGTTTAAAAAATAAACTTAAGTCTTTTCTTCTGGAGCCACTTTGGTGGAAATGGGAAAGGCATAGAAAATTATCCTTGACATAATTTTGTTAGTGTTAGTCCCATGAGAGGGTGCTTTTTTTCTCGTCACAATGGGAGGTTGAAGTCTGGCACGGACACGCATAATCTTGTACAAACATTTTCACAGTTCAATTTTTGAAATTAGTGATGGATATTTGAATTAAAAATATATTATACTTTTATACTTTGCATTTACGTGTGCATTAAATCTGAAGGAATTCAAATATCAAAAATTCAATGATGGAGATGTAAGTATAAAATTATGCATCAAAAGATATTATACAGCTAAGACACTCTCTCTCTTTATATAAAGAGAGATTGTGTATATGAACAAACACATATGTATGTGTGTGTGCGCACTTGTCTCCACCTGCACCCTCTACGTATGTATGTTTAATTATGCATGAAATCCAAATTAGTTGAAAGTCAACTCAAGTCCTTTCTTTTGGTACCACTTTAGTGAGAAATGCAACCATGGATGGAGAAAATTATCCTTAAGATTGTGGTGTTAGTGGAGGGTTGTCCATGAGAAAGTGCCTTTTAGTGCAGTATCGGGGTTTAGGACTTCTCTTGGATTCTTGACCCCGCTTTCTTTTTTATGGCAATGGATATCTTACCCGTTCAAAGAGGGAGGCATGTAGTACGATAGTGAGGATTAGACAAGTTGTCGACTGTTAGTGGTCGTCCCACTTTCAACCATAGTCAGAAAAAAAACAAACTTTTCGAATGCAAGTTGACAATTGTAAAGATAACAAATCCATGTTTTAAGAGACATATATTTCATTTATCAATTTATTTATATAAAGATTTCCATAATATGTAAGCTTTGTGGAGGTTCTATTACCATATGATGCATATTTCTCAAGGTTTTTCTTCACAAAATGTCTTTAAACACCAAAAATATATGTAATTCTTAGAGACGTCAATAAGGGCCGGGAAAAATATGGTTTCTATGGGCCTCTAATATGCTGTCCCAACCCATATATATTACATATATATAGAGAGATTTTATTACATATATATATATATATATATATATATATAAATTTAGATTGTGCTCACTTATATTCAATCATTGCTTTTGGGTGATATGAATATAAAAATATTAGGGATATTTTTATTACTCATGCCACCCAAAAACAATAAGTGGGTATGAGTGTGCAGGATTCACTCTCTTTGCTCCTTAAATGGGCTAGAAATGTCTTGCCTGGTCCTCAATTTTTCGAGGGTCAAGCCCATCTTGACATCTCTAATAATTCTTACTATTTTGTTATCCATTTACCATTTCAAGCTTGAGATATTTAAAAAAAATTATCGAATTTCCCTGCTATTTCTCAAGATTTCAAGCATTTCCTTAAAAAAAAGGTGCACCTTAATATCAAACGCTTGAAAGGTGTTGTCCTATCACTGTAAGCGATCTAGGAAAAGAACTCGATAGTCCAGAGTAACTTTTTGCATAATTGAATAAGATGATGCGATCTCCCTTCCTAGAATCGTGGGTTCCCTTAACTTTTGGCAAAATATATCTAAAAGATTTGACAATCAATGGTGCTAGCTTTTAATTTTCAGCTTATATATAAAATCTGAACCATCCGTAAGGAAAAAAATAGAGTGTATCAGACTCTTTAAGAAAAAAATCGTTGTGCATCATGCCTTTTCACACATCATTGCACATAGATGTAGATGTATGTGTCCATGTGTGTATACAGAGAAAAATAGAGATATAGACCTAGACATGATCGATTCAAAACTGGTTCGCCTGTAGAACCGGCCCCGGACGTGTGTGCTGTATGCATGTACACGCACATAGATATACGTATCGTGCCACCAAAATTCTATGGTGGTAAGCCCGCCCTTGAGTTATATCATTCAAATGACAAGGTACAATACACGGTAACCGAGTCATGTTTAGCATTCATTTGTTTATTATGTTTCATGTATTAAGCAGATAAGACCTGGGTGCTAGGGGTTAGCATGAGTGCTCACAGTGCCACCTATTATTGTTCTGTTTCGTGTAAACGGGAACCGTCAATCACTTATGCATATATATATATATATATATATATATATATATATATATATATATATATATATATATATATATATGAATAGAACAGTATAGGGTTGCATGAATAAATAAATAATATATAATAATTATAAACATGTCAATATCAATAACAACCACACATCCATAGAAATCCATTACAAACAATATAAGAAACAAGTAAAGCAAAACAAAATCAATAAGAAAAGCTTATGTGTTTGAGTCGTTCGTATAGACTTGCTTAGAAAAATCAACTTCTCATTGTTGGGTACGCATGGGTGACTGTCTTTTTCTCCCAAGATAAAACAAACATATAGCATAAGCATATACCTCACTCGAGCCGCCTTCGACCACACCTCAATAGCCTTAGCCGAAGAACGAAAAGAGAGCAGTTACAACCAAGAAAGCTCAAAGAAGAGGAAGATGGGAGGAGAGAGAGTGCACGAGTAACTCCTAATTAAGAAAACCCAAATAATATTTTATAAATAAATGGTGGATTTCGGATCCCGGATCTAATTCAATCAACGCACCTCTTCACATGTAACCATTTCTCTTTAGATTCATTTTACCGTTAGATCAAAACTTTTTCATATAAAAAGGTAGACTAAAAACAAATAAAACTTAGACATAAGCCCAATTTGATGCATATGTTTGATCATGTATGTTCTCCCCGAGCTTTTTAAACTAAAGTTTATAAACTACCAACTATATATAAAAGGATATGTGGGATTCTTCCACTCATAAATACAAGACTAAACTTGTCTCTTAGTCATCTCATGTGTATATGACTTTTTACACTTAAACTTTCATATTTATCAAAGATATATCTTATAAATATTTAGAGGTACTTATAATTAATACATATAGATTTAATTAACCCAACATCATTAATTAATATTAATTCTAACCGTATACCAAACCCAACTTTGGGCCTGTTCGTATCTGCTAGGTCCTCTTCTTCTGTCTTTCTTGGTCCAGTATGGAAGTTTATGTAGTTTGCCACTTGCATGCATCCACATCAATTTACATGTAGATAATTCAATCGCGTCAGCCATTTGATAGTATACCATGTTTGTCCGAGCATGAAGTTCACCACTAACAACCCGACCTGCCTATTATAAGTACCACCACAATGATGGGTGCCACCCACTAACCTGTGCATAATGGAGTCCGCCATGAAATTACGGTTTCATTGTTACTTATCTTCTTAAATGTATATATAGAGTTAGTTGCTAGGATTCCTCAGTGTTTGAGTCCACCATGGAGTCTACAAGCAAGGAGAAACTGCACACTTTGCAAAATGTGGTGGACGGAAAGCATGGTGGATGGAAGACTATGCCTTACATTATCGGTACTCTCTCTCTCTCTCTCTCTCTCTCTCTCTCTCTCTGTGTGTGTGTGCGTGTGTGTGTGTGTGTGTAGCTCCCGTCTAGCCATTCCAGGCAATGTTGCCAGAATTAGCTTTTGAATCGAATTAGTATGATATCAAGAAGGATTCAAGGAAATCGGAGAGATCGAATTGATCAATCTTTTTCGAGAAGATTCAGTGACTCGGCCAAATTGGAAGAAATCAGTTTCAAATTGCCAAATAAAAACAAATTAAACCCTGTTTGAACATAGATATTCTCCTTTATTAAGCCCATCATGAGATCCCTTATTTTGAAAATTGTCTCACAGTTTATATATATATATATATATAGAAGCTGTTTGAATATGTTCCCTTTGTTGCTGTGTTGAACATTGGCATGTCAAAGGTATGTGGGGGTTCTCCGTGAAACTTGGTCTATGTGGAGAATAGATCCGTGTGCAGGGAGGGAGATATATTTATCTAATTATTAGATGCCACCTTGACAATCGCCAACGACATTTCTTATATCAATGTGAACCTTTTGGAATTGATTTGAAACGCAGAACTAATAATTCTTGAATTAAGAGTTTAAATTCCTCATTTATTTCAAATGCTTGAATTTCCATTTCTAGAACTAATTTTTCCAGAAAAAGTAATTCTAAAATTTATTACTTTTCCAGTTTCTTACTTTTCTCGTGACGCAAAAGGGTCTTTATTGGGAAATTTTAGAAAAAAAATGAACATTTAACAACATTACAAACAAAGGTTGTCTTTTAGAAGAAAGAAAATGGGTGTAGCCATGGGGCCGTATCATTCTTAGGACAATTCAATTGCCGACTAGGCCTGATTAAATTTTACAATTGTTTGTTTGTGTGTGTGTGTGTGAGAGAGAGAGAGAGCTGTGTGCCATGTGTGTGTGCACGCGATCTAGAGTGTGATTGTCTGTTATCATACTGTGACTTGGTGAAAAAAATTAAGCAGGAAATGAGACATTTGAGAAACTGGCCACGCTGGGTCTGCTAGCGAATTTCATGGTTTATTTGCTGGACAAGTTCAACATGGAGCAAGTCTACGCCACAAACGTCCTCAACATATTCAATGGGACGTCCAATCTTGCTCCTCTCTTGGGAGCTTATCTCGCTGACTCTTACTTTGGTCGCTATCGGACCTTGGGATTCGCTTCTGTATCTGCTTTCCTGGTACTTAAATCACTTCTTCTCTAAAAGCATGAAGTGTAAAAAAACCTGCATAAGCTTGTAAAAACATGAAGTTTCATATAGATTTTTTAATTATCTTTCTCCATCTGATTCAGAAAAGGATTCCAATATACACAAACGCGGCCCTGTTTGGTAGAGGAGGAGTTTTCCAAAGAAAAAGCATGTTAGCCACATTAATAGACCACAAAACGCCACATTAATTGAAATTCCTTAACGAAATAATGGTTATGCTATTACCAGGGCATGTTTCTATTAACTATAACAGCAACAATTCCACAACTCAGACCACCAGAGTGCACCCACCGCAGTCAGTGCATACCACCATCTGGTCCACAACTGTGCTTGCTCTTCGCGGCTTTGGCGATGTTAGCAATCGGCGCCGGCGGCATCAGACCATGCAACCTACCGTTTGGGTTGGATCAGTTTGATGAATCCACTGAGAAGGGTAGGAAAGCAATCAGCAGCCTCTTTAATTGGTATTACTTCAGTTTCACAGCCTCAATGATGGTTGTGCTCACACTTGTGGTGTACATTCAAGATAGTGTTAGTTGGTCACTGGGATTAGGGATCCCTACACTGTTCATGCTGTGTTCAGTTAGCTTCTTCTTTCTTGGAACCAATATATATGTGATCGTGGAGCCTAAGGGAGGCGTGCTCGCCGGGATGTTTCAAGTGCTTATGGCCTCTCTAAAGAAGCGCCATGTTTGCACGGAAAACGTTGTCTATTTCGATCCTCCTTCGAAATCCAATCTGCCACTTACCAATGAACTCAGGTATGCTGCGTCATTCTCTACTTTCTTCTGTTATGATGAACAATTTTCGAGGTAAACTCCATGCTAGGAGAGCGATCTTTGAGTGCCTTTATCGTTATTGGTTCGTGATATTGTTTTGAAACATCTCTGCAGATTTCTAAACAAAGCTGCAATTATCGAGAAGGATTCCGAGCTCGACACTGAAGGAAAACCAACTAATCCATGGGAACTTTGTTCAGTGCAACAAGTAGAAGAGCTGAAATGCGTCGTGGGAGTCATTCCAATATGGGTATCAGGTGTCATTTCTTTCATGCCAATGGTTCAGCAGAGCACATTCTCGGTTCTTCAAGCTCTAAAAATGGACCGACACTTAAATTCCGGTGGTTTCGAGATCCCCGCGGGCTCACTTAACGTCTTCTCCATGCTCGCCCTCACATTCTGGATTCCCATCTACGATCGCCTGATAGTGCCATCTATGAGACAAATTACAAAGCAAGAACAAGGGATAACACAGCTCCAAAGAATAGGAATGGGCATGTTTCTGTCATGTATGTCCATGTTAATATCAGGCATAGTGGAAAACAAAAGAAGAAACATAGCTTTATTGCATCCTAATAACAATGGTATTGCACCAATGTCAGCTCTATGGTTAGTTCCACAATTTGTGTTAAATGGTCTCTCTGAGGCCTTCAGTGCCATAGGGCAGATTGAGTTTTACTACAAGGAGTTTCCCGAACACATGAAGAGCATTGCTGGCTCCCTCTTCTTCTGTACCATCGCCGGCGCTAGCTACTTGAGCAGTTTCTTGGTCAGTTTTGTGCATAAGAATACTGGCAATAAAGGAGACACAAATTGGATTCAGAATGATATTAACAGAGGCAGAATTGATTACTTTTACTACTTGATTGCCGCTATGGGAATTTGCAATCTCTTATACTTTCTAGTTGCTTCTAGATTATATCATTATAAGGGCAATGTTCATAAGACTGAAGCCACAGAAGGAGATGAGATTGAGTTGGATGCTGTGTAGACAAAGATCAGCATGGCATATAATTAGGGCAGAATGTTCATCAAGGGAGCCTCTGGCCACTGATCGGGCACAATGTTTGCACATACAAATGTATGAAGAAGTTACATGCAGTTGACATTAGAAGGAAACAACGATCTTCTAGAGATTTGGCTTATCTATGTACCTTGATTTATGGTATGCATATTGTTGGAGATGTCTTTTTATTGGCATATTGACTTGAAAAATAATTCAGAGGGTTCCTTTGCCTGTCTTGTTTATTGATGCGCCTTTCCTATATAAGAAATGAAAAAAGAAAATTAGAAGTGTTCCATATTGACTAGGCTCTAAGCTGATGCATGAAGTTTGTGCATTTAGTTTATACGGTGATGTAACAATAGAACCCCAATAGCATAAATGCATTCTGTTTGTCATCTATTACTGGTCCAATATCACAGTGATGATGGATAAAGTCATCTTAAAAAAGCTATAGTGAGAGTTTTGGAGTACTGAAATCCTCATCTATTAAGGAGATAGGATAAATATCATTGATTGGAAGACGCTTAATCGCTAGAATAGTTGAAGACATCATTTTAAAAGAGAATTGGAAGAAATTGTGTCATGAGATTAAAAAATCAAAGAACGAATAGAGAAAGTTGTCGTCAATTACCGAATCAACATATAACTATTAGTTGTGAACCAAACACGAAGAAAGTTTGGAAAACAGGACATCACAAATTCATTTTGATTCAAAGAAAGCTCCTCATATGAAAATTGGAGAGACCGAGGTTTAATTTTGTGATTGGAGGAAGGACAATATCAGAAGAGAAAACTATGAGAGTAGGGAAAGGTTGTTCAAATGATTTAAGGAAAACACAAAGTCAGGAACATAAGTTATTGCATTTGTAGACCCAAACGACAAATGAATAGAATATTGAGAATCATGTTCAAGCAGTTTTTCTAGTGTGAAATTAATTTGGGTATGACTCATACCCTTGACAATCACGAACACAGAGTTGAAGGAGATCCCATAAAAATGTATGAGTATGTGATAGAAGAAGATGAATTTCAGAGAAGGAAGGGACATGTGGTCAGCCTTAAGCGTGTGAGACATACTTATACCTTCAAGCTGATTTTATAGATCATGGAGTCAGTTGATACACCCCAATCTTCGTGACGACAAAAAGAATGACATGAAACAAACGAGGAGTTAAGGACTACACTCAAAAGACTTGACACGATGCTTACGTATACATAGAAGTCTATAAATAGGCATGTGTAATTAGATATAGATATAATCAATGATATAATCATAATTATTTCTTTTTTACTTTTCTTAGGAATAAAAATAATGTAGCCCTTTAATCTACAACTCCCATTGACAACCGAAATACATATAATCAGATTCTAAGATACCCATTTCATCTACCGATACCTTATTCATTTCCGTTTTCCCTTAAAAATGAGGGTTTTAAAATTCTCCGGCACACTTCATCTTTTGGCATTATACTCGTGTGTACCATGTTATGTCATTCTCATGGAACCATCACTTCAAATGGCAACATGTTATATGTTATGAAAGCTATAAATTCTTATATCAGGAGATGATCCTCTCGAAAGCAATTCTTGGTTATTATATGATATGTTCCTTTTTGTGTTTCCACTCTAGGTTCTCTTACCTTCCGTTCCGCTATGTTTTATGTTGTTTGACCTAGATTTATTTCATGAAATATAACCGAGACCCTGAGGTGTTTGATACGTTATAAGCATTCATGAGAGAGAGAAGGGTTCACATCAAATTAAGAAAGCTTGTACGATACTTTCATTGAAAAAAAAATGAAGCTCTTGCTGGTCTAAGTTAAAATCTTTTTATGTAGTTATTGTTAGAAATATATAACTCATGATCCAATGACGGTCTTTACACCCATTCAGCTGGCTGGGTATGCATATTCTTGTAAATATAATATATACGTAATTTACACAAGAATTTATACGAGCCAAGTAGAGAAAACATATTGGCACATAGTGCTTCTTAAACAATTCGTCTGGCCTATACGAGCCAAAAGGTAATCTAAGCTTGATCTCGCTTGAGCTTGTCTTACCAAACTACATGACTATGTCAATGCACCCGATCAAGATGTTGGCCATGGATTCAGCAAGTTGACTTGCCAATTTTGATCATGCACCGAAGTCCGAGAGTTTGTTTCATCCTGATTTCCTAACAACAACAATAACAGCGAAGTCTTTTTCCATACTGGAGGGAGTCACTTATATGAATTCTTTGTTTCTATACAAACCTTTTGTAGAATTCGTAGATAAGTCCGACAAAGTTTGTATTATACGATACAGACGATATGACCTTTATATATCATACGATACATGCCGATAATATATTACTGGGTGTATCGTATCGTGGAGCTCCAAGATATATATCGCATCGTATGTATGATATGGTGTGATACACAAAACACCGGTCTCAATAGTCTTTTAACAAAAAATATTTTTTAATGTTCTTGCCTAACTTTGATAGTAATTTGAGTATAGGAAACAATGAAACATATCATTTTTACCTTTCATTTCTCAAAAAAACAAGTTTTTGAGAATTACTTCAACCTTGGAATAACAAAGACAAGAAGACAAAACTTGTTTCATGTTATGTTGATTTTCTAAAGCCAAAGAAAAACCGTGGTAACTTGAGCCCTCACAGCGCGTCTTCACACTTCAAGAAGGAGAGTTTGATACGAGGCAAATCTCGTACAGTTTTTTTAATTTTTAATTTTCAAAGTTTCATTGGGAATCAAACGAAGAAAAATCATTGATGGCTAATACTTTAGTTTCATATACTCATTTTGAGTCGAAAGCTTTGACACAAAGGATCTATAAAACCCAATCAAGTGATACCCATCTGACGTCAAACCAAGCATCAATACCACTTACGAATCAAGCACACCCTTAAGACAAGGCCTTCTAGTGTTGCCCCTCACGAAAGAAGCACACCCCCTAAGACTGAACTCGAGAATTCTTTCTCGTGCGTTTGCAAAGAGAGACCGAGAACGTGCCAGCCGTCCGAGGCGGTACACTCTTGGCTTCATGGGCAATGATCGATGAAGACCCTTGCAAAATAAATATAAAAGGTAGGATGGGCTTTGGTATAATAGTACTCCTTAAGGGCGTTTGTAGAAAAAATTCTTTTGCTAGAGTTCAAGCAGCGCCCGCCGCTCAACCCGCCTGCTCCCCTCCTCCTTAAACCGCCTCTCTCTCTCGCTCTCGCTCTCTGAATTCCTTGTATTTAGGTTTCTAGTCACCCCTCTTATTTTGATCTTCTCCCGTTATCGATCAAGGTCAGCTTTTGCTTTCATACTTTTTTTCTTTGCCTTATGAATTTTTGGTCAATGTTTGTCATCTCGTCATATGCTGCACCTTTTCTACGTGTATTTTTGGCTTTTCAGTTCTGGGCTATCAGTTGTTCGACGAAATGCCTTAATAAAATCGAGTTACCATGTCGACGTTCTTTGTTGGCATGATATATTAATTATTTCGGGGACAGGGGAAACTGTTTTCATACAGAAAAGCACGTTTCAAGCAGTCGGTGCTCTCACGTAGTTAAGGAGAGGAAGTGCACATTTGGGAGTCTTCACTGTCTTCGTTAGTTCACTGGTTCTGCTGTTCATTCATAGTTTCCTGCTGTTCGCTCTAAACTTCAGTTTTTTATTTGTTTATTTCTTTATCAGATTGACAGAAAGCGAGATGATCACTGGAGGAAAGAATTTGGTGTCCCAGATTCCTGCCTTCTCTAGTGATGGAAAGAAATTGCTCATCTGTACGGGGAATACCGTCTCAATATTCAGCACCGCTACTAGTTTATTGGTAATATTTCGTGTACCATCTAGTCTTCAGGCATGAAATACACATGGTTTCTTAGGATGTAAAATTGCGGCTTGCAGTTATCAGAGTTGGAAGGGCATACAGCACCTGTTACCTCTGTTATTGTTGTACGAGTTTCGGGTCCTGCAAGTAAGATTTTATGCAACTGTTGGACGTCATCGCTAGATTGTACCATAAGATATTGGGATTTTGCCTTAGGAGAATTGATTAAAACAGTGGATGTTCATCTTCCCATCTTCTCTATGGTAAGAGTGGTTTACATGATGCATCTTGTCCATTTCTTTTTGTTCCGTTTCATTGTTATTCATGCGCTGCTTTGACACTTTCCGGCTTCCACTTCATGTACTACTTCTAGTATCGGATCCTGGTAGCGAACAAGATGAGATGATCTTCATTTTGCTGTGTACTGATTTTCGTTAATAAAAAGAACTGCTTCTTTTTGGTTCTTCAAGAGATCTCATTATGCATGTATGTAACACAACACATGCACTTTCTCCGCTAAAATATAGAAGCATGTTGAGTATGAAGATCGTTCTGTCCTATTACCTTGAATTTACATAAATAAATTTGCAGTTTTGCATGTTATGCATGTTTAGGAAGCTCTCTGTCCTAGATGAAATTGACATAACAAATGCATGGATACCATCTTGTGGCAGAGGGGAAAGCAACACTAGTTCCTTGGTACAGGATCAGTTGGTTGCATCTTTTCTTGCTTCTTGGAGTTGATTGCCTGATCCTGGGAGCATGGTATTGCTTACTAATGCTTTGTCCAGCCCCTGCCTGGCGGGGGTTGACCCTATGTCACATGGGTGCGGGTGCGGGTGTGGGATAAGGCAAATTTCAAAAATTTTGGGTGCGGCGACACGGCTAGGGTATATAATATTATATATTATATATAATATTCAAGCTACATAAATCAATCATAATACAACTAGTATTTGCTAATTTTGGGTGCACGTAGGTATCAATTAGCAAGTTCCCTCATAATGATCTGAAACTTACAGTGATTTTACGAGCTACAAAATATCCAAGTTATGGATTTAAAGAGTTTCAAGATCTTTTGTAGGATATAACATATACTAGTATTTGTGCTAGGATCCACTAGTGATGTCATACTCTTCTGTTCTATTGATCTGACAATGTTCCTGGTCTTTAAATGTGTTTGGTGACAGAGATTATTCTGTGCAAAGGCATACAGTATGGAGTCCAATTGTTCGCACCCAAAATCATTCAAGCAGCTTTATATTGTATAAAGCTATAATAGTAAGTACACAACTTTATATTAAAGCAAAACATATAAATGGTAAAAAACTTCTAATTTCATCATAATACACAAATCAATCTTGATTATCGAGACCCATTTATCCGTGAGTTACAAAAAAAAAAAATTCTTTGCAAATTTTTTTTTGCAATTTTTTTTGGACATGCCGCACCGACACGGTGTCGGTGTCGGTGTCGGTGTCAGTGTCGCACCAGTGTCTGGGTCGACACTCCACCCCTTAGAAGTGTCTGTGTGACTTAGGGTTGACCTGGAAGTCTGCAAGTTTAAGGAGGTCAGCTGTTCAACTTCAACCTGTGTATAATGTTCTTCTGCCTAGCTGCAGCATGCCAATCAAAATGCGGAAGAAGAATAAAAGCTCAAGACAAGACTTGTCATTTTAAAAAATAGAAAAAAAGAATGGAATCCCTGTCTGTGAGGTGTATCATTTGGTTGATCAATGTTTCCGTCCTTCGGAGTGATGTCTTGAATTTTGAATGGAATATATGGGTAGAACTAGAAACCAACCCGAAAGCCTTTGTTTATGTGCCTCAACCCAAGTAGAACAAGTTGCTTCAGGGGGTCAAGATCATATTGCATAAGTGGTGGTCTCTAGCTATGTTATCAATAGCGGTTGACCCTAATATAGCAACATCGGGGATATAGTGGTACACTCTCATTTGCGATTAAAAATAGTATATATAATGGATTCTCTAATGTCTAAGAAATATCAAGAAACACGAAACCAACAGATTAATAAATATGAATCAAACTAAATAAACAAATTCTAAGAAGACAAGTAATAAATATCATGTGTCAATGCATATTGAATTATGAAACTTAAATTAAAAACAAAAACATAAATCTAACCAAGTTATTCTAACATCAAGTAATTCTAAGTAGCAAGAAGAAGAATTAAAATGAACTAATATATTATACTTATCTGCCCAGGTATGGTGACTATGATCTAATCTAATTTGAGCAATAGACTATACTTACCTTCAAAAAAGAACAGGATAATGTTAGGGCGGAGAAAAAAAATGCTCTTCAAACATAAAAAAATCTTTAAGATGCACAAAAAAATATAACACCAACCAAAAAATCACACATAGGTTGAAAAATCAAAATATAACATCCACCAAATGACCAAAATATTTGTAATACTTTGGTGGTGGTGGCGATGGTGGTGCACGTGCATGAGAGAGAGAGAGAGAGAGAGAGAGAGAGAGAGAGAGAGAGAGAGAGAGAGAGAGAGAGAGAGAGAGAGAGAGAGAGAGAGAGAGATGGTGGTGGGGTGGTGGCAGGAGAGAGAGGGGGAGGCAAAACTCAACCAGATTAGGGCATACATTTGGGAATTGGGTCGGGTCGACCCATACCTATTGGATCAACCCTACTGGTATGCTATAGTAATATAGCAGACTGCATTCCACAATATCGCGCTCTTAACGGTGCTAATAGCATCAAGATTGGACAACCGTTATGTTCGAGGTGTTTAGCGGCCAAGGAACCACTAATATGTTATAGTGCACTATAGCATACGTTACAACATTCTATTGCAGACACTATTAGCATCCTATTGATAACATAGGTCTCTAGGTTAGAATAACCAAAAACATATTCTTGGTATTGCAAAAGAACAAAGCAGATTTATCACTGTGTATGTGGCTATGTATTAACCATGCCATCATGGTTGAGCTCCCACCATTCTTTGGTTTATTTTTAGTCAACTTGCACCTTGACTTACATTTTACTCCTTTAGTCTTTGATCTTGGATAAGTCCATCACTTTTTGGTACAAGAGAAACTAGAAAATAAAAAATTCTAATTCTTAAGTTATATGAAAACCTGCTGAGTGCTATAGACCCAACTTTGATTTGTCAACGGAATGGGATGGGAAGGAACCAAATGTAAATGTCAATTAATTGAGGTTTCACATGTTGAAGCTGTGAGGCCTCCAAAACCATCTAGATGGTTCATTAATTTTCAGAACATAATCTCTCAGTCAGCTAACTAGGGATATGTAGACACACCCTAATTGATTGACCTTAATGCGATTGGCCTATTGAGTCCTTTCATGAGCCATTCCCACGATCGGATCCAAGATGGGCCTGTAACAGGTTACAGTTCCACCTAATAATTGCTATGTTCTCTCCTATATGGTAGTGAAACATGTAGCAAAGCTTATATTGAAGCTGCATCTGCACTGAATGTGAATGAAGTTTATTAATGGGTAGGATCTTGTAGTGTTGGTGTAGGAATCTGTTGATTCTGTTCTTTAACATAATTCTGGATATACATAAAGTTGTTGTGGTTCCTGTCATGTACATCGAAGATTATCATTCCTTTACTATGTGCTGAAGTTCCTATCATGTACATCGAAGATTATCATTCCTTTACTATGTGCTGAACTACAGCTGTACCAAACCAGTCTAGATACTTCCATTTGTCTGTCAAAAATTGATACAAGTTCATACATTGTGGTGGTAGTTCGTGGAGTCATATAATGACAATAAATGACCCTATGATTTTCTAATTGTCAACCCTGTGGTAGACAAACACCTACCAGATACACATGCTTGAGTATCTAACTGGTTTGGCTCAAAGGCTAGCCAAACCACTATTGCATGGGTGATTTTATGCTATCATTATTTTGGTGGCATGGCGCTGACATAGGTTACAATTGTATGAAGATCATAGATAACTTTTTTCTTGTCAACTTCTTGAACTGCTTCTTTTCTCAATGAGGAACTTGTTAAAGCTTTTTGGGAAATAGAATAGCTAATGTTTTCTGCCTTGTAAGCTCTAGCCAGAATCAGTCTATATGAAGTTTCTCTTGTGTCTTTCTATGCACCCTTTTGGTTTATGTCATGGTTCTGTCCCTTGCTACTTTTTTCCTTTATAAAATGTTCTGTCTTTTTGGTTCTTTTCGTTGTGTGCCATGCAAAAACTATGTCGTCTATCTCTGGGGGGGAAGGACAGTTATATCTTCTATGTAATTTATTTCTTGTTTTTGCAGGTTATTCCGAAGATATGGAGCTCTCCTCTAGATGATAGCAATATCTTATCAAACTTACATGCTTTCATTTCTGTTAGTTCGGCTCCTGATGGCGACAAAAATGAGTACAAGATTTCAACAAGTGGGCAAGTTCGTCTAGTAAACTTGACAAAATCAGTTCTAATTGGAGGGCTTGTGACAGAGGTTGGCTTGTTGTTTCCTTTTTTCTTTCTATCTCATGTGTGCATGTGGGGGTTGAGGGGGGACTGGTGTATTCTTTAATGAATGTGCTCATCACTGGTATGGGCATTTGTGGATGTGTCTGTGCATGTCTGCATATTTGCTATGTGTCCTTGCATGCTTGCAATGATATTTTCAATGCAATCTCCAAGGAAAATGTAGAAATATCAAAGAAGATGAAATGATAATCAAATTATGTTGTTGGCTATTGCAAACATCAATAGACATGACCTTTTGTAAATATCTATGTATATTGATACTTGTAATGTTTTCAAAGGAAAAGATCTTTTAAAAAATAAAATGTCGATATGACATGACTAAGATACAACCTGTATATGGTACAATATGTCCGATACTGGGGCCATTTGCTACAGGGGGCCATATCATGTCGACTTTTCCACTGATACAATACGATATGTAACGTGCAACTCCTAAGATATGTTATAACATTGGTTGTATGTGGATTTTACTCGCATACATATGATGAAAATGTCTTATGAAAAATGCCGAAACTTCTTAAGAATGATAATCAAATTGTGTTGCTATGCTAGCAATTCTAAGTGGATCTTTTTTGTGGTTTTTGAATAGAAGACAGCCAACGAGTTTGGAGCTCTTCTATGAGGGTCACATGGATAAACTAAAGCTATTAACTGGCCCTTATCATAAGCATTTATCTGGAGGTGTTCAGATCCATTATTGTGTTTCATTTTGAGGCTTCAGCTGTGTGGAATAACTGTCTTCCTTGATCTTTAGGGCATTTGCATTCCGCTAGTTGGAATGCAAGTAGATAAAAAATCTATACATGTATGTTAATATTGTTTCCTGTGCATGTATGTTAACACTGTAAATGTACTGAGTCATGTGATAAGGAAGTTTATGCAGTTGAAAGTTAATTAAAGGAGAGTGAAGACTGAAGACAAAGATGAAGTTTCAAATCTTAGAAGGGATTCCCAAGTCACTAATAGCTTTTTCATTTGTTACCAAAATTGCTCCTTTACAGTTTGGCTTAGTTGTTGTTGTTGTACAGTTTGAGAAATAGATTTAACCAAAAGAAAGAAGATGATCATGACAAAATAACAGATTAGACATGTATGCTGATGGCTACTCTTAACTTCCCCTCATTTTGGATGTTAAAACAGACAGTTTGATTGTTTGGAATCAGTTCCTCACTGTGCAACGTGTCACATGGGTGCGGGTGTGGAAATTGTCAAAAACGATGGGTGTGGTGGCGTACTATTATATATAATTGATAATATCTCATAAAATTATTAGCAATTAAAAATGCCAATATGTGAATCAATCCAAATTACTGTTTACATAAGTTAACTCACTAATAAAGTAATTATTAGAATATTTATGAAATTTCTTAGTCACATTGCGCTAAAAAATATTTAAGATAGGAACTGGTGAGGACACAGGAACACCATGGGCATTGAGTTTTGGAGTGTCGGGCATGGGTGTGGCACCTTGGTAGAAGTGTCTATGTGACATAGATGCACAAATTAAGAGTTATCTATGAGTTGATATTCTCCCTTAGCGAACCAATCTTCTACATTTTTGTCTTGGGTCGTCTAAGGCAAAGCTAGGAAGAACCAGAATCCTACTGTTAGTTCAATTAGGAACAGTCTATCGTACAGATGGTACAAAGGGGTTCCTCACATTTTTGTCAGCTGGGCATGTTGTGGAGATGGGTCGTGAAACATTCCCTTGTTGTTGTTGGTACAAAGGGGTTCCTCACATTTTGTCAGCTGGGCATGTTGTGGAGATGGGTCGTGAAACATTCCCTTGTTGGTATTTTCTTGGTCGTCTTCCTCCTCAGGTGGCTAACTATCTGTCATCAATCTTATACAACAACAACAACAACAACAACAACAACAACTAAGCCTTTTCCCATACTAGACGGGGTCGGCTACATGGATTCTTTGTTTCCACAGATCTCTATCGTGTGCCATGTTAGCAGTTAACTCCCAATAAGCTAGATCATTCTTTATTGTTTCTTTCCAACACTTTTGTGGTCGTCCTCTACCTCTTTTAATACTTTCCAAATTTAGTTTTTCTAACCTTCTTACAGGTTCTTCTTTTGATCTTCTTTCTATATGTCCAAACCATCTTAAACGATGTTCTCTCATTTTATCCTCTATTGGTGCCACTCCTAATTTGTTTCTAATAACCTCATTATGTATACGGTCTTTTCTTGTATGACCACTCATCCATCTCAACATCTTCATTTCTGTCACAGACATCTTTTGTACATGTTGATGATTAACTGCCCAACACTCAGAACCATAAAACATGGCAGGCCTAACTGCTGCTCTATAATATTTACCTTTTAATTTTAATGGTATCTTCTTATCACAAAGAATACCTGATGCTCCTCTCCATTTTAACCAACCAGCATTAATTCTATGTGTAACATCTCCATCAATTCTTCCATCACTTTGAAAAATTGACCCTAGGTATTTAAAACTTTCCTTTTGGGGAATGCAATGTGTGCCAATTTTAATTTCTATGTCCTCTGAAGTAGCCAAATGATCAAACTTACATTCCATATATTCTGTCTTTGTTCTACTAAGTCGGAGGCCTTTGTTTTCTAATGTTTCTCTCCATAGTTCCAATTTTCTATTAACTTTTTCCTTAGACTCCTCCACTAATACAATGTCATATGCAAATAACATACACCAAGGTACTTCATCTTGAATATGTTTTGTTAACTCATCCATCACCATTATAAACAAGTATGGACTTAAAGTTGATCCTTGATGTAACCCAATATTAACTTCAAAGAAGTCTGTCGTTCCTTCATGAGTCCTCACACATGTTTTTGCACCATCATACATGTCTCTTATAAGGTTAATATATGTCAATGGGATACCTCTTTTTTCCAAAGTTCTCCAAAGAACCTCCCTTGGTACCCTATCATAAGCTTTTTCTAGATCAATAAATATCATGTGAAGGTCTTTCTTTTTTGCTCTAAAATGTTCCATAAGACGTCTCAAAAGGTGAATCGCTTCAATAGTAGATCTACCTGGCATAAATCCAAATTGGTTCTCTGTTGTACTTGATACTTGATACTTGTCTTAACCTACGTTCGATAATTCTTTCCCATAATTTCATAGTATGACTCATTAACTTGATACCTCGATAATTTGCACAATTTTGAATGTCTCCCTTGTTCTTATATACGGGTATAAGTGTACTTGCTCTCCATTCCTCGGGCATCTTTTGGTTTTTCCATATTTCATTAAATAGCCTTGTGAGCCAAGTGATTCCTATTTCTCCTAGTATTTTCCAAACTTCTATAGGAATATTATCTGGTCCTACCGATTTACCACTCTTCATATGTTTAAGAGCCTCTTTGACTTCATTCTTTTGAATACGTTGGTAGAAATTGTGGTTTATATACTTTTCTGACTTGGCTAAATCTCTTAAACTAATACTAACATCTTTATTTTCATTAAAAAGATTATAAAAATAGTTTTTCCATCTATTTCTTATATCATCATTTGCCACTAGAATTTTTTCATCCTCGTCTTTTATGCATCTAACATAATTAAGATCTTTAGTTTTCTTATCTCTAGCCCTAGCTATCCTAAAAATATCTCTTTCACCCTCTTTTGAGTTGAGTTTTTTATATAAGTCCTCCCAAATCTTAGCTTTTGCTTCACTAACGGCCTTTTTTGCTTCCTTCTTTGCTTTCTTATAAGCTTCTAAAGTTTCACTAGTTTTCTTAGCATAATGTAATTTGTAACATGCCCTCTTTGCCTTGATTTTGTTTTGTACTACTTCACTCCACCACCAAGCTTCTTTTTGTGCTGGTACACCTCCCTTAGATACCCCTAACACATCTTTCACCACTTTCCTAATATGTATAGCCATATTGTTCCACATATCAGAGGGTGTGCCAACATAATTCCAAACATCTCCTTGAAGGACTTTTTGTTTAAATATATCTTCTTTCTCGCTTTTGAGGTTCCACCATTTAGTCCGAATAGCTCGATGCACTCTTTTCTTCTTTGTCCATTTTTTTATTTGTAAATCCATAACTAAAAGTCGATGTTGGGTGGTTAAGCTTTCTCCTGGAATTACCTTACAATCTTTACAACACGCTCTATCTTTTTTTCTACAAATAAAGTAATCAATTTGTGTTTGTGATAAGCCACTCTTATAAGTAATTAAATGTTCATCTCGTTTTTTGAAGATTGTATTGACTATAAAGAGATCAAATGACATAGCAAAATTTAAAATCTCCCTACCTTCCTCGTTTATATCCCCATAACCAAAGTTTCCATGAATCCCTTGATATCCTAATGCCTCTTTACCGACATGTCCATTTAAATCTCCTCCTAAACAAATCATCTCCCTTTGTGGAATCTTTTGAAACACCTTATCTAACTCTTCCCAAAAAACTGTCTTTATACTATCTTCTAGTCCTACTTGGGGTGCGTAAGCACAAACTATATTCAAAACCTCTACTCCTAACACTAATTTCAAGGTCATGATTCGGTCACCATATCGTTGTATGTCTACTACACTCTCCTTTAAATCTTTATTTATGATAATACCAACTCCGTTTCGGGCCTTTTCTTTACCCGAGTACCATAATTTAAAACCTGTATCCTCTATCTCCTTTGCTTTTTCTCCAACCCATTTTGTCTCTTGTAAACATAGAATATGAATCTTTCTCCGAATCATAGTATCTACCACCTCCATTAGCTTACCCGATAATGTTCCGATATTCCAAGAACCAATACGAATCTTATTATCTAGGACTAGCTTCCTTACCCCCGCATTCGTCCATAATCAAAATGCGGAGACCCTCTCTGAAAATTTTTCACTACATTCGGGCGGCAATGTAGCGGGACTAACTTCTTTACCCACACCCGTCCATGATGTGGGAACCCTCTCTGCAATTGATTCACTACATTCGGGCGAAAATGTAGTGGCCCTTGCTTACTTCTTACTGCATTCGGGCTCTGCAGCACGTCGCTAGGCGGGGACGCCCCAAAGCAATGCTCATAATTTTTGTAATCCATGTTGTAGAAATCCGACGAAGTTTTACGCTGGCTGTCGGAAGCCTAACACAACCCTCCTCCTTTATCCGGGCTTGGGACCGGCAATGCAAGGGTGATCCCTTACATGGGCGGAGTTCTGTCATCAATCTTATGTTGGATGAAATGCTTGAGGAAAGAATATTCTTTTGTTGTGCGCCTTGCCTATGAAAGAAGCAAATTTGTAAAATGCCCTTTTGTGCTGGCTTGGGTGGGTAGAAGTATTTCAGCCTGTCCAAAAATCTGATTTCACACTTATGGGTCCTCCAGGGGTGTCTTCTATATCATTGAAGAATATTCTGCTGTTACGAAATATGCATGAAGATCTGGTCTATGTTGGAAGATCAAAATGTCCTGATACTGCAACATAATGCAATATATAAACATAAGTGGCTCCTATAAACCAAGCTAACTCAGGTCAGACCTTGGGTATTAGTTCTGTCATGTTGTTGTGCTTCTATTTCTTCACCGTTACTCATGCATTGCCCATTTTCATCTTGGCCTGGATTATACTGGTATATTCTTCTAACTATTTGTGATATGTTCTCGATCTTGTAGACACCGAATATTGAGCCTCTGGTTGTCAGCAATAATGGGGATTTCTTTGGCTTGCGCAATGTTAACAAGCTTGTCATATGGAAGGTCCCCACAAAAGATTTCCATGCAAATGAGGTCAGGAAGATAAAACTGCACCATACCAAACGGTTCACAGCTCTAGCATTTCATCCTAATGAGAGGATTGTTGCTGGTGGTGATATCACCGGAAGAATTTTAATCTGGAGGGGTTTCGGAAATAGATCTTCATTTCAGAGTGGGCATCCTCTGAACAAAAGAGTGAATAAGGTTGAGGATGAAGATGCTGGCATGAGAGACAATGATGATGCTGACTCTTGTTCAACATGGCATTGGCATGCAAATGAAGTCAAAGTTCTTTCATTTTCTTCTGATGGAGCATATTTGTTCTCAGGTGGAGAAGCTTTTCACTCCAAGCTATTCATGTCTTGTTGAATCTTATGTAAGATAACCAAGTATTTTAGTAGTTTATCCTGTTTAGTTGTTTCTGCTATGTACTGCTTTGGTTGATCTGGTGTGCAGCTATATGTCAAGGGGATATAATTGTTACTCACTATTGCTATGTTTTGGCTGTTGGTATTTGTTTTCACATTTATGCTCTTTTCCATTTATTTTTCTGATGTTCCTTTAGGTGGAAAGGAAGGAGTTCTAGTTTGTTGGCAGCTGGATACGGAGAAGACTACTTTTCTACCACGTGTTGGGTCCCAGCTTCTATATTTTGTGGAGTCCCCAGACCCTGGGCTTTCATGTGTAAGCTTTTATTTGTGTCTTCGATCTTTGAAATTCTTATCTGTGTCTTGCACTGTATTTGTTAAATGAGAATATTTATATTGTGAAGTATAAGTAGAGATCATGTGTGTTATTGCTAACTCTTATAACTCTTAGAAAATATTTTCTGTAAGATGCTCTTCAAGCAAATGAACTGACTGGAGAACTGGAGCTGCAAAATTAATATACGCGTTTTTTTCTGTAACTCATTGCCCTTTCATCAATACCAGCTTGGGTGATATATTCTTGTGCCTTTTTTCTATCCTCTTGTTAGGATATGCTGCAGATCTCTTATACATGCAGTATACATAATTATCTATTCCAAGTGGATGTACATTGCTGTTTTGATATTCAAAGAATTCTTCCTTAGTTTTCTTTTCTTTTAGATCTCATGTGCGGATAATCAAATTCACCTTCTCAAAATGCCTTCTATGGAAACTTTGAAGCCAATCACCGGAATTAAGGTGCCTTCTTTGGTCTTTCTTGTTTGTTTAGAGGCCTTGCTAAACAAGCATCGTCCTTTATTTGAGATAAAATATGCATGTTCTAAACCAGTCTCTTTGTGGTGTATTCAGTTTGCTTATCCAATGCCAGAGGCATACAGAGGCGTATGGGGAAATCAGTTTGATATCAGTTCTGCTAGTGGAATTATAGCTCTGCTAACTGAAAACTTTTGTGTTCAATTTTACCATCTATTCCACAACCGTGGGCTTTCAGAGGTTTGTTTATGATCACTGCTTCTGTCTGCTCTATCTGCTGGATATATTTGACAAATTATAGCTTCTTAGCAAGATGATTGAGATTTTGTGTTGTGATTGATTACAGTTCTTGTCTGTAACAATTTCTTGTCCTGATATTCAACATTTTCTTTGATTTGGTAAATCTTGTAGGTTAATGTTTGTGAAAGGAATTATCAACCTGGTGATGATATCACGGTATGATAATGGAACTAGATAAGCTTTATATGCTTGTACGTGTGGCATATGTCAATTATAACTGTGTTTAATCTGCAACTCTTGCATTTACTTTCCTTTGAATCTGCTACAAAGAGAAAAGAAACAACACTCTGCTAACTGCGTTAGACTTGTGGAGGTAGCTACTACTTTACTTGATAGATGCCCGTTAGTTTTTCAATGCTAGAAAACTGATAGCTTGGGTGGTCTTTATTTGGTCAAGCTACCTTCCTCAATTGCCTTCGTGAGGGTAGCCTATGCATTGGAGAAAGAAGGTTCAGCCTCCTTGTCCCTATATAGTGTATATTTACAACAAAACAAGGATTTGGTAATCACAACCTTCTCAAAGTGTTAAGTTCCAGATCCAGAATTTGGCAGCTATCAGCTTTCCAAATGCATAAAATTAGCATCCATATCTTTTCCCCAAGTGTGTCCTTAATGTCAATCTCAGCCATAGCATAGGTTGCAAATGTTAACCTCCATGCGGAAGCCTCAGATGTGGGGTTTCTCTATCCCTGTGGAACACAAGTATTCTGGGCGTCTCCTCTTTCTCTGTTACTTTTACCATTGCCAGTCCTGAATTGCCCTGTGCCTGTAGTGGAATGAGCATGTGATATTTGCAGGTAGTTCTTCCTCTAGTGGCACTCTCTTCAGATGCCTCCACAATGGGCACCGTGGAGGTTAGGCTCCCAGAAGAGGAAATTGGGGGTCTTCTCTGCCTCAAATTTTGGGAGCGTGGTGTCCCACATGAAGATTATATGTTGTCTACTATAATTTATGAACCCCATGGGTGAGTCATCTAAGCTGAATGTTTACATTCATGTGTGCAGGTGACCATCACATTGTCTTGTTTACTCTGCACGGCATAATGTCAGTCTGGAATATGAATCTAAAGCTGAAAATTTAAGTTAATTCATTCAGCCTATGTACAACATAGGTTACCATTTTGTTCTTTACTGTGTACATGCCACTCTTATTTTTCCTATTACAGTGATGTCATTGTTTGCATATATTCTAGATTTAGTTCTTCTATGACTAATTCATGAAAGTTTTTACCTGATATTTTAACGGATAGTTTCTCATTTTCTTTCTTTATTCCTTTTATGTATTTTTTTGTTTCCTTATTTGTGCTTTGCTGGTTTTAGAATTGTGAATTTCTTATTTTGGTTGTATTGTTATTATGATTGAGCTTCGTCTCAATCAATTGGAGTTGCCACGTGCACATACATTTTGCAAGTCTGAGTTTGCAAGTAATTTCTCTTTCTGGATTCTGCAATATATTTTCAGTTTTCCACTTTTTCTGGATGATCTTTTGAATTTTCCATTCATCTGGTTCATGCTTTTCTCATGCCATTATAATCAAATTCCATGTGATCATAAGAAGGAACTGAAACTTTGGCGGCTGCTAAAATCGAAGGGGATGTCTAAACAAAGGCTTATGAATTGTGATACATGTGGACAAGTACACTATGCACATGAGCTTTTGGCATTCCGATGCTTGGATGTCTAGACTCTAACCTGCGTCTAGTGTTTTGTTATCCATTTCCTCATAAAAATGGTCTCTTGTCTATCAAGTTGCTTTGGTAGTTACAAACTTCTGCTTCTTGGAAGTTCTCTTCTGACATTTCAATCGTATTTATTTGAAAAGTTTGAAAATTGTTTTAAAAAAATGAAATTGATATTGTATTTTAAGAGTTGCCTGCTGCTTCCCTACTTTGACTTTAAGACATGAATGCTTCAAGGATTCTGATGATATGATGAAAATTATAATACACTGCTATGACTTTTAGAAAGTATTGTTCTACATTAAAAGTTCATTACTTTGTTTCTGGTTTTGCTCTGTTCAGTGATGCTGGAATTTCTGCTCTTGCATTCCATCCCACTCGTTCTATGGCAGTGAGCTCTTCCTATGGCGGTGACTTCAAGGTACTGCTTTATTTCGTTTCTGATGGTATTTTTTGCTAGCATTTCCATGCTTAATGTATTTGATTTTACTGATTTTTTCAGTTTCATATAAAATTTCCAGATTTGGGTTAGAGGCAGCCATGATTATGGAAATGAAATGCTTGGGAAATCTGGGTGGAAATGCCAATCTATTGGTTCATACAAGTATGCTTCTTTCTTATAGAAAATGCATCGTTCATTGCAAGCTGAACCTTCATAAGGCTTTGGTTATGTCTATCATATTCTAACAGTGCTGGATTAAACGACAATTTTTAATCTTTCTGACACTTAAGAAAGGGGCTTGCCAATCATTTTCGTTTTACCTTTTGCTATGTAGTGAAGTTGTCATTGGGATTCTACTATTTGCTAGATATCTCTCTCCATGCGCAAGTCTTTGAGTGTGATTATGTAGAATATTTTTATTTCATTGCTGTTTTTCTTGTTTTGTTCTAGAGCCTTCTGGGTTCTAATATGTCTGGCATATTCAAGATACGGAAGTCCTTATTGACATGAAATTGATAAGTGTTTGGGGTGTAAGGACATGCTTAGGCGATGCTCTGGAGTCTAGGCCATGTTCAATGCTGTCCATCATGGTTTACTAAGTCAGATATGGTTAAACCTGTGTGCAATTTTTTTGAATGATGAGAGATGAATTCAAACGAGAACTGTAGAAGACAGCATTGATGAACTTGTACATCTATACGTTGATATCCTTATGAGAAGCTAACCTCCTCTCACGTTCTAAACTTAATTCCAATTGAATGTCGCTATTATCTTCTGCACCTGATATTCAAGATAAAATCACACGGCTTTGAAGAAAGCCCCTCTCTCTCACACCCACACCCACATCCTCTCCTATGATGCACTGGTGCTCCATTTATGGCAGAGTACCTGTATGGGGTATATACTTGGTACCTGTGCCTATAAATTTTTCTAGAAGTTTGTTATCAATGTGTGAAGTATATCCATATCCATATAGTCAACTTCATAAAAAAAATACAAAAGTATTATGTTTTCATGATGAAGCTCTATGTTATGAAATTGAGACTGTTATTAGATGCAACTTTCTTGTTGGAGTTATTTGTTAAATTTTATATGTTTTAATTTAGTATTTTTAATATTATATTGTCATTTAAATTATATAGAATATTTTAATATAGTGGTGTACCCATACTTCGTACCGTATTGGGTAGTGGTACCATACCCATACCTGTGCAAAATTGATCCTTCCAAATTGGTTGAGTCATATGAACCTTTGATATGTGTACATACTCAAGAACTACTTGTCGACTGCCATATATCATTAAATTTTGTTGTGTTTAGTTGTGTGTATACAGTGTACACGCATACACATACAGGGTGTGAGATTGTGTCTACATATACGGATTGATTTCTTTTGTTCTCTTAAATTCATACTCCAAGAGGAATAAGTGCAGATATTTGACTTAGGTCTTCCTTTTTACCTTCTTTAAATTTCTTAATTAGCTTACAAAACTGAAGGTGGGTATTTTTTCAAAACAAGAAAGTACTTAAGGTGAACAGTTATTGTTGTGTTTTCCCGTTTTTGTCCTGGTCTGAATAGTTGTTTGCACAGATGAAACTCCTCACTTTAGATATCTTTTCACTGTTGTTTCCGTGATGGCTTGTGGCTGCAATCCAGAAAGAAACCTATGAGTGCTGCTGGATTTTCTCAGGACGGGTCTGTCCTGGCCATTGCTGCAGAGACTAGCATTACATTGTGGAATCCAGAAACAAATTCTCTCATTGCTGTAGTTGGGGAGACTCTAACGGTGATGTTTTGATGCACACATATCTGTGATTCTCAAAAATATGCAGTTCATGTGTTTGTGTGTGCTAAATGGTTCGTATTTCTTTATTGTTCAGCCAATCGTGCAACTTCTTTTTATACCAAAGTCAGATAATCTTGTGACAATATCGCATGGTTCAAAGCCTCAACTATCTCTATGGAACCTTTCAGAACTGTCACTGACTTGGTCATATCAGTTGCTAGTAGAGGGTATGTCTCTTGGCTGATTTATGTTGGCAATTTAGTTAATAAACTCAAATTTCTGATAGAAGCTTGTGGCATTTTCCATGACCTTTGAATCTTTGACACTTGAAACGGTAGAGTACCAAATACAATTTTTTTCTGGATGCATGTAAACATGTTCTTACTGGCAACGATGTGGTTAACATGTTCATGCAGTCAACAGTTGGACTATGTTCATGTTGGTAGCTCCATGTATGTGTATGAAATATGATATTCCAGCAAGAATGTTGGACACTCCACCATGCACCGTTGGCAGCAGTCAATGTTAATGCAGTACTCAGATTAAGAGGAACCTCCTAGAATCTGACTCTCAGGCAGCAGCTAGGGCAGCTAAGGGGAAGTGCATTCCTAGTATGAACGCAATTCATCTCATTAAGCACATTCAAAGCTAGACTCAAAGAAATTGGCAGTTAAGGATCGAATATACTAGCAGAGAATGTAACCTTAGTGTGGACGGGCTTGCCAATTTCAGTCTTTTGATGACTTTGGGAGGCAGCTTTTAAAATTTTACTGCCAGAGTTGTTGAAGTTGATCATTGGAGATGACAAGAATCATACAATGGTCTCCTTAGACTTAATTTCTTACTTTATGTTGTTTGCTTGTGGGCACCCAGGGGGGTGGGGGCAAAGAGCAGAACCTGCAATACAAGTTGATCGCATAGAATCTCTAATATGATGGAAAAGGCTGCAGAAGTGCATGTTTATCACTTCATTGTCTGCATCTTAGTCTTGATATATTGACAATGTGATAGCATGTTGCTAATCATTTTGCATATAAAATTGACCCTTACAAAGGTAAAGGTTTCTTTGCTATCCTTAGTACGCCGGGGTGCCTGTAAACTTTTGTTAATCTTGATATTTGGAAGTGCCTCGATCATATATCATCAAGAGTCAAACCAATCAAGTCATATACAAAGCTACCCGAGAATGGGTATTTGAGTCAAGAAAGAACCAAAGTCACAAGTCAAAAGGCTGTCCCAAACACAACTTAGTTTATTAATGGAGTGGGGCTCTATTTATAGAGCAATATTTACAACAAATGAGAGAGAAAAGAGAGAGAAATTATAGTGGCAAATGATGATATAAGAAATAGATGGAAAAACTATTTTTATAATCTTTTTAATGAAAATAAAGATGTTAGTATTAGTTTAGGAGATTTAGCCAAGTCAGAAAAGTATATAAACCACAATTTCTACCGACGTATTCAAAAGAATGAAGTCAAAGAGGCTCTTAAACATATGAAGAGTGGTAAATCGGTAGGACCAGATAATATTCCTATCGAAGTTTGGAAAATACTAGGAGAAATAGGAATCACCTGGCTCACAAGACTATTTAATGAAATATGGAAAAACCAAAAGATGCCTGAGGAATGAAGAGCAAGTACACTTATACCCATATATAAGAACAAGGGAGACATTCAAAATTATGCGAATTATCGAGGTATCAAGTTAATGAGCCATACTATGAAATTATAGGTAAGAATTATTGAATGTAGGTTAAGATAAGTATCAAGTACAACAAAGAACCAATTTGGATTCATGTAAGGCAGATCAACTCTTGAAGCGATTCACCTTTTGAGACGTCTTATGGAACATTTTAGAGCAAAAAAGAAAGACCTTCACATGATATTTATTGATCTAGAAAAAGCTTACAATAGGGTGCCAAGGGAGGTTCTTTGGAAAACCTCGGAAAAAAGAGATATCCCATTGACATATGTTAACCTTATAAGAGACGTGTATGATGGTGCAAAAACATGTGTGAGGACTCATGAAGGAACGACAGACTTCTTTGAAGTTAATATTGGGTTGCATCAAGGATCAACTTTAAGTCCATACTTATTTATAATGGTGATGGATGAGTTAACAAAACATATTCAAGATGAAGTACCTTGGTGTATGTTATTTGCAGATGACATTGTATTAGTGGAGTCTAAGGAAAAAGTTAATAGAAAATTGGAACTATGGAGAGAAACATTAGAAAGTAAAGGCCTCCGACTTAGTAGAACAAAGACAGAATATATGGAATGTAAGTTTGATCATTTGGTTACTTCAGAGGACATAGAAATTAAAATTGGCACACATTGCATTCCCCAAAAGGAAAGTTTTAAATACCTGGGGTCAATTTTTCAAAGTGATGGAAGAATTGATGGAGATGTTACATATAGAATTAATGTTGGTTGGTTAAAATGGAGAGGAGCATTAGGTATTCTTTGTGATAAGAAGATACCATTAACATTAAAAGGTAAATATTATAGAGCAGCAATTAGGCCTGTCATGTTTTATGGTTCTGAGTGTTGGGCAATTAATCGTCAACATGTACAAAAGATGTCTGTGACAGAAATGAAGATGTTGAGATGAATGAGTGGTCATACAAGAAAAGACCGTATACATAATGAGGTTATTAGAAACAAATTAGGAGTGGCACCAATAGAGGATAAAATGAGAGAACATCGTTTAAGATGGTTTGGACATATAGAAAGAAGATCAAAAGAAGAACCTTTAAGAAGGTTAGAAAAACTAAATTTAGAAAGTATTAAAAGAGGTAGAGGACGACCACAAAAGTGTTGGAAAGAAACAATAAAGAAAGATCTAGCTTATTTTTGAGTTAACTGCTAACATGGCACACGATAGGGATATGTGGAAACAAAGAATCCATGTAGCCGACCCCGTCTAGTATGGGAAAAGGCTTAGTTGTTGTTGTTTATTGTAAGTAGAGTTCACATTTGCAACAAAACATTTATAACTATTTTCAAGAGAAATATACTTATTAATAGGATAAGTACATGCTCTCTTACCTTTCCTTACTGCAATGGTCAAGTTCAGATCATATTCTTCATCTTACATATTAACCTTTGGAGGACGTGCGGGGGTGTACCTTCTTTAGTCGTGGTAGTCTCTTCCATCGGTAAGACTATTCTTCTTTCTCCTTTGACATATGTCTTTATCTATATTTTTGGTTTATTGTTAATCTCACTTCTCTTCACGTGAACTTTTGTTTCTTCTTCATTGTTGTAGTCAGGAATTATTGGCATGACTTGTACTGATTCTTCGACAACCCTTCTATTCTCTCCCTCTATTTCATAGTAAAACTTAGACTCATTAAAGGATACATCCATAGTAGTATAGAATTTCTTGTTACATGGATCATAAAAATGATATCCTTTCTCGAATGGGGTGTATCCAACAAATACACACTTAACAACTTTGAAATCTAATTTATCTCTCATCTGGGAATGAACATGCACATAGTAAACACACCAAAATACCTTAAGTTGAATATGAAAAGTTTTGTTAGTAGGATAAAACATTATAAATAGAGATTTACCATCTAAGACAGTAGATGGGCTCTATTGTAAGAATTGTCTCTCCCCATAGGTATTTAGGTGAATGGGAACCCAAGCCCAGGGTTCTTGTAACCTCCAAAATATGTCGGTTCTTCTTTTCTGCTATTCCATTTTGTTGGGAATAATTTATGCATGTGGTTTGATGAATATACTCTTCAAATAATTCTTGAGAGTGGAGGACATAAATTCACCTCATTATAAGACCTGAAAATCTTTACTTGAGTTTGAAATTGATTCTTAACTAACTTATGAAATAAAAGAAATACAGATTCTACGTCATTCTTAGATTTCATCAAATAAATCACTATAAATCTCGAATAATCATAACAAAAATGACAAAGTAGTAGTGACCAGTAATAGACAAAGTAGAGCATGGGCCCCATACATCAGAATGAACTATTTCAAAAGGTTTCATTGCTCTAGAGTTTATTAAAAAAGTTTGTCACGTGTTTAGCATGCCAATAGATCACATTTAAGATTAACATTTCCCAGACTTCTACATGTATCATGAATGACAATTCTCAACTAAAATAAAGGTAAATGTCATAATCTAGTATGTCACAAGGCTAGATCTTCTAGTCTCTTATCTGCATTGACACCATGTGCTTGCATATAATGACACTTTTCCTCGAGAAAGTATAACCCCTTTTTTATACTAGCACGTCCAAAGGTTTCTCTCATCTTCAGGTCCTAAAATACATTACCAGAGGACAAAAAGGTGTAATAGTTCCAAATATTAATTTCAACTTCCCTTTTCCATCTACTGAAATATAAGAGTCATCTGCCTGTCGAACCTGTTCATGTAAAGATAGTTTTTCATATTCATAAATACCATGACTACTTCCTACCATATGATTTGAAGCCCTTGAATCAATTATCGAAACATGATCCAATCTTTTAATGACAAGTGTGAGTGTTTATCGTGTTGTTGAGTCGGCTCTCTTAACATTTCGGCAACAACTGATCCTTGATGCCTAATAAATGTGCTTATCGTGTTGTTGAGTCGGCTCTCTATTCTTTCCAATCTTTTCATGACAAGTGTGAGTGTTTAGTCGTCCCTTTTAGTTTTCTTTTTTGAGGTAGTTTTGTTTTTAAATTGAGGATGTTTACGAACAAGATCCATATACATCGTAAGTTTGAGGGGGGATGTTAAAACATGTAATAGATACGGGCAAGTAGGGCCCGTAAACAATCTTGGCCTAGTCGGGCCACTAGGACTCAGACCAGGGTGTCAAGGCCCCAAACTAGCCTTTGGGGGATGATGCCGTTGGCACTCTCTCTCCCTCTTGACCTCACTTTAGTGTATTTTCAACTCCTTTTGCTCTATAAATAAAGCTCATTCATTGTTCAATAAATATGTTGTTTTGCAGCACTTTGGATATTTGGTTTGACTTTTTGAGTGTTTCATTCTTTGACTTACTTTGAGTATTGGAACACCAAGCATTTGGTGGATTCGTCTCTTGGCGTTTATTGGATTGTATGATTGGCGATTGGTTAGGATTCCTCGAGTGAATTGAAAAATCATATTCTTACACTTGTTTCTCCATCGCCTAACCTCTTATAGGCGGTGCCTAGCCATATGTGAATTCCTCATGAGAAACCCAAGTCTCAACTCTAAGAGCTAAAGACGGGGTGGCAAGAGTGAAAAGCCATGAGTCAACAGAACGAACAATTGGCATCGGCTGGGTTGTCATTCAACCCTGCTGCCCTTATACATGGGAGATAGCCCATAGTGAAAGGGGGCCTCACCTTTATGCAAATGTGCATACTAGGTTCCATGGGCTTGTCGGAATATTGAGAAAAGTTTCTTAAGGCTTGCATCGGCTGAGACAAGCGGCTACTGTTCAGCACGGGCCAAAGATGATGTTTAAAATAGTAAATCAACCTGCCTGATGGCTGAAGGCTAGCAGGTTGAAGGTCTAGGGTGGCCTGGATCACCAAAACGAAGCCTCTTCCCATGTTAATTGGGGTTGGCTAATGAAGTCTTAGACGCCATTATGCTAGTATTTAGTTCCAAGAAAGCAAGATCAAGTTATAGTCTTCATTTGACACTTTTGAGGCCTTTCCATCCTCTTTCCTGGTGCTCCCATCTAAATTCTCTTTTACACTAGAGCTCCTGTTTACCATCTACCAACACGAGCATATCACCTTAAGCACATATTTCTCATTTTATCTTTTATCGGTGCCATCTCAATTTTCTTCAAAATTCACATTCCATATCTGGTTTTCTTTCCATGGCTACACATCAACCTCAACATCTTGGTTTCTTCTACAGCATCTGCTACACGCCAAAAAGCATATAGTTAGAGATGAAAAAAATTATTACAGTTACAGGGTTACTTCTATTATGAAAATGTTAATTCTCCTTGACATACTTGCTCTTCAAAAGGAATCTACTCTTGGTTTGACAACTAGCCTGTATGAAATGCAATCTTCAAACAACATATAGGTATATAATTGTTTGACAACAAAGAATATAGTGATATGTTATGAAGCTGTGAATTCTTTTTGTGACATGATGTTTGTTCCTCTCAAAAGCATGTCTTGGTTATTATATGATATCTAATGGTTGTTGTTTTTGTTTTGGCTCTAGGTTTACTTTCCTTTGCCACTATCTGTTATGTTGTTTGACTTGGATTTATTTCATGAAATATAACTCTGAGACTTTGAGGTGTTCAATAGGTTATAAGCAGTCGTGATCTTGTGAAAATTGGTTTAAGAAATGCATCACGATTCAGGGAAATAGTATCCTTCAAGTGGTAATAAATCTTATCGAATTATCTTAAATTGATCAATGATTTTGTCTCCAAACATTTCGGGGCAAGTTTCCAAGTGAACCATAATATGCAGGTTTGAGTGATAAACTGGCAAGTATTTAACTTAAAGTTTTGTAAGCTAATCATTTTCTGACCTAAAACCTGCTCCCTCCATCTCAATGTAGATTCATCTAGAAGTAGGTCTGTTATTGTAAGTCAGATATGAACCCAGAGTTGGACTTAATCTGAGCCAGATCCTGCTACTTTTTGCAAACTCTAAATTGGCGGTTTCTCTGATTCCACTTGCTGGAAGATCTTATTTTAGAGTCCATTCAATCACTGATAGAAGTTGCTGTCATCACAGATTCAACAACAACAACTAACCTTTTCCCATACTAGATGGAGTCGGCTACATGGATTCTTTGTTTCCACATAACCCTATCATAATTTGTAGAATCCATGGTAAATAAGTCCGACAAAGTTTTACGCTGGTTGTCGGAAGCCTAACGCAACCCTCCCCCTTTATCCGAGCTTGGGACCGGCCATGCAATGGTGATCCCTTACTTTGGGCGGAGTTTGTCATCACATATTCAATTTGTTAAAAATTATTTTTGACCAGGTCTCCTGTTATTCGTATACAATTAGACACTAACATTCAATACTATAGAAGCTTTCGTTATTTTGATAAGGTTGTGAACTTCCTCGCTTGTGACACATAGGTTGTTTTCTACAAAAAAACCTTCCACATAGCATACTTATTTTGAGTTGCCACCAGAATGCATGCTACTTCTGAAAGATGTAGTATGTATCTAATTTTTTGATTCACCTGCCAAATTTTCCTTCTTTGATACTGTTCATTTGGTTAGTACCTAATACCAAGCGTATCCTTTGCAGCTGTAGCATGTAGTATGAAGAATACAGAATTTGCCACTTTGGTCCTTGTTCCCAACGATTCTCAAAACACAGCTGCTTCAGAAACTTTGTGCGGCAGAGATGGACTCATTTTGCTCTTTGAATTTGAGAAACCGGTTCCTGTTGCTACATGGTCCGTCAAGAAGGTACACCATTAATTGTTTAGCTTCAGAGAGTACCTTACGTGGTAATGTGGTTATTGCTTAAAACTCAGCCAAGTATTTTCTTTATCTTCCTCAACGTAAACTAGGCAAAAGGAGGCGGACTCGCATTTGTTCCAGCATATTTGGCTCAGAACGGAGAGACTGAGCATGCTGTTTCCTCCAGAGAACTACTCACATATATAGATGGTGACCATGAATACATCATTTTTGATCCCTATGGCAACGAAGAAGACCAGATTACAGCTAAACCTTTGCAGCATGTTGCTGTCCAAGAGGAAGATGGTAGTGATTCCTGTATTCTTTTTGCATGTGCAAATTTGATTTCCTTGATTATCTTGTTGCTTTAAGATTGTAGTCCAAATCCTTTTTCATCATTGCATGCTCAGATTATATCGCTTTATCATGTAGACCCAGTTGCCTAGAGCAGTATATAGTAGCAGAAAGGACGAACATAAAACAAGCAACGTGCCGACTCTGTCTTGTTTGAACTGCATTAATGCTTCTGTTGGCCCCCTCCTCCCATGTTGCAGCAGTGTCATGCATTGGGGTTCTTTGGTACTTTTCAGATATACCAATTAGTTTTAGAAGTTTGGACCCATTTAATTCGTTTCATGGTTCACTGCATGCGGACACACTCAGATACCCGTTCAAGGTTGTAGACTTGTAGTTACTGATACATATGGCGTGCTTGAACTTTCAGTTTGAACGCATGCGCGTTGAATTTTATGACAGCTCCTGTGGCTAAAACTCAGAATGAGTCTTATTTCCCTAACTTGACATATGCAGTTAGAATGGTCAGTTTAATAGAAAACATGTGTTAGATTTACAATGTAACAAGATCTTCTATAATCAAGTATGCATTATGGACCATTGAAGTTTAGAACTCTATGAAAGTATTTACACATTGACGTTGGGTAATTTAAAACATGCTTTTCACGAAGGGAACCGTATGTCATATCCTTGGGGAAAGATTTGCAGAAAAAACTACTAGAAAACTATTAAGAGTTTTGGATGCCAGGGAATTGGTGCTGAGAGAGAGAGAGAGAATGCATGCTTGTGCGTACATGCATGTGTGCAAATATCAGCATCAATGGTTTTATAGTGAGTGCCATATTGCGCCTGGATCTGGTCCACTTGTATCGGCATATTTACCAATGTATTATGGGTTTATGGTAATACACATTTCTTGTAGAAAATGTTCGTTGCAGTATCTGTATTAACTGCTACATTCACAAGTTTACAAGCACGCACATGTGCACCTGGGGTTAAAGTTCCACCGTGGAAAGAAAAAGACTGTCTCTGTGTTTGAAATATGACTAATTATGTTGTACGGTTCTGTCAGGTGCAGTTGGATATGAGTCTATCTACGGAAAGCTTCCACCTGTAAGCATGGAATCCAAGAGCTTGCCCGCTATCCCGTTTATGCCTTCTGATAAGCCGTGGGAAACTTTGTTTGATGGACCTTCTCATATACTTCCTCCTCTTCCCAAACTATGCTCAGAATTCCTGGCATCCCTTTTGGAGAGGAGAACAAATCTCCACTGTTGATAGGTATTTGTGGCAATTTTTGAATCCAAATTGAATTTATAGTTCAGTGAGATGCCAACATGTCATTGGATCGTCTTATGTGTCATCGGCATCATGTGTATCGTTGCTGGCTCTCAACTCTTGTCAACTACCATGGCCGAGACTCGAGCAGTGAAAGCTGGCAGAAGTGAAGGATGAGATGACTAATTATCAGCAAATGAAGAAAATGGACCTTGGAGAGGATCTGTCTCAAAGGGGGTGGTCGTTTGGAGCTGTGTATCGTTGTCAATATATGATGCGCAACTGCTTGCAAAAGAAAATTTGAACTAGAAAGTTTCAGGATACTATTTTATTCGTCTGTATTCTAATGTTCTTTTCTGAACTGTGTTCATTTACTGGGATTTGTTTCTGTACTGCCTTTGACAATTGGGGAAGGTTCAATAAGAAGTGAATCCAAAATTTTTGAAATGGTTTTGCTCATTCCTCTAGTTCTTCTTTCCTAGTATAATGTTGGAGTTCTGTGTTCATTTTATATTTTTCACCTTATTGTTATTTATACAAGTGTCCTGGCAGTGCCACCGCAAATTGGGTAATGATGTGAGCTGCTTACTGTTTGGCTTATTGGCTCATGCGTGTTGATATAGTTGGGCTGTATGGAATTTACATCCATATAATACTTATTAAAAAGGGTGCATACATGTTAAAAGAGCATGTCTTCAATGAGCAACAAAATTTATTTTGTTAAATGAAAATAAATTCTAGTTGTCAACATCACGAACTAGTTCTCGTTTGCTTCTCTTCCTGTCCATTAGTACTGGCTTGTACTCGACTTGTCAGGGATGAGCTGATTACCCTAGAGTTATGAGTAGCCATTAGTCGCATGAATTGAGCATGATAAAGAGGCGCAGCTCAAACCATATCACAGTGCCACCTGCAATACTCGGAACCTGACCAATTTTTTGGTATGGGTTGGGAGTGACTAAAATCATGTGCAAGCAGAGAAGCCTGAAGTCGCTTGGCAAGGGGGTTCTACTCAAAAGAGGTCATAAGTTCAATACCTGGGGAATGCAACCATGCATATTTGTTAAGGGTTTGATAAAACCCAAACTTCTTGATCCAACTAAACAAACGCCAAGCCTTCTCCCATGCGAAACGAAGGTGGATATATAGGTTTTTGGTTGCCATTGTACTCCGTCCAGAAAGCTATTCATGTTTTATTCTTTCCCTCACTTTTGGGGACTTTTTGATTGGTTGCAGGGATGCTTGAATCTCTCAGGATGCTAGATTCTCAAAGTCTGTGTCTAAGATGATTGAGAATGGATATTTGCCTAATGAATCTACATGCACAATTCTTGATAAAGGTCTTGCTCATGAAGAATGAAGCTGAACCAGCACCGCAAGTCCTATACTTCAGGCACACTCGAGTCAAAATACTAGGAGAGACTCAATGCGACACAGTATGGAGTAGAACGTCATCTAAGATACTCGATGCGATATTTAGTTCTTCCGTCATACATAATGATCACCATCAAGGAACTGCTGAAAAGATGTTTGGTGACACAAGCTACAATGGCAACAAGAAGAATAGATGAGCCTTTTCTCATACTAGATGGGGTCAGCTGTTTTCATAGAACTCAATCTTATAACATTCCTGATTGTTTCCTTTCAATACTTCTATTGTTTTCTACTCAAGCTTCCTTTAATTACTTTTTCACGTATTCAAACCATCTTAGATGATTTAATTAGTTCTTTTTTTCAAGATATTCAGCCTTTTCTGGGTATATTCCCCTTGAATTTTCCATTTGAAGCACCATATAGTGAATGAGACGATGAATAGAAATGCTTGAGCAGCCAAGAAATATAGGAACCATCACCAAGCAGCCGACTAAATGGTTGTTGGACGTGATGGCGTACTAGGAAATTGTACGAGACTAACTACTTTTAAATTTTATTTAATTTCTTATTTATTATTAAAACTATTTTTATTAGCAAGCTGGCTTTTTCTTCACCAGATATGCACGACTGATTATGGAACTCAAGACCTTCAATTGGAGGGTCCTTTCGAGTTGACACCTGAGAGCAGTGGCTCCTTGTGCTGAATAAAGGCAAAACACCCACACTTAAGTATGTTAATTCCGATAAAATGGATAGATAATTAGCTGCACGAGTTGGATACACATTTCTTGGATATTAAGATGCTAGGGTCGAGGGTGTATTTAGACAAGACTGGCTCGAACCTGGCCCAGCGGTTTGACCTGGAACCGAACCGGCCCACAAACCAAATAAAACCGGATCCAGCGGTTCCAGTTCTGGAACCGTAACCGGACCCAGACATATCCTGGTTCAGTTACGGTTTGTCTATTTGGAAAACCAGTTCGAACAGGAATAGAAACCTCTATTTGGGTTCCGGTTTGAATTGTTGGGGCAGTTTCCAGGTCTGGTTCCGAATCAAACCGCCGGTTTCAATTCCGGTTTTATGTTGGTTCTGTATCCGGTTATGATTTCATGATGGTTCCGAATCTGGTTTTGGATGGTTATGGATCCGGTTTTGGGACGGTTTCAGATCTAGTTTTTGGTGATTTTGGATCTAGATTTTTTATAGTTTTGAATTTGATTCCGAAATCAAATTTGTCTATGGTTTCGAATCCAGTTTCATGACGGTTGTGGATCCAAAATCGGTTTAGTTATATAACTATTAAATAATTTAAACTATATATATAAGAGTCTAAGATTATAAGTTATATAAGACTATATAAGTTTATAACTATAAGTCTTAGTATATGATGTATCATATTTTACATACGTGATACATATATTACATTAAAAAGGTTATAGTTATATTATATAAGCTCTTATATATAACTTATTACATTCATTAATTAAGTTATGTATACATAATTTATTACATTACAAATTATATTAACACTATGTAGTAAACTAGTACTAATGTAACTATATAAGTATATATATATATATATATATATATATATATATATATATAATGTAATAATATAACTATGTAAGTATATAGCATATTACATATATATGATATATGTAATGTATTATATAATATAACTAGTCTACTACATAGTGTATGATATTAGATAGTGTACATAACATAAAAATGTATTATATGTAAGTATATAGTACATAGTGTACATACATGTAATACTATATAGTACATATTATACGTACATGTTATATGCTTATATAGTTAAATTATCATTACATATACATATTACTATATACTTACATAGTTACATTACTACTAGTCTACTACATTGTTTATATACAATTGGTAATGCAATATATTATGTATAGTTGTATAGTATACTATATACTTACATATAATATATTATTATGCTATGCGCACTATGTAATGTAGTCCACTATGTAGTAAACTATTTATACCATATAATACATTACATATATTATATATATCATGTACATACGATATTATTGTATTATATGGTGTACATATATATATATATATATGTATATATATATATATTACTTATAGTGTATTATATGTGAGTATATAATATACATAGTGTATTATATGTAAGCATATAATATACATAGTGTATATAGCATATTACTGTAGACTATAGTATATTATATACTTACATATAATACATTATTATGCTATGTACACTATGTAATGTAGTACACTGTTTAGTAGACTAGTTATACTATATAATACATTACATATATATGATATATAATATGCTATATACTTACATAGTTACATTATTACATTATATATATACATTATATACTTATATAATTACATTATTACTATTATACTATAAAATGTACATACAATTTGTAATATAATATATTATATATAAATAAATAAATTAATGAATGTAATACTTATATAATGTAACTATACCCTTTTTAATGTAATATATGTATGATGTATGTATAATATGATACATTATACACTAATACTTATAGTTATAAATATAGTCTTATATAACTTATAGTCTTAAGGCTCTTATATATAGTTTAAATTGTTTAGTATTTATATATCTAAATCGGATCCAGGTCCAAAACCACCATAAAATTGGATTTGAAACCATTGAAAACCGGTTCCGAAACTGCTCCGAAATTGAATTCAAAACCATAAAAAATCCAGATCCAGATCCGAATCCGAAACCACCCTGAAACCGTCTAAAACCGGATTCTAACCCGTCATGAACCCGGAACTGCATCCGAAACTATAACTGAAACTGTTCGTTGGACGATTCGGTTACGGTTCTTGGTTCTGGGTAACCCGGCCATGTTTAGGTGTATTGATTCCTGCGCTGTTGGTGAGGAGTTCGATTTCCTCCGGGTGCATGGATGTGTCTCCAGGGGTTCAAATTACGTTAAAGGTCATGAGTTCAAAACCTGCACCGTGCATCTGATTGGATCTAGAGTCCGAATGCTTACATTTCAAGAAGATCCAACGAACCGGACATGCATCAGTACCGTATCTGACCTGGAATGCAGCTATTCATAACGTCCTACAAGCTGGTACTCAAGATATATTTCTCTTATAATTTAATCATCTCGACCTTTCTAAGCATGCGACCACATTGCATCTCATCAATTTGGTCCCATGAAAAACTAACGAATAGATTTATGATACTTTTGCTTATATATATATATATATATATATATATATATATATATATATATATATATATATATATATATATATGCAAGAGAGAGAAACTTTTATCCTGGAATGAGGGGGAAGAAGAAATTTTAAGTAGTACAGAGGGACTTTTATCCCGGAAAGAAGGGGAAGAAGAAATTTTGATTTGTATTACACTCATGGAATTTGCACTAAAATAACAAAAGCTAGATAGTCAGTCACGAGCATCCGCTGCTTCATTAATAGTAATAATAATAAATGGCGCAATGATGGTGGAGAGAGGGAAGGACGAGGGGCACTAAATGATTGTTGTGATGCAACCATCAAGCAATAATCTCTAGTTTCTAACTTTTCTTGTATTTGTTCGTTGCATTGATTATCAGGATGCGGGTCAACACAAATAAAAGCTCTCTCTTTCTCTCTGCATTTAAGAAGATGCTGGAGAAGCCAACCACTATTCACGGTCAGAATTTATAAAACGTAAAGGGCCAACGAGCCTTTCACTTTCTTACAGAGATCCTCATTCTCTCTAAGCACATGAATACACATGGCCGCATGCATGGGTGCTGCCTCAAAACGCCGAATTGCTTCACATTTAGGAATGTGTTCGATAGGTACAAGGCGACGTTTCTTCGCCTCCTTTCTGGCAGCACTTACTGCCCTGCCCCCTCCTCTCTCTTTCATGTTTACCTCACTCCTACAACTTACTGTTTATATATATATATATATGAGAGAGAGAGTAATATGTCAATTTAGATACAAAATTATTTTAGCTTGGTTCTTTTTTTACAATGAAAAGTCAGAAACCTGGGAACCGTCTTCAACTTGTAAGTCGACCCTTAAACAATCCAGTGAGACCAGCCGTGGACAGGCCCACCTCAACTCACTCGGCTTGTTCACAGTCCTAATACACACCTATATATAATAACCAACACGCACATTCGCTGTGTATTGCCAGTACTTTGCCGTATTAAACAATGTCAAAGGATAGTATTCCTATTTGACATGCAAACTCTACTCGATCTCTCTTTTGAAGCACATACACTATCACACGCACACTGTTTTTACATACATTAAGCATCATACCATTTGCACGCTCCCTAACATCCATCCGTTCACGGGCACCCCTTCCTCCATGTTTGTTTATATCTTTGTGTTTTGTGCGTGTCCCTTGTTTTAGGCTACCCTCAGTTAACACACTCTGCCCTCTCTAATAGCTTATTGTGGAGCTCTCTCTCTCTCTCTCTCTCTCTCTCTCTCTCTGCACGCGCATATGGGCCGATATGAGCTTTACTTTCTCTCTCTAGAGTTGGATCCTTTCTCCTTTGTTCTTTTACTGGTTTACTTTTATTTTACATCTAGGAAACTTCCTTCTCAAGATCAAAGGCACCAACCTTCTTTTACGAGCCGCTTTAGTGGCATTTGAAGTTTCCATCTTCTCTTCACAGTAAATCACTCACCACCTTCTTCTTAACTCAGTGAGAGACGAGGAAGAGGGCTACTTTCCACTGGAAGCAGAAAACTTGGACTTTATGAGACAATGAGAGTACAGCTGGGATTTTGAGTGGTCTTCCTTTCAAATGTTTCTGAGGGATCAGCGATGGAGTCTGGGACTAGACAGCTCTCTGATTATGGTGTTCTTGTGTTAGTGGTTCTATTCTTGTGGTTTGGTTCGGTGGCTGTCGGTCAGAATGCGACGTCCATTGTGTATATTGTGACACTAAAGCAAACACCAAGTATTCACTAATTGTCTAGTTTGAGGAGGATTACTAATGATGCTAGTTATGTTGGTGAAGGGAGATTAACCAGATTACAGACCCATTGGTTAGTTTTCCACTCGATGGTTTTCATCTCTCAGCTCTCTTACTGTGCAAATGCCGCGATTTGGATATTCTGCTTTGGAATTCTTTTTAGCCGCGAGTATTCTTTCTCTTCTTGTTGTGAACCTGATCTCTATGTGAGGAGACCATCTCTGTGAGTTTTACCATGAAACATTTTCCTTGGTAGTGGCCTATCGCGTTTGGCTTAGATCACCTCTAAGACATGTATTTTATGATCATTGTGGTCCTCGTCATCTCATCACCCTGTGATTGTGTCTGCGCGTGTCTTAATATGATTAAAGTTTCTATCCGAGGACCACAAATCTATACAGAGGCCACAAATCATGTTATCCTTGTCATCTCATCACCCTTTCTTTACTCAAGAACAGTAGAAACATGAGTTCACTCGGATAATAACATGATTTAATTGAATATATTGAGTAAAGTTTCTACTGTTCTTGTTTCTGTCCTTTGTCAGTAGTCTTTGTTGTCATGGTTGATGCTGCCAAATGGATGTTAATCAGTACGGTGTGTGTTTTGGAGTGTCAATCACTTTCCCTGCTCATAAAAAATTTATATATGAGGAAAGAACCCACAAATCTCTTTTATTTGATGCATGCCACATAGATACGGGTGCAGAATACACCAATTTGAAAAATTTCAGGTGCGGGAATAAGGTGGTATATGTGCCCATTAAAAAAATAATTCTGAATAAAAAATATAAATAAATATGTTATTATATAAATAAATACATTTGTAGCAAAAAATACAATAATTACTGCTATTATATCATGTACAAGTATTATATTTCGTACATTCCTTAATTAAATTTTAAGAACCATTTTAAAAACTGAATCCACCACCAGCAATACGTTTTCCTTTCCCCTAATTTTATTCTCTTTTACGTTCCCTGCCTCGCTCCTTCAACGGCCTCTCTCTCTCTCTCTCTCTCTTGTCTATTCCCCATAACCCTTCTCTCTTCCCACCCACTCATTTACTCGTCTCCTCTCTCACCCACTCATTTACTCGTCTCATCTCCCACCCACCCTCGCCTGTGTGACGAACCCTAACTTTTTTTCTGAAGAATTTCCTGTCTCGTCTATTCTTTGTGCCCCTTCTCTCTCCGCAATCTACTCATTTTCTTGTCTCCTCTCCTTCCCACCTTCACCAACATTGATAAACCTAACTTTTTTCTTCTTATTCTTAGATGAGTATAGACTTACACACATTGTTTGTGTCTAGTTTTGTCAAAAATAACCTGTGGCATGTTGACCATGTCTGATGCTTATGACTGACGATTTCGGAGATTCGGACAAGGTGTTGTCTGTGTTGAGTTTCGGAGTAGACTGGTGTGGCACCCAGACCCTCATGGAAGTGTCTATGTGACAGTATTTAACCTAAACATGCATTTCTAGCTCAAAGTTGTTTGGGTGATATTTGCTTAGCGGCTTGCATTGTTGAAACTTGCAACCGCATCACCTGAGTTGGTTTTAAAACTTTGTCCTCCATTTGGTTGCCAATTATAGCTCAGTTTATGCTGACTGCCTAACTGTTACTAAAACTGTACTATTTGCTTTAACTTTTATACAGTTGTTTATGAATTGGATTTGTGAGTGTTGTAATAGGCTCAAATGCCCTTGGGTACAGTAAATCATTGAATCCTTTATTAAGGCATAATCAGCATTGATGGAAGCAGGAATTAGTGCCTCAAATGTTATTTAAACCAAGTACGTAAACAGGTCCTATTTTGGATTGAAACACATACATGGTGACAATCACTTCCAAATATATGGGATCACATTAAATTGTTGCAAAGTCTTAGGATGATTCTTCAAAATCTTGATATTATAAATCTGAGTGTGATTTGTTAAGTTCCTTCTTGGGAAAACAGAGAAAATGGTAGGGTCATTTTCTACTTCATGGTATCACAAGGCTGGCTGGAGAGGGATTTTGTCCCCACAGGCGCTGGTGTGAAAACATGTTTTGCTGGTCCTCATTCTATCTGTATGTTTTCTTTTCTTGCAATAGATAAACTGAGGGGCATTGCCGTACTTTGTTGACTTGAGAAGAACCATTCTTATCTAAGCTGATATAGAGTGGTTTCTTATGTTTACTATCTCTCAATGCAGTTTTCCTTGACATTGCATTGGTTCAATTTCACAGAAAGAACACTCCTTATATTCATTTTCACTCTATATTGGGAAAAATTTTCCTTGTGAATAAGGTGGTGTATGCCTCTCCTGGAACAAGAAATTCATGAGGATTCTTGTGGTGAAAAATCACGAATAAGATGTCCCATGGCTGTAAAGTGATACAACGTTTTGGTAAGATGGCATAGTTACTGTCGCATATGAGGTTGAAATGTTATAGGTGACGTGTAAGTTGTCGGTAGATGGGAAAATTGCTCTTTCTGAAGAGTTTTCTCACCAAGGCGACTCAAGAAGCAATGTGGTTGTAGTGATGATTGCCTGGACCGGGTTCTTTGGGAAGAAGTTTTCACATAGAGGGAATTTTGTCTCTCCAGTCTTTTAGAATATCTTTTTCACATATTCTTCAAACCAATGTTGTAAATATCATATCGGACCCCATATCATATGGAGCATCGAGACACGTGTATCAAATACTGTATGATACAAGTTAATTTATTTTTTTAAATGTTAAAAATGTTTTAAAATTTTAGAAATTTTTGCAATATGTACCATACCAAGAGATAATAGATTTGACATGCAATATGTACCATATCATAGGACCCATATTGTGGCATACGATACCAATGCTATATACGATTTTTATAACATTGCTTCAAACACTAATCGCTCTTGGATTTATACCATCATTTGATGTTCATTATGATCCCTGATTTTTTCTCCTTAGATCCCCAAAAGGATCCTTTCACGTTAAAGAGAAAACTTGTTTGGTTTCTATTAAACAAACCACATAGCAAGGGGCCCCACCTTCTTAATTACATAAATAATATATTAAAGCCAAAGTGGTCATGCCAATTATAGAAACTTTATCTCCCTCTTAGCCACTTGAGCCAAATCATGATATAATGGATTCTTCCCACTACTTAGTGGCTTCCCCAATTATATCACTTTCTTGGTTATATGGTTTATAAATTTCAATTATAACCATCACGAGTTGCATCCCTTGTGCATTTATTTGTAACTAATACATCTTTTCATAATAACTCATGCACTCTTTCTAGTTATGTGGTTTTTTTTGTATCAAGTATGCCTTTCTAGCTCAAGCAAGAGCTTTAGGCACATCTCAAACCCATGTAGAACATGCTTGGAGAACAAATCCTTTATATGCCTTTAGTTAAGGGGTTTGGTATCATATATCCTCAATAGGCAGATAAGTTACTAATATTTCATTCTTTAGAACCATATTATGTATGTGATGTTATTTAACCATTATATGCATGCTTCTAGAGTTATTAGCTTCACTCATTATTAAACTTATGACTGCATTATTGCCATAATGCATACAATTGACTTGTTGGTTGTGTCCAAATTCAAATCACAAATGAAGCAATTTACCTAACTGGCATTAGTTACAGTCATACTGCATACAACATACATCACTTTTTATGTATACAAAGCTACACATTCTTGTTTGTTAGCATAACGAACAACAACACCTCCAAATAGGAAAATCTGATTTGCTGCTAATCTTTGTTTCTAGCAAAGTCAACATATGAGTATCAAATTACCTTCAACTCATATGTTTGATAACACAACTTAAAATCTCTTGTTCCTTTCCTCAAGATCCTCTCTACTATAACCAAATGTTATCAACCATGTTTACTTTCATATCTACTCAGGTTTCATACACAAAATATCATACATTAAGTTACCAACAAATTGATTGCGCATCTTTGATTAAATCTAGATGCAAATTTAGGGCATACAAAACCACCACCAGAGCCTTTCCCTTTTGCAAGTGATGCCCAGCATAAGCATGGGGTAAATATCCCAATTCCCAACCTTGTGGTCTCAATCGACTGATTGCGCAATTAGTGTTAGAAGGAAATATGCAGAATTTTATCTTTATTAGAACAGTTTGGTTTGTTTGTTCTTAGTTGAACTTAAAGGTAGCTTTATACTTAAGTCACTTGTTAGGAGTACTTTAGTAATGTTTAGTCTTGTATATAATAAACTAATAGGGCTTATGGGGGTGAAGATCCCAATTCCCAACCTTGTGGTCTCAATCGACTATTTGCACAATTAGTGTTAGAAGGAAATATGCAGAATTTTATCCTTATTAGAACAATTTGGTCTGTTTGTAATTGAATTTAAAGGTAGCTTTATATTCAAGTCACTTGTGAGGAGTACTTTAGTAATATAGTCTTGTATATAATAAACTAATAAGGCTTAAACCCTACAAGCATAAAAATAAGGAAGAGATGAGAGAGAGTGTTGTTGTTTCCCACCTTGACTGATTCTTGATTTGATTGCATACTCTATTTCAATCTTCTTTAATATGGCATCAGAGCTTAGTCGTGATCTTAAGTGAAAAAAGCGAAAGAGATTCTTAGGGGTTTTGAATATTGGAACCCTAAGAGCCAAGTAAAGGTGCAGAAAATCAGAGGCAAGACGGATAATTCAGCAGAAATCACATGCATCCCGAGACTTTGTGCGGGGTGTGTGTAAGACTGTATAGGTGGCGGACATAATGATAAGCCTGTGCCTTAAACTGAAAAAACAAAGAGATGACATTGTAGGTTAATGCCTGGATACCATTCAGTGCCAGTTGCTAATCGAAAAAATCTAGCTCAGTTCAATATGCCCGGTTTGGGTCATCATTAATTGCAAGCTCTATTTGTAAGACCATGTGGTCAAGTCTTGTATTAATTTCAGCCATTAATATGTCTTAATCAACAGCTTATGTTTTCGGAGCCACTTATATTTAAAGGAGAGGAAGAACCGACTTCAAGAGTTCGAATCCTTAGTAAATTTCCTTTGTCTGTCTCCACCACTGTTGCTGCATCACGGGCCTTTTTCAGCTTCTCTGCAGCTACAAAGCCATTAAGGTGCCTGTGCACGTGGCATGTGCAAGAGAACATGGAATAATGTTCAAATAAGTTATTATTGTGGTAATACTGAGTTTTCCTAAGTAAAAATTGGTAAATAAAAATGTCACAGAGTAACACGATAATTTTCCATGCTAGTCTGCCTTGTGCAACCTGTAATTCGATCCTGTTGTTGCTGTTATCATGTAAACTCTTGAGAAATTTCAACTCTCATTAGTAAGATAATGCCATGGAATGTCACAGCCAGTGGGTCTGGTGTGCTTTGACTGGGGTTCACATGTATTTACATATTCCTCTAGTTGTCTTTGTAGAAAGTTGTCAGCTAGATGCAACTAATGAAGGATGTAATTCGATCCTGTTGTTGCTGTCCATATGTAAACTCTTGAGAAATTTCAACTCTCATTAGTAAATTTACATATTGTGTTTTTCTGAGTGTTCCTTCTTGATGCTTAATGAAGGATGCTTCCATAACTAGCTATCTGCTGTGTGCTGGCTTTCATCTTTCCAGGCTATGATGATTTCTTCTCTTTTCTCCGTGGTATCAATGGATCAGCACAGGTCGAGCCTGTGGGCCGAACACGGTAGCTGCAACAGACCTTAACTTGCCTTCTGTTACAGTAGCAAGGCTCGACCGGTCTATAGCTGTTCACAGAGTAGTGACGAACATTGCTGGTGATGAAACTTACAGAGTCAGTTGGGTTTCTCCTTTCGGATTATCAGTCACTGTGGTTCCATCTCAATTTTTCATTGCAAGTGGAATGAAACAGAACCCGACTGTGAATATGAAGGCCACGGCTAATAACATGACTGCAAGCTTTGGAAGGATCCGAATTGATGGAAATCACGGACATGCATTAAGCATTCCCATTTCTGCAATTTGTAAAACTGTTCAACATCTGTTCTGTAACAAATTTCTGATGGTGGTTCTGCTGTAAAGAGTCAAGCATGCGTTTGTAATTGTAGATGCAGATTTGTTGATAATACTAATGTAGTCTGCTCTCTTCCATAGTTGAATATCGTCCTTATCCCTGGTACTTTTCATCTGAATTAAAATCATGAATGAATAGCTCACCCCATCTGGTATGGGAAAAGGCTTAGTTAGTTGTTTGTCTGTAAAGTTATGAAACTTCACACGCTAATTCATGTTCTAATGGAGGGGAGGCGTATGAGCTTCTATAAATATGAGAGATGAAGATGGATTTCCTTCACATTTGACTTGGACTTCTCAATTAAGGTCTAAGATCGTCCATTTAGACACATAGACATTAAACCTTTTTAATATAGTAATTAATTAATCAATTAGTTAATTAATATTCTCACCTTTGAGAATCCAACCCGTCTAAACTCGGGTCGGGTATGGATTGCTATCCTAGTTTGAACAAGCTCACAAGCTAAAACAAGTTGCATTTTAGCTTGGCTTAACAAATCGAGAACTAGACATGTCCGGTTTGGAACTCGACCGGTGGTTTGAATTGGGACCAGAAGCCAGCCAGAACCTAACCCAGTCTAACCAATGCAGAACCATAACTAAACCCAGTTCCTTACGTGGAACTAGAACCAGGTTAGAACTGGAACCAGTGTTTAGACCATCGATTTGGTTCTTTTGTATAGATTTTTTTGTAATTATTTTTTTCTGGTTTCATGCATTTTTTGTTTGAACTCAAACCAGAGTTGACATACGAGCCATAACAAAAACCAGCTTGGGTCCAGTTTGATTTTGAGTGAACCGGAACCAGACATGTCGGTTCGAAACAAGGCTCTTCAGTCTATGTTTGTAGAGGTGGCTGGATTGGACCTAGCTTGATGGATTGAAATAAATCCAAACAGCTTTAGTAACTGAGGAAACTGCAACCACAACAGGGGATCCGTGGTTTGGTTCCACTTCCACCTATCAAAGAACTAAACTTCAACCGAAACCGGGGATCCAGAGCTGACGATTCCAAGTCGTCCTTTTTCCCATTTTAAAGTTGGTCCTTTGTTTCATAAACTTTTCAAATGAAACCAGATCTGAACTCAATCTGAAACTGACTTTGAACCGGATTTATAACTGGATTGAGAGCCCATGTACCCAGAACTGAACTCAGACCCAAAAAGGATAAGTTTGGTTCCGGTTCTAGGTTTTGTTGAAAGTGGAACCACTGGTTTGAAAGGGGCATTCTTTTGCTTCTGCTATGACGCGGTGTTGGTAGACCATGTTCAGTTTCGGATAAACCAGAACTGGTGGTTGTAAATCGCTGGTTCTTGTTAGCCAGAACTTGAAGTTGTAACCGAACCGGTTACAGTTTTGAAACCACCAGTTATGGAGTTTACGGTTTAAGTTTGAAATTGGTAATTTTATTAAAAAATTCAGAAGTATAGAAACAATTTTAAAATTTTTTGAAACCACCACTTATGGTGTTTACGGTTTAAGTTTGAAATCGGTAATTTTATTAAAAAATTCAGAAGTATAGTTAAAAAAAAAAGTACCATAACCAGTAGTTTGAAACCGCTGGTTCCGGTTTCTTTCACCAATTTCAGGTTCAATCGGTTCTTGACCTGATTTGGTTCCGGTTGTAACAACCGGTCCAATTATGAACCGATCAATTCCAGATGCTGGGCTTTCACCCCTGTCCTTGCTTTACCCGATTCATGCAATTTTGGTTCCCCATTACTGATCCATGGTTTCTGAACCGAACCAGAATTATAGTCAAGAATCGACCCAACCTGACCCGTTCCATTTTGGACAGAAAGATCTCCCTTTAAAACCAAAAAAGAAAAAGGGATATGGGAATTTATATAAATTTCATTTTATTTTAAAAAGAATCTTCCAGTAATAAAATTTTCTTTTTCCTTGGAAAAATGCGTTCTATTTGGTTTGCAGAATTCAAATAATCAGAAGTGATTCAGTCATGGAACACTCTTTCCACCATGTCCGCAAATCCTTCTGCAGAAATTCCAGATGCCGGCAACGCGGGGAAATCGTTGTCGGAAATGGAAAGCTCGACTGCCTCCGGCGAGTCTTCAGCTTCGGCTTCGGCTTCCGAGGCATCTGAAGGAAGCGCCGAGGTGATAGGGAGAGGGATCTCTTCCATGCTGGAAACGCTAGTTCGAGCATTCGATGATCAGGCGGAAAGCGCCGGGAGAAGCCAAGAGCAATTGTCTCTTGCTATCGATAGGCTTACTCGCGGTATTTTTCTGTCGATCGTTCTCTTTTTCCTTGTTTTCCTTCCGACACGGTTCTCGTTCAGATAATCTTTTGCTGTTTTGGGTGCTTGGCTTTGTGTGGTTTAGGGTATTTTGTTTTATTGGATCGGGTATTGAAAGATTTTCCTTTTTCAATTGCGTCAGAATGTTATTCTTTTCCTTTTCTACCTTGTTAGTATGGTAGATTGTGAATAACGTGATCGTAATTCCAACATTGTTTGTGCAGTTGAAACAGGGGGGCATCTGAAATTTGGAGAAACGAGAAACTTTGGATAGATCTTAAGTCAATTACATGTAATTAGGGATATGACGTCGTTAGAACAATATGGTTGTTAGTTCATGTGTTAGAAGATACTGATTGTTAGCTCTATTGAGGTGTTAGTCATGGTATTGAACAAGAGACTCGATTTGTTCTGAAGATTGACCAAGAGGTGATTTAATTATTCAGGTGGGCTCTAATCTATAGTTGGTTAGATTTCTTGAATTTCGTGTAGTGGTCAGGGCATCGATATTCAGCCCGTGATTATCTACATGCGGAGTGGGATATATGTTGACATAAACTGACTCCTTTTACCTTTAAAGATGGATTGTTTGTTGTCATCAAGCTCACCTGAGCTACTTAAAAGTACATGATGTTAGCTGAGCTTTGAAATAGTTGCAGAAAAATTTGTTAGGAATTCTGTAGACACATGTCCTTCCTTTGATTTAGGTATTTTTGTTTTGTCAAGATATATAAAGGAACGATTTTCTGTGACTGATGGAAGGACGGGTTTTTACTATTTGCCAAATAGGTTGTTTGTTACCTGATAAAGCTTGCTGGAAAACATTCTTCCTGTTTATCATGTGATTGATGCAATTTGTGATACCCTAAGTTCTTTTTTCTTCTGATAAGGAGCATAAACCTTCGATTGTATTATATTCAGTGTAATCAACCTAGCTGCTGGTGTCTATTGTTACTAAGAAAACCAAGTCTTTCCTCATACTAAGTTGGGTCTACTGCATGAATTGTTAGTTGGCATTGTGCTCTATTGTCTCATATTAGCGTTTAGCTCTAAAAGAACTAGATTATTTGTCCAACACCTTTTAGGCCTACTCCTACCTCTTTCAAAATATTCATTACCTGTACAACAACAACAACAACTAAGCCTTTTCCCATACTAGACGGGGTCGGCTACATGGATTCTTTGTTTCCACAGATCCCTATCGTGTGCCATGTTAGTAGTTAACTCACAATAAGCTAGATCATTCTTTATTGTTTCTTTCCAACACTTTTGTGGTCGTCTTCTAGCTCTTTTAATACTTTCTAAATTTAGTTTTTCATACCTTCTTAAAGGTTCTTCTTTTGATCTTCTTTCTATATGTTTAAACTATCTTAAACGATATTCTCTCATTTTATCCTCTATTGGTGCCACTCCTAATTTGTTTCTAATAACCTCATTATGTATACGGTCTTTTCTTGTATGACCACTCATCCATCTCAACATCTTTATTACATGTTGATGATTAACTGCCCAACACTCAGAACCATAAACATGGCAGGCCTAATTGATGCTCTATAATATTTACCTTTTAACTTTAATGGTATCTTCTTATCACAAAGAATACCTTAAGCTCCTCTCCATTTTAACCAACAAGCATTAATTCTATGCATTACATCTCCATCAATTCTTCCATCACTCTGAAAAATTGATCCTAGGTATTTAAAACTTTCCTTTTGGAGGATGCAATGTGTGCAAATTTTAATTTCTATGTCCTCTTAGGTAACCAAATGATCAAACTTACATTCCATATATTCTATCTTTGTTCTACTAAGTCGGAGGCTTTTCTTTCTAATGTTTCTCTCCATAGTTCCAATTTTCTATTAACTTTTTCCTTAGATTCCTCCACTAATACAATGTCATCTGCAAATAACATACACCAAGGTACTTCATCTTGAATATGTTTTGTTAACTCATCAATCACCATTATAAATAAGTATGGACTTAAAGTTGATCCTTGATGTAACCCAATATTAACTTCAAAGAAGTCTGCCATTCCTTCATTAGTCCTCACACATGTTTTTGCACCATCATACATGTCTCTTATAAGGTTAATGTATGTCAATGGGATACCCCTTTTTTCAAAGTTCTCCAAAGAACCTTTCTCGGTACTCTATCATAAGCTTTTTCTAGATCAATAAATATCATGTGAAGGTCTTTCTTTTTTGCTCTAAAATGTTCCATAAGACATCTCAAAAGGTGAATCGCTTCACCAGTAGATCTGCCTGGCATGAATCCAAATTGGTTCTCTTTTGTACTTGATACTTGTCTTAACCTACGTTCGATAATTCTTTCCCACAAAAAAATCATTAACTAGTTTCTTACACCTTCTCAATGGAATTCATCTCAAAATGTCCAAACCTTTATTTTCTCTCAATTATCTGGCTATTCTTACTACTTTGAATAATGAGCTGCTTTTGGATTCCTTTTGACCTTATTATTGGGTTTCTCTTTTGGTGCCTCGAAGGTACTTCTGTTCTTATTTGTTTACCAGCACATTTATAATGCCTTGTGCAGTTCAGTCATAAGTTTTGTGTCTTTAGATTATTGTAGACACCCTATGCAGTTGCACACAACGAACGTTGTCAACATTTACATATTTGTCATTAGTATTATTACAATTGTCATTTCTAACAGTGATATGAGTGTGAGAATTGTATATCGTTCATATTTTAATGCAGAACTTTTCCTTTAGATTGGATTGTTGGTGTACTTATAGTTTGCCCGCTTCTTATTTTTCCAATATTTGTTGCAGAGCTGGATCAACTGTTAGAAGATGCTCCATTGCCATTCATTATGCAGCATGCAGCCAAGATCTCCGGGCTATGCAAGAGGGTCTCATCACTTAATACAATTTTAAAAACAATACAGCGGCGCATTGATAATATAGACAAATTATTCTCTCTAGGCTCTTCACAAGGTATTGATACCCTACAAGTACCTGTTTGAATAGCATTTAATTTGTGAAAATAGCTTGGATAAAGTTTTCCAAAATGCTTTCTTTGCTAGCATGTTATTTCTTCAATTAGTTATGTACAACGTATTTGAAATGGTTCTAATGCTCTCTCTCTATCACATACACCCACACATGTGCGCCCGCATACATGTATGTAAACATATACATATAGATGTATGAGCACATGATAGCATGATGCATTCAGTGTCATGCATTGATAAATTGACATGAAATACAGGCCCACATACAGATTATCCATGTGTTCCCGTCCATTGATATATGATGACCATAAGCACACTGACACAGATCCATATAGGTCATGCATTGGAAATTTGTCAGGCCTTGTAAACGCCAAGACATCTTGGCCTTGTTTGGTTTCAGCTTTTAGCTATGAAATTACTTGAAGAAAATTCTGCTCCAAAAGACATGTTTAATGTTTTCTTTGCAAAGTGGCTTGTGCAACAGAGGACCTAAACATATATCAAACTGAATACATGAGCAACAATGAATTATAGGAGGATGTGGGAGGACAGGCAAAATAAATCTATCTTAAAGACAACCAGAGTAAACATATCTTGCTGAACCATTAGACTTGATTTTTCAGGCGGGAAGAGTGAATCATCTTCAAAGGATAAAGATTCCATCAAAGAGGATCCTACTAATGGTTCATTGTAAATATCATTTATGAAGCAGCTGCTTGCTCTGCTGCATTCTTGCCGAGTTCTGCTTCCCTGAAATTTAAATTTATGGGAAGTAACGTGGTCAAAGCATCTCTGTTTGTGGTTCTTGTCACTGCTTTTGATCTTATATCAATTTGAGAATGCAGGTTGTGCTCTCCCTTTTTTGTTTTTTGTTTTTTTGGGGTTGGGGGGAGGGTGTACTACTGAACTACAAAATTCCTTAAATTCTTTCTTTCTGCTAATCATTTAGAAGGATGCTTGATTTGTTTCCTCTTGTGTGCCATTTTCCAACTCCATCATTTGTTAATTATGTTGGAGTTGGCATGAAAAACTTCATGAAGAGCATGCCCACTCATTTTCTGTTTATGGTTAGAAGCTGAGTTCCCTAGAGTTTCAGTCATATAAACACACTCTTTTTCTTTTTCGATTACCAAAATTCCTTTATGGTAGTCCTTTGAATGGTTATTGAAGTGATTCCCATTAATGATCCTGTCATCTCATGTAATTTGTGAAGTTCGTGCTGTCTGCTTGGTTCGTAGGACCTTCTTCAAGTCAAAAGGACATGAAGTGGCTCCAGGCTCGGAAAACGGTAAAGTTAATCGAAATAGGGTACCAGATGAGGATCTCTTGGGCAAACTAACTGAAGCTACCTGGGAAAAATGAGAACCTCACCTGGTTAGGTATTGGTCAAGAGTCTAAATTAGTGTGTACATAAATTTCAGTTTGAATTATCTTTAGCAAAAGAAGGCCTGCCTTTTATGGGTGGGCTTCGTCAACCAGGTGGTCCTGGGCTCCGAGACCCACCTTCGTCATCTTTTTCATTCAATTCACTTTGCAATATTTGAACATGGTTCCAGATGACAAAACCTTGAACTGGTTTGGGCATCCTTCAGCTTTGAATGAGTCGGGTTCAGTCTGAGCTTGGTTTGAACCCAACTTCCACTCTTCGTTCAACGAGCTCAAACATGTATTGTAGTTGAGTGATCTCCATTGCAGATTCTGATCTTCAGCTACTTGTGCCAACCGGAAGCCTACGTACCATGTTTGTATTTGCACATTTAGAACGATAAGTCTAGTACCTGAGTACGCGGTGCTTTCTCATTCCTTCTACGGGGTGTTTGACAAAGCGGCCATGGACGGAACACAGAGTATGTGGCCGCTTTGTCCCCTAATAAAGCGAACGCAATCCATGCAGTCCCCAAGACCAGGTGCTTCACACATTCACTTTACACTGAAACTCTGTTAACCTTGGATCGCGTGGCCATGTGGCCCCATGATCAAAGGCGCCCCCAAGTGTGTTTTTCAATAAGCCATTGGTGCTAGAACTGCAAACCTAGACTTACATGGGATTGTAATCATGATTCTCAAGAACTATAGTTTTTCGTTTGGTTCTTAAGTGGAATTGATGCTTAGTTTTTGTTGAGGGTAGCAACACGAGAGGAAGAGTTTGGGTTTTTGTACAATGCTTATGGGTGCAGTTTCTGTGGCTCACCTCTCACCAACAATGGATTTCATTTCCATGCAAGGAATGGATTCTGTTTTGAAACTTAAAACTACGAGCACCAGAAATTGAGGTTTGGTTTCCTTAGAACCATGAATCAAGCACACCTAGGGGACTTATAGAGCCTATATAAACCTCTGACAGTGCCCAGTGAACTTATGAGAAGCAACCTAGTTTTGTTGCTATGTCCACGGGTTATGATCTAGTGATCAAAAAGACTTTGGTCGGTGATTGCAGATTATGAGAACACAGGATCTTGTACATAAAAGATTTTGTACGTGAATCCTCATGTAAAATAGTGAACTAATTTTTTCCTTGTTTAACTTTATATTTTGTCATAAAAGTCGTCTTTTATTGGCTCTCGAGGCCGAATGTAGCTCCTCATTGTACGGTAGGTCTGGTGATGGGTTTGATCCTGAGTCCCTGGCCCATTGATGCGTGATAACCATAATTGAACACTTGTTCTCTGGGAGCTTGGACCTAGATAATGGGTTGGATATCTGATCAAATGGCGGACGACCATGGGAGGGAAAACTATATGATCCAGTTCACGGCAACTTTGAAGCAGAATGTGATCGAATAGTATGCGTCTTTATTCATACCCGAATCCAGTTTGACCATTTCTTAATATATATGTGTGTGTGTATATATATACACACCTCTCTTCATATTTTAGCTTATATTATAAAATTTAGAACGCACTGTGTGAGAAATAAAGGAAACAGACGTGACATTTAAGAATAAAAATCCATTAATACAATAGCAAAGACAACATAAAGCCCAATACCAAGTTATCACATTTATGACACCTTCATGGAAACCCACACAATTCTCAAACGACATATGGAAACCCACACAATTCTCAAACGACATATGATATGTGCTCCTGAATTTTCCCCTAAGATCATCGTATCATCACGACAGGATTCACAATGAGATGACACATGCACCAACAATGCAACTGGCTGTAATTCATCTGCATAGTACTGCACCTACCACATAACCAACATGCCATGCATTCAACCATGTGAGTGCAGAGAACCAGCGGCCTAAGATGGTGGTGGTGATGCAGTGAACGGAATGGGAGGAACTGAAACTTGGGTATGTTAGGGATAGAAGGCATAGTTGGTATTGGCATGTTAGGGAATGATGGAATAGAAGGCATCTTTGGGACTGAAGGGATAGATGGGATAGAAGAAATCGGAGGGATGGATGGCAGAGATGTTGGCAGTGTGGGGATCGTAGGAATATTAGATAAAGGGATTGGTGGGCAATGGGAATGATGGGAAGGCTGGAATGGAAGGGAAGCTGGCAGGAATGGCTGGTCCAACCGACGGTGCCCTCGTCTGCAGCAAGACAAGAGCAGCCAGCGCCATGTCAGTGTTCAACAAGCAGATGCATGCAACGATGGTGAAACAGATCAATAAAGTCTTGCGGGCCATAGCCGTCATATTTACCTGGTAACCAAAAAAAAGTTGGACATGCAGCTGGTTTCACGTATATGGATTGGATCCAGATCTCATGTATACCCAATAGAGAATGTTGGCCAAATCTAGATCCAAATCTTATATGGATCTTTTTTTATCCAAAATCCAATATAAACGATTTTAATTCAGGCTGGATATCCAATTCAATCCCAAATCACTTGCAATTTCGAAACCCACTTGGTAAGCCTCGTATCAATAAATTGGACCTGAAGCGATTATATTCATTTTCATGGAAATCTACGTGGTCCAATAAGAACCTCACTTCCATATCCCCTTATCCAATTTCATCCCTTCATGTGGTCTTCATAATCTGCATCCAAAATCCGAAATCCTAAAAAGTATCTTATTTTCCTTGAATCTTTTAGTTGCTTGTTGACAAGCAGAGCGTAGAGGTGCAATCATAACCAACTGAAAAAGAGTAGGGGAAGAGAGAATGACGTCGACTACTTGCTTCCTTCACCACATTGCACCCACAGCTAGGTGCATGGTGCAGTCTGCAAGGACGCCATTTAAGCCTGATGTGGTAGTTTGCAAGGCAGGAAAGAGCTCGAGCGAGGGGGAGCAGAGCGCTGGCGTTTCCCGCCGGTTGGCGCTCACTTTGCTCGTTGGTGCTGCTGCAGTTGGCACCAAGGTCTCCCCTGCTGATGCTGCCTATGGAGAAGCTGGTAAATTCTTTAAACAAACCATTTGCTGCTCTTTGGTGGCAACATCTTTCATATCCTGGCTGAACTTGACAGTAAAGATCCCGTAAGGGTTGCCTACAATGTCCATGCATGTATAGGGTTCACAAAGTATGAGTACTTTCTGTTAACAGTCTTAATTGTAATATATATATATATATATATATATATATATATATATATAGAGAGAGAGAGAGAGAGAGAGAGAGAGAGAGAGAGAGAGAGAGAGAGAGAGAGAGAGAGAGAGAGAGAGAGAGAGAACATGTTCTCATTTTGATAGTAAAACATGTTTGTTGATCTTTTGCATCTCTGCTGTATATAAGCTGATAAAGTAATTTGTTCATTATGTGTTTGTCGAAATCCCAAGATTCACTGTGACGATTGAGAAATATATGACCTGGTAACTGTCTTAGTAAATATTTTCCCACTTGTATGGGTAATGTAACCAACCGGTGAGCATAGATCAGTTGCCAGTTGAACCTTGTGATCTTGTCATTTGGTAATGGCGATCTCTCAACAAAACTTACAGATTTTCTGTGACCTCCCTCATATGTTTTGAAATCTAAACCTTTTATTTTCCATGGAATTTTTGTTATACGACGTGGGATCCGTAGGTGCCTTACGTACTTTGGACCTTGACTCTGCACTACATCACAACCAGGTCAAGTTTTTCAGTCTCTGCAAATAGCTAAACGGCAGATTGTGCAAATTGCTTTGGAGCCATTGTTCTTTCTCTGTGTCGATTATAGGTACTAATTAGGCAAGCACCATTAATGCTGACATTCTTTTAATTCTGGAAAAAATGCAGCCAACGTGTTTGGGAAACCAAAGTCAAACACAGATTTCTTGCCATACAACGGAGAGGGATTCAAGCTTCTTATTCCCTCAAAATGGAACCCCAGCAAAGAGGTGGAATACCCTGGCCAGGTCCTCAGATACGAAGACAACTCCGACTCCAACAGCAATGTTACCGTTATAGTCACCTCTACAGACAAGAAGAACATAGCTGATTATGGTTCCCCTGAGGAATTCCTATCAAAGGTAAATTAGTATATCACAGCTTTGTTTTGTTCTCTCAGAACAGAAGTCCATTCTTTTTGAACTTCAACATGGTAACCTTTGTCCAAAGGGAGTACAGTGCATTGGCTAGGAAGTTGGTTTCAGTACCTGGGGTGTTACTATAAGCAGTTCAGGCATATGATTAAACCCTGGCCTATCCAATGCCATCCACTTTTTTTGTCTCGTCTACTGATGATGGAGGCTGCTTGGTGCCAAAGTATGATATTTTTCTGTTTGGAGTTAAACACAGACATGACCAAAGTTAGATCATGACTAAGAATAAATGTAGCAGACTGTACTTAGTGTGGGATGAGGCTTTCTTCTTGTTTGGATGTTTGTCTAGTGATGTATGATCTTGTAGAAGATTGATCTATACGGTCAACACCTTTGTTATCCTCGCAAAAATAGAGACCTCTTCTCACACTACTCTAACCAAAGATCTTTCCCATCTACAGTTCCTGAAATACACATCCAGTAGGATAGAAGATTACTCGGCATTTTAGATCCTGGGTCATAGCAAAGACTGACAATAAATTTACAAATAAGTTTAGGACATATAAAATATTCTTTAAAATACTGAAAGACGTAATAATACTCCCTTTTCCCAATATCGGTGTATGAGAACCATCTGCTAGTCTAATTTGGATCTCTTCTTTGGTCAACTCATAGTTATCAAAGAAATATTTTCTAGTGACCATGTGATCTGTAGCCCCAGAATCAATAATCCATATTCTTGAATTAGAAATACTTAAATTATCCTGAGTCAGAAAAGAGAATGGATAAGCTATGGTTGCTTGTGAGTCCTCGTGGGAGGATGTAGATGGAGAATGTGAGTCAGCCAGCTGAGTCTTAAGCAATTCAATTTTCTTCTTCATATCAGCCAAGGAAGTAGTATTGTCCTCTGTCTTTTGTTTGTCATTCTGTTCATAGCTGAAATAAGCTTTATTTGATCTGTTCTGGAAATGAGTAGGCTTTTCAACTCCCAGTAAGTTTCCTTCATATGTCGTGATTTTCCGCAATGAGAACATGTCAACTTATCCCTTTCTTCAGATGTAAGCTCAGGTCTTCCTCTGCCTCTGCCATAACTTCCCCTTCCTTGGGAGATGGGAGGACTATATACATTTTTGCCTATAAATGCTGAGGTTTCTGAGTTGATTTTGGTTTTCTTCTCTAAGTGTTTTCTGTCTTCTTCCCGAAGAAGGAGAGAGTATACAATGCTTAAGGATGGAAGTTCTTCTCTGCTGAGAATGTTATTATTTACTGCCTCATACTCTGAACAGATATCCCATAGGAGATCAAATACTTTCCTCTCTTCAAACTCTTCGTTGCGCTCTTGAGTATAACTTTGACATTTTGTTTTGCAATAGAGTTGTAGCTCTTCCCATAAGCCTCTGAGCTCTATAGCATATAATCCACACTTATTGAATGGATTCACAATGAATCCACAAGCGAAGTGTCCAAATTTGGTGTTTTGAGGGAGGTGATGAAAGCCAAGTAGGATTGGAGCAATTTACCAAGATTTGAAATTGGATTGCTACATATTGTAGTATAACCCCTAAAGTAAGTTCCAATTGTAGAAGTGAAATGCCATAGCAAGCATGTATTTACTATGTAAGGCATGCTTAAAGAATACCATTAGGAATATTTTTAAGCTCCAATGGTTGTAAAGATGGTAAACGTGTGTCTTTAAGAAATGTCCACATAAGCTAAAAATGTATGTTTTTCAGGTTGATTACCTTCTTGGCAAGCAGGCATATTTTGGCAAGACTTCTTCTGAGGTATGTTGTAGGTTGATTGATAAAATAAATGAGTTTCTTTGGTGTTTATTCATGTTTAGTTTTCATCTCTCTCTCTTGCTCAGATAGCGATGCATGATTGTTTTTCAAGCTATTACACATACCCTGATGCTTTGAGAATTACATATTTTACACATTGGAGTTCATGCTTACAATGTCTATTTTTGAGAGAGATTCATGCTTAAATGTCAATCCCAATAACAGGGTGGGTTCGAACCTGATGTTGTTGCGGCTGCAAACATCTTGGAGTCATCTACTCCGGTTATTGGTGACAAGCAATTCTACTCTTTGTCTGTGTTGACAAGAACAGCAGATGGCGATGAAGGTGGAAAGCATCAGCTTATCAATGCTAGTGTCTCGGATGGAAAGCTCTACATATGCAAGGTCCAAGCAGGTGACAAGAGATGGTTCAAGGGAGCAAGGAGGTTTGTGGAGAACACTGCTGATTCGTTCAGCCTTGCTTGAGGAACCAACCACTGTGACTTGTATTGTATATGGGAAGTTTATCGAGAATTTTTCATATTAAATGAGTTCTTATGGAGATGCATCTGTTAATAAGGTTTCCTGATAATCTAACCAAGACAACTCTGAGGTTAGGAATCTAAACCACTTAATGCTCCACCAGGAAAGGAAATCATCGAAATGAAATTTGTCTTTTCATCGCATCTTTTTGAAGAGAAGAAGAAAGGAGACAGCCTAATAGTAACACAAATTCGGAGGTGTTGGCAGTAAAGAGTTCTTGTGAAGCCTACTTGATTGACTCCAGTCATTGACTCTTGTTTTAGAGAATTTGCAGACGGTTAACTTGGTCATAGTCCCTAGTGTTTGGATTTTCTTGGACATGCTTAATTACTAGAGGTTTAGGTTTAAAAAGCTGGTGGCTTCCAGTCAAACTTGATTTTCATTTGTTTGAACCTCAATTGGGGAGTGAAATATAACATGAAACAACCACCCTAGAACCCAACCCTTAAGGGCCGGCTGTCCGTCCCTTAAGGACCAACAAGGGGTGGTACGGGTAAACATTCACCTGTTGTCCATCAACTACACTTAACCGTGTTCTTCTTCGCCATTGGAGCACCGGAGATACTACTTATCTCAGAAAGGTCTACATAAAATGCTGTGGAATCGTCAAGCACTCTTGGTTTATGACGAACTCCTGTTTTCACAAGCGATTCGTCATTAACAAAGTAATCATTTGTAAGTCCTTAATAAAATAAACTGAAAGCAGAAAAAGAAATAAAAGCTGTGGCCTATCGGCTCCTCACGGATCGGCCCCCTGCAATCTTCATTTCTCTCCTCTTTCGCTCTCTTCCTCCTATCTTTCTATGGAAGACGTGCTAGAGAGATGAAAGAAGTGTCTTTTTTGAGTTAATAGAGAGTGGTGGCCATTCAGCTTCTTACAACCTCTATTCTTCTTCTTTTTCTCCCTTTCTGTCTCTTCCTGGGGAGTAAAAGAGAAGGATCAAGGAGCGATGAGTGGACGATTTCATGCTCGTGAGAGGTTCTTTTTATTTTTGAGGGATTTTGAGTTAGTTGTTTGTGTGCCTGAAGGTGACATTCCTTGCGGCGGTTACTTACTTTGTCTCGACATGAGGGTATGAGCACACGTAGGTATTAACCGAAGCATCATAAAATGTCAGATGACAGCATAATACATATTATGGCAATCTCTAAGTTGTTGATCCGGGGTTAATTCCTCAGCCTCCTAGATTGCATTTCTGTACTGTAATGTTTTGCTTTTTTCCTACCAATTTTCATTGAGTTGCGCTAAATAAAGTGCCAAGTTCATATTGTGTTTTGCGAAGTTATGTGCAGGTCAATCATAACTTTGTTCTTCTGATCGCAATACCATTATCGGGATTTTTCACCCGACTACTAAGCCTTGAAATTTTAAGCTGTGACCTGCAATTCTCGTAAATTTGTAATCGAGTTTGAACCATATTTAGCAGCACGTTGAATTGTTTGATTATACTGGCTAATTTTCAGATTTTGAAAGGAAAAACCGTCATTAAATATTTGACCAGTAATTCTTGATAGTTTTGCTTTTGCCAAAGAGGAAATCTGAAACAAAACCCGTTATACTCAACATCTGAAGAAAAACTTCTGTGGCGTTCCATGACTCGAGACCACAAATTTATGGTCATTGAACTGTTAGACTTTAATGTAGATCCTGGTTTGCTCTAGCGTAATCAACAAGGGAATTTTCTCTGCGGTGGTGGGAGAGGAAGAAATCCCTCACTTCAAATCACGTGAATCTTGTCTTGTGTTTTGTGTGGTTGTTTCTGCGTTTGAGCATTTCTCCATCTCTGTTTGTTTCAACAAGAACATGAGAGTTTCTTCAATGCATGTTATCCAAGAATTGCAGCACTCATGCTGACATGCCTCTGAAATTTCATGTATATATACTTTACTCCGGTGACAGTGCCAAGATAATCTCATTGAGAACTTTTGAGGGTCGAGGATGTAAAGTTGTAATCTCTCATTTTCTGATTAATATACTGAGTTCACTGGCATGTGTGCATCTGTGTGTGCTTCTGAAGAGAAAGTAGGCTGGAGCGAACAATACCATCACAAGACAGGTTTTTAAGTCACTTCCAGGCTGCTTTTTGAACTGTTTGAAATCCGTTTTCTTTCAATTTTGAATTGAGAAATAGCAGTTTTATGCACAACGTATCTTGTTTCGAGTAAACCAAAACCGACAGCTCCAAACCGTCGGCTTCGGTTTCCGTTGAGTTTTTGAAAACACTAAACCGTAACTGAACCAGGATACCGGTTTTATGGGCGGTTCCGAACCGGTAATGTTGAGGCATAACGCCGTTTCTAGGTTATAAATGTTTTAGATTAGTCTCAGTCCATGTAAAGAGTGAAAACAAACTTAGGAAATAAATTTCCTAGAATCCGCTTTCCTATCAAATTCAGTCGTACGTGTGAAAATGGATCCATACTAACGCAAGGAAAATCGTTCCGTTGTTTTATTTGCAGCAGGCCGCCTTTTCACGCGCGAAGACCAAAGTCGAAACGCAGGAATCCTCAGATTCGAATCTCTCCTCCCATTCGTTCGATCTCTGACCATTCGATTGTTTCTCGTATCAGATCTTCAGGTTCTCTCGTTGATTTCTTCTTCCTCTGGCGGATCACGTAATCTGTACTTCCATTCGTTGCCTGATCTCTTCGTATTTGCTGCCCAAATGAGAGTTCGCGCCCGGATGATTGTGGGAGATTCTGAACCCTAGCTTCGGAATCATGAATTTTCAAGCAGTTTTGATGATTTAATTCGTTTCTTTATAGTCGAGAGTGACTGATTTTGGATCTGGGTGTTTGCTGGATTTCGATGTTCTTGGCGTGATTTGGTGTAAACGGAAGAAGGTGGATGTGTAGATGTGGGTTTGAAGGGTTCTATTGCTTAATTCGTACGAATTGTGTAATTTCGTTGGTCTCGCTCGCCGTTCGGTTGTGAGAATCTGAAAATTGGAATTGATTTTTGTGATTTTGCTTCTCTCGACTGTCAAGAGAACCCCTAATTGTAGGGTTTCCTTGTTGTATAACGGGCCGTAATGGCGACGAGGAACAGAACGCAACAGTACAGACAGTATCGAGATGGTCTTCGAAATGCTCGGGTCAATTCGAGTCCGTCTTCTTCTTATTCTTCGGGTGGTCCTGTTATCGAAATGGCTTCTTTGTTGCATAAGGATCGCTCTTATAAGCCTCTCAGCACTGAAGATCCTGGGAATTCAAGGTAGGATCTGCTGATTCTTCTTTGTTTCTCTTTAATTTTATTTGATTGGCGTCGAGATAATCCATTCCTTGTAATTGCTCCTTCTGTCATTTCTGTTCTTTGTTTTGATTTGCTTCGATTTGGAGGATTCTTGTTTGGATTATCTGGAATTTAGATTTGGAAATTCAGATATAGATGTTTGCCATTTGGAGGGTGATTATAAAAAGTAGCTCATTCGGTTTGACTTTCCGTCTCCGGATCTTTCCATGTTGCTAACTCTACTCTTCTCATCCAATAGCGTCTCCTTCTTCTTGTCATTGTTCATCATTCAAGTACATTGTGCATAGGGTTCATAATCATCTGTTCGCTCATTATGCCATCGTACAAGGTCAAGGAGAATCCTGAGTTCGTGAACAGAGGAACGGAAATTCCAAAGAGGCAGCAAATATTGGAGACTGAAGGATCACGGAAAGTATTTCCTTCTAGGGAATACAGCAAAAGGCAATGAGCAATTCTGAAGCAACTGCCAGTTAGGTGCTAGTAGCGATCTCAATGCAATAGGGTTTGACCCCGATCATATGAAATGTGGAGCCTGTCAGAGTGGTTTGATAAGAAGTCACTGTTTCCATGTAGTTATGTGGAACAGACCTACAAGGTCTGACTAATATACGGATGCTGAGTATGGTCAGCAAAAAATTGACTGGATGTCGGTTAAGATACACAGATTTTTTATGTAAAATATTAGAAAAATATTATTTACCATGTGTGGTTTCAAGATCTCTTTACAGGATCTCCATTCTGTAGGGTTCTTTTAAAATTTGTCTGGCATTACTTTTTGTAGGTTGCTAGATCTATTCCAGTTTATGCATATTATTTGGACAATATGCTATTGTGTTTCACTCAATTTAAGATTTTTATTGCTTTGTAAAATATTCCATGCTTCTTCTAGGTTGTTAGCAAAACATCTTGTTAATTTTAAAGCTTCTGCTATTTGTTCATAGGTGATGCTCTACACTTAATAGATTTCACCACCCTATGTGTGTTTCCCTTATGGTAAAACACTATTGGCAAGGTTGATTATGTTTTACTGACATGCAGAGTTTGGAGATCAAACATACTAGAGAGAATTTGGTTGCAAGTTAGATGAAACGAAGATCTGCATGAAAAGTTCTGTCACAAGATGATATTACTGGAAAGGCAAAAAGTTTTTCTACAGTATCAATAAGATGAGCAATGTTATATGTCTCAAGCGTTTGTACAGTCAACAAGTGGTGTGTGCATATGTTGAAGGTAGACAAGAATTTATTGAGGGGGATGCATGATCACACAGAGAAAAGAAAAATTCATAAGGAAACTATTCACAAAACAAGTCAGTATAGCATCAACAGAATATTAATTTTAACATGCATTTAAGATGGCAGGGATACCTAGAGAGTAGTCAAATGAAGCTTTGCATAATACGAGTAGGAGCTCTAGTAGTAGGCTAGTAGCCCTGAGTGTGTACCCCAGCTTGCTTTGCGCCTAGGAAATCCTATCTTGCTATGGTAGCTCTGGTTGCTCTGATAGCTTTTTAGCCGAGCTCCACAGTCCACACCATGCAGAGCAGGTGGTGGTGGCCTCCCCTGATGCCCGTAGGAGTTTCTCAGCAGGTTTCTGCGTCTATCACTTTCAGTCATAAAGCCAACCAACTTTTTCAGCAGCCAGTAAGGGAAAAGATCTAAACTTTTCTCGACACAAATATATGAGAAGTTGGAAGATGTGCAGCAGAAAGGAGTGTTGGAGATAATTAGTTGTTAATATGAGTCTATGTCATAAACTAGTATAGTTAAATGTGTCGTATTGTGTCTCTTGTAATTCGGATCCTAATGGATCATCCATTAGGACCCGTGATTAATGATGCAAGGGTTATTACTAATGAAGGGCATATTAGTCTTTTAAGTTAGATTAGGTTTATATATTAGGTTGCTATCATTAGGGTTGTAATGACGAATAAGAAAACAGAGTAAAGGTGGCGGCAGGAATGAAGCAGCCGACCAACCTATTTCTTCTTCCTTTCAATGTCTGAGTTATTTTGTTGAATGATTCTCCATCCAACGACATGGTATCAGAGCCTTGTAAGCAAATATAGCAGCCCGCCGACTTATTTCATCCCTGAAAAACGATTTCAAGTAAGTAAAATTGTTAGTTCTTTACAAGTTTGATGAGAAAAATTATAGTATTCCATCAAACAACCTGCAGGTCTATAACAGACTGCAGTAAGGTTGAGTTTCTTAAATCAACCACGTTGTGAATCAAATCACACATTCAGATCACGTTATTAAAGGTTGTGGTATCATCAATCGGATTGAAGCATCTCAAAGGGATATTGTTGAATCAGCTGTGGTACAGGCCAACAGATTTATATTGTTGAATCAGCTATGGTACAGGCCAACATTTCTGTCGTGTTTGAATCTCCATTATATTTTAACATCTCGTGGATATTTACCTGAACCAGTTCATTGATTCATCAGAGGAGAAATAAATCTTATAAGTAAGGATATCAACATACCTTGGAGCTATTGTGAACGACTTACAAAATTCGTTTTCTGTGCATAGGGCCATCTTACAAATCGTTACTTCATACAACAACAACAACAACTAAGCCTTTTCCCATACTAGACGGGGTCGGCTACATGGATTCTTTGTTTCCACAGATCCCTATCGTGTGCCATGTTAGTAGTTAACTCACAATAAGCTAGATCTTATTGTTTCTTTCCAACACTTTTGTGGTCGTCTTCTAGCTCTTTTAATACTTTCTAAATTTAGTTTTTCATACCTTCTTACTGGTTCTTCTTTTGATCTTCTTTCTATATGTTCAAACCATCTTAAACGATATTCTCTCATTTTATCCTCTATTGGTGCCACTCCTAATTTGTTTCTAATAACCTCATTATGTATACGGTCTTTTCTTGTATGACCACTCATCCATCTCAACATCTTTATTTCTGTCACAAACATCTTTTGTACATGTTGATGATTAACTGCCCAACACTCAGAACCATAAAACATGGTAGGCCTAATTGCTGCTCTATAATATTTACCTTTTAATTTTAATGGTATCTTCTTATCACAAAGAATACCTGATGCTCCTCTCCATTTTAACCAACCATCATTAATTCTATGTGTAACATCTCCATCAATTCTTCCATCACTCTGAAAATTGACCCTAGGTATTTAAAACTTTCCTTTTGGAGGATGCAATGTGTGCCAATTTTAATTTCTATGTCCTCTGAAGTAACCAAATGATCAAACTTCCATTCCATATATTCTGTCCGTGTTCTACTAAGTCGGAGGCCTTTGCTTTCTAATGTTTCTCTCCATAGTTCCAATTTTCTATTAACTTTTTCCTTAGACTCCTCCACTAATACAATGTTATCTGCAAATAACATACACCAAGGTACTTCATCTTGAATATGTTTTGTTAACTCATCCATCACCATTATAAATAAGTATGGACTTAAAGTTGATCCTTGATGTAACCCAATATTAACTTCAAAGAAGTCTGTCGTTCCTTCATGAGTCCTCACACATGTTTTTGCACCATCATACATGTCTCTTATAAGGTTAATATATGTCAATGGGATCTCTTTTTTTTCCAAAGTTCTCCAAAGAACCTCTCTCGGTACCCTATTATAAGCTTTTTCTAGATCAATAAATATCATATGAAGGTCTTTCTTTTTTGCTCTAAAATGTTCCATAAGACGTCTCAAAAGGTGAATCTCTTCAATAGTAGATCTGCCTGGCATGAATCCAAATTGGTTCTCTGTTGTACTTGATACTTGTCTTAACCTACGTTCGATAATTCTTTCCCATAATTTCATAGTATGACTCATTAACTTGATACCTCAATAATTCGCACAATTTTGAATGTCTCCCTTGTTCTTATATATGGGTATAAGTGTACATGCTCTCCATTCCTCGGGCATCTTTTGGTTTTTTCATATTACATTAAATAGTCTTGTGAGCCAAGTGATTCCTAATTCTCCTAGTATTTTCCAAACTTCTATATGAATATTATCTGGTCCTACCGATTTACCACCCTTCATATGTTTAAGAACCTCTTTGACTTCATTCTTTTGAATACGTCGGTAGAAATTATGGTTTACATACTTTTCTGACTTGGCTAAATCTCCTAAACTAATACTAACATCTTTATTTTCATTAAAAAGATTATAAAAATAGTTTTTCCATCTATTTCTTATATCATCATAGAATTTTTTCATCCTCATCTTTTATGCATCTAACATAATTAAGATCTTTAGTTTTCTTATCTCTAGCCCTAGCTATCCTAAAAATATCTCTTTCACCCTCTTTTGAGTTGAGTTTTTTATATAAGTCCTCCCAAATCTTAGCTTTTGCTTCACTAACGGCCTTTTTTGCTTCATTCTTTACTTTCTTATAAGCTTCTAAAGTTTCACTAGTTTTCTTAGGATAATGTAATTTGTAACATGCCCTCTTTGCCTTGATTTTATTTTGTACTACTTCATTCCACCACCAAGCTTCTTTTTGTGCCGGTACACCTCCCTTAGATACCCCTAATACATCTTTTGCCACTTTCCTAATATGTATAGCCATATTGTTCCACATATCACAGGGTGTGCCAACATAATTCCAAACATCTCCTTAAAGGACTTTCTGTTTAAATATATCTTCTTTCTCGCTTTTGAGGTTCCACCATTTAGTCTGAATAGCTCGATGCACTCTTTTCTTCTTTGTCCATTTTTTTATTTGTAAATCCATAACTAAAAGTCGATGTTGGGTGATTAAGCTTTCTCCTGGAATTACCTTAAAATCTTTACAACACGCTCTATCTTTTTTTCTACAAATAAAGTAATCAATTTGTGTTTGTGATAAGCCACTCTTATAAGTAATTAAATGTTCATCTCGTTTTTTGAAGATTGTATTGACTATAAAGAGATCAAATGCCATAGCAAAATTTAAAATCTCCTTACCTTCCTCGTTTATATCCCCAAAACCAAAGTTTTCATGAATCCCTTGATATCCTAATGCCTCTTTACCGACATGTCCATTTATATCTCCTCCTAAACAAATCATCTCCCTTTGTGGAATCTTTTGAAACATCTTATCTAACTCTTCCCAAAAAACTATCTTTATACTATCTTCTAGTCCTACTTGGGGTGCGTAAGTACAAACTATATTCAAAACCTCTGCTTCTAACACTAATTTCAACGTCATGATCCGGTCACCATATCGTTGTATGTCTACTAAACTCTCCTTTAAATCTTTATTTATGATAATACCAACTCCGTTTCGAGCCTTTTCTTTACCTGAGTACCATAATTTAAAACCTGTATCCTCTATCTCCTTTGCTTTTTCTCCAACCCATTTTGTCTCTTGTAAACATAGAATATGAATCTTTCTCCGAATCATAGTATCTACCACCTCCATTAGCTTACCGGATATTGTTCCAATATTCCAAGAACCAATACGAATCTTATTATCTAGGACTAGCTTCCTTACCCCCCGCATCCGTTCATAATCAAAACGCGGAGACCCTCTCTGAAAATTTTTCACTACATTCGGGCGGCAGTGTAGCAGGACTAACTTCTTTACCCACACCCATTCATGATGTGGGAACCCTCTCTTCAATTGATTCACTACATTCGGGCGAAAATGTAGTGGCGCTTGCTTACTTCTTACTGCATTTGGGCTCTGCAGCACGTCACTAGGAGGGGACGCCCCAAAGTAATGCTCATAATTTTTGTAATCCATGTTATAAAATACGATGAAGTTTTACGTTGGCTGTAAGAAGCCTAACACAACCCTCCTCCTTTATCCGGGCTTGGGATCGGCAATGCAAGGGTGATGCCTTACATGGGTGGAGTTAAATCGTTACTTCATGGTATAAAAAATTCAGTCCCCTAAATTTCTGTTTGATCAAGTCTGCAACAAAGAAATATTGTTGAATGGTAATCAATTTTTGAATTTGGCTTGAAATTGTTCATGATATCCTTGGTGGACTGAAATCAAATCAGTCATTGATAATCTTGATTCTTGTATTACGTAATCGACAGTGACCTGCAAGTAGAAACAATATAGATTGAGTTAGCATATACAAAAATATTTGGAGTAAAGTGCATATACAAAAAAAACTGATTCAATACCACACAGACTCTGTATTATCAATCTATTTGAAGAAAGAAATTGTCCTTTCAAGCAGTTGTGAATTAACATGGACGAAAGATTGAAATAAGAATCGTTATCGTCTACATATGGAAATGATCAGAAGGTGGAACCATTCTAAATTACAAATATCCAGTTAGATGGAAGAAATCAGTGTTATCCATATCGCACTGTATCGTACGATACGGGCGATACGCCCAATTTTTTTTTTTCAATTTTTTTTTCATGTTTCTGCCCTTTCTTCCCCTCTCTCCACTTCCCTTAAAGGCATCCTCCAATATGCTTATAATTTGGGTTTATAATTTTATTTATTTAATAAGAATAATGTATAAAAAAAAATTTATGACAAAATCATTTCCCTTTCTGTTACAACTTTTAGGTATATTTTTGCTAACAGTTTCTAATTTCATAAGATCCTAAACAATTAAAAACATTTAGTTCTCTCGGTTCATTGAGTAGGGATTTCACAACTTCATTATTTTAGGGTTCACGTTACATGACTTCCATTGAGTTGAACATGATCAATGTGTGTGAGGCTTAACTCAGTCTATGAAGTGAGAAATGAAGCTCAAGCATTAGTTAAAAAGCTAGTCTCCAATAAGAGAAAAAGGGGACATCATCAAGTAATAATATCACATCATTGAGGTGTCATAGACTCAATAATCAAAGAAATGGAGCTCTTTGTTTTGCTCACATATGAAAATTAGCAAATATGACAACTATATGTACAAAGATAGCAGTTTGTTAATTTTGATATATTACATGAGTGGATTATGGAAGATAACGAAGAAAATGCACTCCTAAGTCCTAACTGAAGAAGACATTGCATGAATTAATTTGAAGTGCAAGTGCAACAACATCATCAAGGAGAAGATGAAGATTATTTAGTTAATGATCCTGAAACAAATTTATAATATGTAAAATATAAATGTATTTCATTTTTTGATTCAAAATATATAATTTTGGATGCAATTGTTCAATATTAAATGTTCAATTCTTGTTAAACTTTGCATTATATGAATTTAAAGTAATTACCAGATTTTTCCAAAATTTTCCAGAATTTTCTTGATTTTTTTGGATTTTTACTAATTTTATTGATTTTTTAAATTATTTTTATAGTTTTTTAATATTAAAGTACGATACGATATGATACGATACGATATGCCCGTATCGTGGAGCCCAGCGATACGCGATACGATACGCGTTAGACAACACTGGAAGAAATTACAGAGAATGGGCTAGGTCTATTGAACTTGTGCTACGATCCAGAGTAAAGACATCTATTATCAGACATAGTCCACCTTCTTTAGAAGGAAGCAATGCATCTTATGAAAGATGGTCCAAAGATGATGCTCTTATAAGCTCATGGCTAATTCAATCTATGACTCATTCTATCAGTAAGACTTTTATGTATATGAAATCAACAACTGAAATTTGGTCTGCAATAGAAGAAGCTTATTCCAAACAAAGAAATATAACAAAAGAATATGAGATTATATAGAATAAGAAAATGCCGCCAAGGGACCAGATCAGTCAGTGAATACTACGGAGAATTACGAGAACTCTGGAATGAAGTGAGACTTATTGTGAAAAATAAATGCCACCACTGTGTAAAGAAGAGAACAGTTGAAGGAGAAATTCGAAAAGTGTTTGATTTACTTTGGAGAATTTCATTATAATACGAATCAATCAAGTTAAATATTTTAAGCAGGAAAGAACTTCCATCTCTTAGAATAATATATTCACTCCTACTAAGGGAAGAAGATCAAAAGAATTTAGAGAAAGGTGAACATATACAAGCTGAGAAATCCACATTTATTGGTAGAGGACAGAGCAATTATCAGAGAGGAAGAGACTCATTTAGAGGTAGAGGAAGAGGAATGAATTAAAATTATGATGATAAGAACAAACTACAGTGCACACATTGTGAGAAAAAAGACACACACGGGAGTATTGTTGGGAAATTATTGGAAAACCTCCATAATATAAAGATTATGTCAGAAAACCCACAGAATATAAAGATTATGACAGTCATATGGCAACTATATCTGAGAAGAAAGCAGAAATGAATCCTATAGATGAAATGACAGAATTGAAGAAACATATTGCAGAGATTGAAATACATCTACGGGATCAACCTTCAAGCTCCTCATCAAAGACAAAATTAAGTCCTACTTCATACAGTATTAGCGGTAACTACTCTCTTAAAGATTCTACGGTTTTTTCTAATTGGGTAATAGATTCAGGAGCTACCGATCATATGGTAGGAAATAAGTCTAATTTAATGCAATATGAAGTGACTTCAACTCCTCAATATGTAAAAGTAGCAAATGGTTTTTTGATTCCAATGGAAGGAAAGGGAACAATTCAGAGAGATATTCTCAGGCTTAACTCAGTGATATATATTCCAGAATTTCCAGTAAATCTACTTTCAGGAAGTTCATTGGTTAGAGACATGAATTGTAACATCATAGAGCTATATTTCCTAGTAGTGAATCAAGATCAGTTGTTCCGTTTGAATTGATACATTCTGATGTTTGGGGACCATGTGTGATTCTGTTAGAAATTTTAAGTACTTTGGTACTTTTATTGATGATTTTTCCAGACTTACCTTTGTTTATCTAATGAAATCAAAGTCAGAAATCTCTTCGATTTTTCCTCTAGTTCATAATCTTATCAAGACTTAGTTTGGTTATTCTGTTAAAACACTTAGATCAGATAATGGTGGAGAATATTGTAATACTTAGTTGGAATCATATCTTCAAGCTCACGACATTATACATCATACATCTTGTGTTTATACACCACAACAAAATGGAGTAGCAGAACGAAAGAATCAACATATCTTGGAGATCACTAGAACTTTACTTATTAAACACAATATTCTAAAATATTTCTGGCCAGAAGCAATTCTCACCACAGTATATATCATGAATAGAATTCCGATTGTGACTCTTACAGGAAAGTCTCCTTTCAAGGTGATTAAACCTGGAGATAATTCATTTCATCTTATTCCCAGAATATTTGGATGTGTTTGTTATGTGCATGTTCATCAACAATTCAGAGATAAGTTTGATCCAAGGGCAATAAAATGTATTTTCATTAGATATTCTTGTGAAAAGAAAGGATACATCTGTTACGATTTTAACTCTCATAGAAGATATATTTCTATGAATGTAACCTTCTTTGAGACTACTCCATACTACAAAAAGTCGAAGGAGGTATCTAACTCTATCTTTAAAGATATTGTTGTTCTACCACGAATCCGTGTGAGTGAAGAATCAGAGGAAGAAAATACAGATCAAATCCCAAGAGAAAATAGAATGCAAATATACAAAAAGTTGGAGAGAAATATATTTACGGATAGACAAAAAGAGGTAATAAATCAAGGGGGAGAAACAATATCTTCTGATTCGAGGGAAAGTGTAGAAGAAACAAGAGATAAAGACTTACATGATTCATATGTTCCCATAGCACTCAAAAAAGGGAAAAGATCATGCCGTAAATATCCAGTTTCTTAATTTATTTTTTATAATCAATTATCAAAAAGTTACTATAATTTTGTGCTAAAGGTTGAGATGCATCAAATTCCTAAAAACTACTTTGAAGCATCTAAAGACAAGCAGTGGGTTGAAGCTATGAAGTCTGAAATTCAAGCATTAGAAAAGAATCAAACTTGGAAACTCAGTGACTTACCGGAAGACAGAAAAGCAGTCTCATGCAAGTGGGTGAATACAATCAAATACAAAGCAGATGGTTCATTAGAAAAGTACAAAGCAAGGTTAGTAGCACCCGGATATAGTCAAGCATATGGGATTGATTATGAGGAGACATTTGCACCAGTAGCAAAACTTACATCTATACGAGTTATTATCAGTATTGCAGCTCAAAGAAATTGGGTAATGTGACAACTGGATGTGAAAAATGCTTTTTTACGGGAAGAACTTAAAGAAGAAGTTTATAACTTTATATAGAGTTACCACCTAGATATCCAAATCCTGGAAGAAAGGTATGCAGATTAAAAAAGCTATCTATGGATTAAAACAATCACCAAGAGCTTGGTTTGAGAAATTCAACAGGAGTATTATAAATTTGAGATATCGAAAAAGTGTAAGTGATCATACACTATTCTTTAAAAAGGGGGAAAATTAACACTACTATTAGTATATGTAGATGATATTATTGTAACAGGTGATGACATTGAGGAAATTCAAAGGTTAAAGAAGGATCTTCATCAGTTATTTGATATTATGGATCTTGGAAGACTACATTATTTTTTAGGCATTGAGAAAATATACTTTGAACTTGTTGCAAGATGTTAAGATGGAGAATTGTAGACCTATATATACTCCAATGGATGTAAATCACAAGTTACAGATGGAAGACGGAGCTGAAAGAGTTGATATAATTAAATATCAATAATTGGTGGGAAAATTGATATACCTGACCATCACACGTCCATATATAGCTTATGCCGTAAGTATAGTAAGCAAATTTATGCAATCACCTTCAAAACATCACATGGATGTTGTGTTTCACGTATTACGATATCTAAATACAACTCCGGGACATGGGATCACTTACAAATCTAATGGTCACACTGATATTAAAATTTATACAGATACTGATTGGGTAGGTTCTGCAGATGATATAAAGTCTATCACAGGATATATAATATTGATTGGGGGTAATATCGTATCATGGAAAAGTAATAAATAATCGGTGGTAGCAAGTTGAGGCAGAATATAGAGCAATAGCATAAGGTATGTGTGAAGGAAAATGGTTGCGATCGTTACTGATGGAAATTGACTTATTTGCTGGAAAACCTATACTTATATTCTGTGACAGCAAAGCAGCGATACAGATAGTCTCAAATCCAGTATATCACGAGAGAACAAAATACATCGAGATTGATTGTCACTTTATACGGGATAGTGTACATGCAAATGAATTTTAGTTAGAACATGTGCAATCAGGACATCAATGTGCAGATATGTTGACTAAGGCAGTTACTAGAGATCTACTTCAGATATTATGCAACAAGTTGGGTGTAACATCCATCTTTCACCCAACTTGAGGGGGAGTGTTGGAGATAATTAGTTGTTAGTATGAGTCTATGTCATAAACTAGTATAGTTAAATGTGTTGTATTGTGTCTCTTGTAATTGAGATCTGTCTCTTGTAATTTGGATCCTAATGGATCAAATTCACCCGTGATTAATGATGTAAGGGTTATTACTAATGAAGGACATATTAGTCCTTTAAGTTAGATTAGGTTTATATATTAGGTTGATGTCATTAGGGTTGTAATGACGAATAAGAAAACCGAGTAAAGGTGGCGGCATGAATGAAGCAGCCGACCAACCTATTTCTTCTTCCTTTCAATGTCTGAGTTATTTTGTTGAATGATTCTCCATCCAACGACAAGGAGCTTATGGAAGAACTGAAAAGTATTATAAGAAAACCATAAATATTGGTCTACTGGATTCAAAAGTGGGAATGTACAAGGAAATGAACACTAAGAATTCACATAGCTATCCCACTTAGCTTTGCAAAAGGCATACTTGGGTTGGTTCATTGATCAAGATTTTCTTGAGATATTTTTGAGAAAACTCAAGATGAAGAGGACATAGATGAAGTCCTTGGTGTATGTTATTTGCAAATGACATTGTGTTAGTGGAGGAGTCTAAGGAAAAAGTTAATAGAAAATTGGAACTATGGGGATAAACATTAGAAAGTAAAGGCTTGAATATATGGAATGAAAGTTTGATCATTTGGTTACCTCAAAGGATATAAATTAAAATTGGAAGACATTGCATCCCTTAAAAAAGGGAAGTTTTAAATACCTAGGGTCAATTTATCAGAGTGATAGAAGAATTTATGGTGATGTTACGCATAAAATTAATGCAGGTTGGTTAAAATGGAGAGGAACATCAGGCATTCTTTGTGACAAGCAGATACTATTAAAGTTAAAATGTAAATATTATTGAAAGTATTAAAAGAGGTAGAGGACGACCACAAAAGTGTTGGAAAGAAACAATAAAGATTGATCTAGCTTATGTTGAGTTAACTGCTAACATGACATATGATAGGGCTATGTGGAAACAAAGAATCCATGTAGCCGACCCCTCTAGTATGGGAAAAGGCTTAGTTGTTGTTGTATTTTCGAGAAAACTCACTTCATGAGGACCTCTAGCAAATAAAGTCTGAACGTGAAAACTCATCAGTGTTGTAAGGTTGTTGTGGAACTGACAATAATGTAGTTGAAGCAAATGATATAGAGGGAGGCTCGGTGAATTCATAATTTCATACTGAACATGCCAAAGAGGTATATCTATTAATACCTACAACTACTACAACTACAACAACTACAACTAAGCCTTTTCCCATACTAGATAGGGTCGGCTACATGGATTCTTTGTTTTTTTGTAGAATCCATGCTAAGTCCGACAAAGTTTTATGCTTGTTGTCGGAAGCCTAAGGCAACCCTCCTCCTTTATGCAGGCTTGGCACCGGCCATGCAAGGGTGATCCCTTACATGGGCGGAGTTAGGTATATCTATTAATACCATTCAAACTTAAGTGTGACCTTTTGTAATGCTATGATACAAGAATGAGTGCCACTAGTTTTAAAGTTTTTCATGCATTGGACACCCAGAATGTTGATGTAATTCAGTAATTGGAAATATGAATATATATAAAACTTCTGCTAAAAAATGCCTGCATGTATGTTCCCTGCCAATGTTGGAAAAAAAGATATTCGTAACTTAATTGCATTTAACTAATGGGTGTATTACGTTCATCATGTAATTGCATTTAACTAACATAGAAAAAATGATTATGGACCTCTTGTTGGGATAGATCCTCACAAGTTAAGAGTACTACTTTTTTTTGTTCTTTTGGATCATGTGGTGTTGGAGAGATCGGGGACGTGATATTTGAAGTCCCAAATATTCTATGCTTGTTTGATTAGCTATGCAGGGCCATATCTATATGTCCATGAATTGCATGCTTAGTTATATGACATACTTGAAAGAATAACTTGACATCAGAAATGCATTCTTGCTTGAAAACATTCACATATAGGTATATGGAGATCAATCAGGAAGAATAAGTCCAAAGTTGGAAGGCCGTGATAATGCAATCTCAGAGCATGAACCTGACATTGTGAATTACTCTCTTGTTGTGTTTAAACAGAACTCCTGCATGACTAACTTTGGTATAACAAAAGTCAAACAGGGTGGTCACAAAAAACTTTTGTATCGAAGCGCCTTCATTTCATGATGACTTATGTGGGTTGTAGAAGAAATTGTTTGGCAATGCTAGTGCTCAACATGTCAGGATTTATGTGCATGCTGTAATGAATGTCAAGTAATACAACAACAACAACTAAGCCTTTTCTCATACTAGATGGGGTCTGCTACATGGATTATTTGTTTCCACATAGCCTTATCATAATTTGTAGAATCCATGATAAATAAGTCTAACAAAGTTTTATGGTGGCTGTCAGAAGCCTAATGCAACCTTCCTCCTTTATCCGGGCTTGGGATCGGCCATGCAAGGGTGATCCCTTACATTGGGCAGAGTTGAATGTCAAGTAATACCAAACCAAATTATTTTCTTCAAGTAGCAGGTGTGCAGTTGAATTCATTTGGCTCCTGCTTAGCTTGCATCAATCCATCAGGTTGCTAAATTATAGGACTACTGTCGGCTTTGTTACAATACTTCTCTTTTTTATCATCAGTTAATCTCACTTCCTAAATTATGGTTGTGCTGTATTTATTGCATTCAGAATAAGTTGAGTGGATGTTTGACTTACCAAAAAATAGTTATGGATTGTTTTCATTGGTTACTTGATCAAGAACATTTTCGACTCCATTTCTTACCTAAAGATCTTGGTGTTGGATATTCTACCTCATGTCATTATGTTTACATAGGAGAGTACGGTTTCTTTTCTTATGTTCAGTTCAAATTTCTCTGATTTTTTAAATCACGAACACTCGATAGTTTTTTCATCTTATTATTATAATATGTAAATGATATAAAGCATTTTAATTTTCTCACATTAAGATGTCTTATATCCCATCTTTGAGTCTTTTTTCCTCTTAATGTCTTGACTTGTTTCAAAACCAAATGTGATTGTGTTCTTATGTACGAAGGAAGCTTTTCTCGAAGGCATTTCTCTCACTCCATGGAATGCTACAACAACAACTAAGCCTTTTTGCATATTAGATGGGGTCGGTTACATGGATTTTTGTTTTCATGGAGCTCGATCTTGTGTCATACTAATAGTTAACTCAACATAAGCTAGATCATTCTTTATTATTTCTTTCCAACACTTTTGTGGTTTTTTTCTTCCTATTTAGCACTAATTTCTCACCCCTTTTTACTGGAGCTTTCTTTGGTCGCCTTTTCACATGTCCAAACTATCTTAAATAATTTTCTCTCATTTTATCATCTATTGTTACCACTCTTAATTTATTTTTGATAACCTCATTACACATACGGTCTTTTTTTATGTGACTACATATTTATGTCAATATCTTTATTTGTATCACAAATATCTTTTATACATATTGATGATTGACTGTTCAACACTCGTATTCACAAAGGTGCTTCATTTTGAATATGCTTTATTAACTCATCAATAACCAAGCTAAATAAATATCGACTTAAAGTTGATCCTTGATGTGATCCAATATTTAACTGGTGATATAACCTCTACAAGTACCTTTATGCAAGAGGCATGGACTTGGATATTTGACTGACATTGGATGCTCATCTGATGCATAAATGTGTTGTGGTATGTATTAAGTGTTGTTGCTGATTAATACAATCTCAAGTCTAGCAGTTCTTGTCATCTTCTCGAGTTTTGATGTGTAATTTATTTAATTACTAAATCATCTATTAATTACTGAAATTCAGGGGTACAGTTGCTGTGGGGCTACCTCCAGTTTGGGTGGATTTATCAGAGGAAATAACCACGGATATGCAATGTGCCAAAGGAAAACTTTCTGAACTGGGTAAGGCTCATGAGGGCGCTCTGCTTGATGTTTTCAGCAACAACCATCAGCATGTAATTGAGGCTCTTACTCAAGAGATTACCCGCTTACTAAAGAAATCCGAACGGAATTTGCAAAAGCTTTCTTCTAATGGACATTCAGAAGATTCCAATGTTCGCAAGAATGTGCAGGTAATTAAATTTGGATACCAGGTACAAATGACCTGAGGTGCTTTCTCTCTCTCTCTAACAGCTCGGCTTATGAGCTGAATTTGAAGTAGATAGTTTTGAGAAGCACTTTTGACTTTCTTCCACAAAATAAAAGACTCTGTTGACCTCGGAAAGGTGCTATATATTTCCTTACACTATCCTCATTTTCTACCACATTTCACGTCATTTTATAAGTTTTTGCTCATTGTAGCCTTAGTCATAATGAGGTGGGGCAACAGGGAGTTGGATAGGGCTGTTTGTGTTCATATATCCTTGATAGGCAACATCAGGACCTCTTTGCTTTGCCATTTTAGCAAATCTTTTATGAGGGTTTCTGTATGTTCACTTTTTGCATATTAACAGTATTGCTGATTGTAAGCAGGGTTTAATCCATAAATCTGTTGGAAACTATTAGGTTCATCTTACTTTCTGGATTACCACTCTGTCTCATTTGATCAAGGACAAATGAACTTGTTACTTGATGCTATTTCTAGCTTCTGGTGCATGAACGTAAGCTTTTATGAAAAGTGCTTCTAATGGTGGCTAACCTGAACTGCAAATCCTCTTGTGAAGCGTTCTCTTGCAACTGATCTCCAGAAGCTCTCAATGGAATTTCGGAAGAAACAATCTTCTTATTTAAAACGGCTCCAACAGCAAAAAGAGGTCCGCTTTCTTTGTATTTGTTGCACAACAATTTTGACTTCTTGTAACCTGGGAAAATGAAAATCTATGCCATATAGTGTATCTTTCCAATCACCTAATAAAATTTGACTGGCTTTCTGTCATGAAGGGAGGGGATCAAGTCGATTTGGAGATCAACTTGAATGACAGCACATCGAAAATGAAAGGCGATGATCTTATTAATATGGTACGTTAATCTTTCCGGAAGTGGGAGTGATTCCAAAGCAGATTGGTTGTCATGAAAAGCTCTCTTTTTCCATATGTTATTACACCTTTTGGAAGTGGACGTGTTCCAAAGCAGAGTGGTTATTATGAAAAGCTTCTGTATTTTCATAAGTTATTAAACTATTTGTAGTGTTGTTTCCTATACTGTAGGCCTCAAACTTAAGTGTCTATCTTGAAAAATTGGTTGCTTTAATCTCATAGTTTGTTTGATACTAGGGTTTTGATGGGCATCAGATGTCTGAGCTGAGGAAAAGTGAGGTTTTCTCTACTGAAAGAGAAAGAGAAATTGTTCAGGTTACACTGCACTCTCTGTTCTCTGTTAATGTTCAGATCAGTGAAGATTATAACTTAACTCCTTGGACCTGCAATAATAGGTGGTGCAATCAGTAAATGATCTTGCTCAGATAATGAAAGACCTTTCAGTTCTTGTGATAGATCAGGTACAACCACACACCTTCCTCTAAAATTTATGATTTCAGTCCATGTCCTCGTAGACTGAACGTACTTTTTCATTAGGGAACTATTGTGGATCGGATTGACTACAACATCCAAAATGTTGCAGCCACAGTTGATGAGGGATTAAAGCAATTGCAGAAGGTATATTTCTAGAGTTCCTTGTCATCTTTCCTGGAGATATTTTACAGCATTTGTAGTAACATGTTTTTATTCGCAGGCCGAGAGAACACAGAGAAAGGGAGGCATGGTTATGTGTGCAACAGTTCTTGTAATTATGTGCTTTGTCATGCTGGTGTTATTGATTCTCAAAACAATACTTTTCTGAGCCGAGAGAATTTCTCTACTTTTTGGATCTAAAGTCCTTGTGCCTTCTGATGTGCTCAAACTCATTCTGATGATTTGTCCGAGTAGAACAAAATGAAGCATTGAGCATTTTCAACAGTCCAGGCTTGACAGAAGGATTTAGCAAATGGCACGAGGTGTCAGTGACAAGCTTCGCTATTTTCGAGCTTCATGCTATTTTTTTGAGGGATTAAGCTGGATCTCACATTTTTTGCATCTTTTTTCTTTGTCTGTTTCGTCCCTGTCATCTTTCAGTGTATTCTTACGCGAATGAGTTCTTTTATAGCATATAATTCATTTTTGCAGCCTCTTGGTTTGCAATAAAGGCTTCCGTTACTTTGCATGTGCTTCTCTGTGTGAGTGGACATGCATTAACATTCGTCTTTTCTGTTCTTGAGATGGATGCATATTGGAGATGGCACTTACTTGGCTATGACTGTTGCTCCTGAGTTTCCTCATTTGTTGAATCTTCTTCAGTTAAACTGGTTGTGAAGAAATAATGGTCATTTGACTCATGCATGATTATGATATCTGCTTTTGGGGTGAGGGTTCTTATTTACTGATGTGAAGTCAGTTTCTTCTAATTCAATTTGGGTCTCACTCGGAGCTGTGACTGCAAAAGTTTGTTCGAGTCAATGATACGATGGCGAGCAAGATGACCTTCCTGAATACTAGTCAGGCAACACTTTTCTAGACCACACATATCTGGTGAGACCTCGTTGCCATATCCGGAGACTACTTTTGATTCCACTCCTGAGATTTTTGCGCTTAAATCCGACACCACAGATGGATTCAACTTGCTAAGATTAATTAAGAACAACTTTAAAATATCAAAATCTGCCTGTTTGACAAGGGAAAATGCTGTTGAATTTACTTACATTTACATTCATGTTTTTACTGAGAAACGTGTAATTCAAGCGTTTGATTTTCAACCATCTTGATGGTGTTGAATCCATCTGAGAGAGAATCATTACATAATTTACTTAAATATTATAACTCGTCTGCATCGTCCAACTCTCACTTCGAAATGACTACTGCAGAACTGACAGACCAAGATGCGTGCAGCTATCGTTTATTCCTTTTTTTAATGTTAGTTAACTGATCTATAAAAATTACTAAAGAGGAACTTTTGCAAATTCAAATTAATTAATAAAGGATGCTTCTAAAACACGGCAAGTTACTCCTTTCACAGTTGTGTTCCACTCAGATGATTTTGAAAGACAATCCCTCTCCAGCTACCATTTTCAGAAGGTTGGTGTTGTGGCTCATTTTTACTTGATTTGCTTGCTGGCTTTGACAGCGTCCTGGGTATGTTGAGGTTAAGGTATGAGGCATTTGAGAACCATATGCGTCTTCGCAGTGGATCAGTTCCAGGTTTGTGATGAACTGGTAGCTGGAGATGTGGTGAACTAGCTCTCTGTCCTCAGCAGCTAGAAAATCGTGTGGGCACCCTGTTTAACCTTAAGCATGTAAACAGGCTGAAGCTTTGTTCCCTTAGGTGTGTGCAGGGTTGCTTGGCCTCGCTGTGTTACCTGCACCACAAACAACCATGCTGCAAGGTGATCGAACCACCTGTTGAGTTTAACACGCAAATAGCCGCGAAAGAGTCTGCCTGAAACGTTATCATGCACAAAACTTGTGCTAAGCGATGAACAATCAACTGCATATATGATGGTTTGTCATTCTTTTCCTGGTAAGATTAAAAAAGAACTACGAAAGAAGCAAACTTGAAATGCCAAAAACAAGAAGCTGAGTGGGACTCTCTTACTGGCATTGATTTCAGTTGGAATTGTCAAGTACGTATTTAAAATCTAACGTAGCGCAAGCCAAGAGATAGCTCACTTTATCAGGTGATTCGAATCTGAGCACCAGCTATAACATTTCTACGCAAGTCCAGAAATGCTCATGTCTGAAATCACGAACTCACCATGATGTTCAACTTGGGTCGCACATACGCTTCAAGTAGGTCTGTTGTGCTAAGAGGTTTGATGAGTTGGGATCAAATAATGAAGGACCGAGCTGTAAATACGTTACAAAATTGGTACACAGCTAGGAGTTCGGCAGTACAACCAGATAATAGCATACGTTGGTCCAACATTTAATCCGGGATTGAATCCGGTTTTGGATCTTCAGCACTATAGTAGAAACTGTTGGTCCTCAATCAACATGATAAAGCCTTGGAATTGATGCTGAACTTGGTGAATTCGGTTCCAGGGCATGCATACCTGGCTTCGGCATCCCATTGTAAAAAAAAAAAAAAAACTAACTTGAAATTGAGGCCACCACCCCGACGGAGCATCTTTTTCTCCACATTTCTTTGTAAACATTATCTTTTTCATCTTTTTCTTTACCAGTAGCTACCAATTAGATGCATGACATAGTTGTCAGTACAAGACAAAACATACCCAACGACAGAACCATTTCATAAATAATCAGCACCAATGTCATGATCACCACACTACAAATCACATATTGCCACCATCAATACCTTTGGGACTGGTGCTCCTGATTCTTATATAGGGAACTCGAAGCCATGGATTTTCTCAACCGTTTTATCCTACCTCCTGGAGAAGACTCCAGAGTTCCTCTTTTTTCACAATTTTCTCCTTTCAGAAGAACTAAAATCAAGCCATTCCACATTAAGCGGGGTTGGACACATCACGCATGGATTCCTGTAGTCACCACTGAACATTTAACATAAAAAAAAAGAACAGAAAAAGAAAGAATACGCTTCACAGTTTCCCTCTAAACACTTTAGGCCTTCCTCTCAATCCTTTTAAAGAAAATAATAATAATAATAACAAATCAGCAACTCACTTGGTTTCATTATGGAAAGGAACGCTGTTGTCCGTGTCATGCTTTACATGCAATGGGAGCGCCAAGCGCACACCAAAGAAGGTATATTAACGAGAGATCGCTAGCCCTGAGAGGTTATTCAAGGAGACAAATCTGTATTTCATTGGTCAGCAAAATAACGCTTTATGAGCTGACGACGGAACCAGTCATCTCATGTAGGATGTTGGAATAAGTAGTGTAATCATCTGTGGTCTTGAAATCTAGCTTGAAATCCAAAAAGAAATGCAGAACAGATGCCAAACGTTGTGTGTCATTAGAAGAGACAGCGGCCTCAAGAAACAATGATGGTCTGATTGTATAAACCTGCGAGGTGCTAATCCCTGTTAATATTCATATATGAATTCATCAAACTTTTAGAAATAAACTAAGAGAACACAGCTACCACTAACAACAGAAAAAGTGACAATGGAAGCGTCTATAACTAAAAAGAGAAAAAATTATAAAAGTTGGTTCCCTTTGATGACAAGGTATGAAAGGTAAACTAGATGCAAAGTAGTATACCACTGGCCATAAACCTAACAGAATAAACCAGAAGTAGGGGCGAACTGATATATGTGAACTAAATCTAAAGTATCACATAAACCATTATGGGTCAAAATTGAAACACAATTGGATAACTAAGAGACGAGCAAAAGAGCATCGAAATTTCTGCTCAGTTATGCCATATAGAGCATACTGATCCACAGTTAATTACATCCAAACCGTCTGCCTTAAGTATAATGACCTGTTGATGCATTTCCGTATGCAGCTTCATGACTAGAACACATCCACGAAGTCTCTCCTAGTGCTAATGTAAATTCATGTTGATGATGGAACTAGGTGAAGAGTGAATGAGAAACAGGGGACTTACTCTTCAAATAACTTTCGTAAACCCATGTTGATGATGGAACACATCCACTGACTACTTGATCCTCCAACAAACATTTTTCACCTCTTAATAGGAGTTTCATCAATTTTAAACATTGGCTTCAAGAGCTCTTGACCTTCAAATAACTTTTGTAAAACAGAAAGAAAATGAATGAGAAACACAGAAACTATTACACCACATAGAAATCTCCAAGTCACAGATCAAATCTAGCATGTATAATGGTTGTAAAAATGACCAAGGAATACCTGACAAGAAACCACAAGAGATGACTATCATTCTCAGGCCTTACGCTTCAGCTGCAAAGGTGGAAAAAGATTAGAGAAAGCAAGAAGATATCATTAGCAAGCAATTATTATTTTCCTTTTTCAATTACCACATTCTGCACGCATTTTTTCAAATCAAGGAACTCCTTTGCACACATATCCTGTTCCACTTTTGGAACTTTTGCTGAAACACAGCAACCATATGCTTTTACCTGCATTACAAAACGAATGTAACAAGAAGGAATTCACTAGATGCCTTGCAGCATCGGACATAAATATGTTCCAACTGCTACCTATCAAGTTCATGTTCATAAAGATGTGCTTGAAGACCACATCGCTAGGACTTTTAACTGTATGCTTTTCAACAACCATGTGTGGTGCATGAAGAAAGTCTGAACCTTTTTGTTTTCAAGCTCGTATGCATAATAGACATCTCTAGGATGTTTGAATCTATGATTTTTAAGCAGCCAAGTGTCTATCTATGTGTATGCGCTTGTGCACATTTGTCTGAAGAAAGAATACATCTTTTTGAACAAGTCTAGTTATTTGTTTTCTCTAGGTAGCTATGACTCTGTACTCACTAAAATGCCATTGTTTTAGAGGCCATACGTCAAGACCATCTGGTGCTAATAAAAGGTAGACTAGTACGGCAAGATATAGGTGAAGCACATAAATTTTGAGATGATTTTCTTGGAAGAGGAATGTTAGAAGAATGATTTGAAATAGAGTTCGCAAATGGTGTACCACACCTTGAACTTACATCACAAGTTGCTTCCTTGACAGAACACGCACAAGCATGTTAATACTACTTACTGTGGAAGTTTATTTAGGGTTGACATATCATATCCTTAAAATAAGATAACTATAGCAGAAAGACAAGAATGTCACTTACTGGAAAAAATAAGTCATGAAATACTACAGAAAAGAAAAGGACAAAAGGCGACAGAAGCATATAAAAGATCAATGACAAGTTTCACTGACTTCAACTAAAAGCCTTAAGTATGGCAGCAGAAATATTAACCTGTGATGAACAATTCACGAAAACACGTTGGAGAGCAGAAACTGGAGGTTTCTGTTGTTTCATATTCCAAACATCTGCAAATCAAGCCATTTTCATCATGATAAGAAACACTCTACAGCATAGGGTATGGGTAATCATATGAATTTTCATATTCCAAACACCGTAAGTATGGCATTGTAACTTATCTCAATTCTCAAAGATCATCAAAATTTGGATATGGGTAATCATATGAATGAATTTTCTATTCATAGGATACAAAATTTGGAAAGAAACACTCTACAGCATTACTGAAAACAACAGTCCAAACAAGAATGGAAAAGAGCAGCAGCATGCAACTTTGTGTTTTATTTCCATCATGAAAGGGAAATAAAATGCTTTTATGTCAAAACATTTGTGCCAAAAATGTGTTCCCACTAAATAGACCAGTCTAAACACATCTATGAGGTTAGATTAGTAAACTAACACTTATATCTATGTAAGGAGTACCTTAATCTAGAATTTTGCACATTATACACACACGCACATGCAGAGAGAGAAACACACTGACATCACTTTCTTGTGACATAGATGGTATACCTAACTGCACTCATGTGCAAGGAATAGTATCTATGTTATTAATAGCAGTTCGTGGGCTGTTAGTGGTTAACCCTAATATAGTTGTGGAAGGGATATAGCAGCGATATAGCAGATTTGATGGTACACTATCATTTAAGATTAGAAACTAACATATAAATAATAGATTTCCTAATTTTTAAAGAATATCAAGAAATGCATAACCACCACATTCATAAATAAATATGAATCAAACTAAATAAACAAATTTTAAGAAGACAAACAATAAATATGACGTGGTATATGCATATTGAATTGTTAAAAAGCAAAGACATAAATGTCACAAGTTATTCTAATACCAAGTAGAAGAATTAAAAGGAACTAAAATATTACACTTATCTGCTCAAGTATGGTCCAATCTAATTTGAGAAATTGATTATACTTACCTCCAAAAGAATACAACAATGTTAAGATGGAGAAAAAGTCCTCTTAAAACATGAAAAAATATTCAAGAGCATAAGAAAAGGATTAATGCTAAGAAAGTGAAACTATAAAAGAAAAAAAATATATATGATGTATCCGAGGATTGAAGAAATAGGTTGCTTACTATCTATATTCGTAATCCATGATTAAAGAAATAAAAACTATTAGAAAGTTGGGCTATAAGAGTATGGACTCTCTGCCTTGATGATACAAAATTGCCAATACAAGTCTAAAAGCATTCCCGTTAGGAACAACAACATACAAAAATCGTGGTCAGCATGATACACAAATTGTGTAACCAGATGTCCACAGTCGACAACATAGCGCAAAAATCGTGGTCAGTATACAAACTCTCTTCTCGTTGTGCCTAGAGAGGGAGGTGGACTGAGTCACTAGACACCGGAAAGAGTGGGGGACGGTGGAAATGGACGGTGGTGATGAAAGCCGCAGGAGAGAGATACCGTCGGTGGTGGTGGAGACGGTGGAAGTGGTGGTGGCGATACAAGCCGTAGGGGGAGAGAGGGAGAGAGAATTGTAGAAAGGGAACAGTGGAAGTCGTGGCGATGGAAGACGCAGAGGAGAGGGAGACCGTCCGGTGGTGGGCTGTTCGTCGCTGGTGGTTGTCTGTCCGCCACCGGTGGTGGTGCTGATGGGTCGATGACAATGGAAGCCGAAAAGAGAGACGCAACTATAAAATGGGACATTTGGATCGGGTCGACTCGTTTACTACGCTACATAGCGGTCCGCATTAATGGTGCATTTTCTCTGAACGGCCCCTAAGTGTGAGCTGTACGGCCGTTAAGTTAAGTGTGAGCTATTATAGCGCTATTGATAACATTTGCTATTGAATTTGAAACGGTAGACATTATTGTCACGTACAAACCGTGTAAAAAGGAAGAACTTATCATTCATCTTTAATAAAATTGCTTGCTAGTTGAAGAGCTTCATCTTTGATTGCTTACTGAGAAAGATTGCTTGATTAAAAGCAATTAAGTTCTATAGACTAACATTATTTTACTTCCTTTCTTGTTTTTGAGGTCACCATCATATACCTTTTTAATTATCTGCAACATCTGTATTGATGTTCAAATCTGAATGTCTACTCTTCCAACTAAATACGGTTCAAGTTTTGATACCAGAATATCGTATTCATGAATCAGAACTCTACATTAACATATAGACAATGGCCATGGATTCAAAGAATTGTTGATAGCAATACCGTGCAGCATAAGAAAAGGCTGGTAACATGTTTTAGCTGTCCAGGAAGAATGATGGACTAGGGATCTCATTTATGGTAGTTGGTACAAGCGCTTTTTAAGCAACATCACTGCTTCATGAGCGTCTGTCATGGCACAAAAGGAATAATAGATTATTCATTTTTCTTAAAAACACCAAATTTTAGCTCCTTACACTCTATTTCAGCAAATGTATGATATATCTTTTTGGTTGGGAACTGGGGATTCTATAATCTTATTTGGGTGTAACCTCTTCTTTTTATTGCCTAGTGCGTCTCTATTCTTCATTTACTTCTGCAGGAAATATTTCTATAGTAGAAATCATACAATCAATGTTTTGTGTATTGCCTTGTATCGTATTGTATTATGAGAAATCATGATATGATACAGGTCATGTATCACAATACAGTGATATTATTGGACTATCTCGTGTGATACGGGTCATATCATATGATACAATGGTGTATTGTATTTATTGTATGATACTTACGATATGCCTCCTATTTATAAATATGTATAAAATTCTTTGTATTTGTACAAACTTATCACCATATGAGATGCAAATTAGCATTAAATTCCATGCTGTCGGTAGAGTATCATAATGTTATCATTTTTCTCCATGAGATAGGTCTATCTATCGTAACGTATCATAAATATTTTTAAAAATATTTTACACATCAAAAAAGTCTAAACAATTCTTATAAATCAAAATTTGGGTAAACATTCATCCATTGAACATTAATTCAAATTATAAGTATAACTTTTATCATTGAAAAAATAACAAATATTCTTCAAAACTATCAGTTTTGTAATTAAAAAAAATCACATATTGTAATCATGATCATAACTAAATAATCTTTTTCTTCTTCAATATCACTACTTTCAACAACAAAATCAATGTTATCATCTCCGTGTTGACACTATTGCTCTCTTATGATATTTAATATATGTTATGTCTATCTCTGTGTGTGTGTGAGAGAGAGAGAGAGTGCATTCTTAGATCCTGGTGGAGGACTGCACATCTCCAAGAACATTATAAGCCAAGGTTGGACAGATGTGATTAGCAGTTTCTTTACAAATACGGTGTGAAATCAATAGGGATGGAATTTGATTTGGCTTCTTCCGAAGAAAAGCGTATAGAGGGAAAAAAGGGAGATTTGCTGTGGACCGAGTTGGCAAAAGTTGAGAGGAGCAAATCGAATCCATGCTAGCGCAAACAAGTCGGCGTAAGAGAGAGGCGACGGCTTCTCCGAGATCATCTTTGAACCGTCACACCTTTTTGACGGGAACCCTTGCTTAAGTAAACTCGCCTCTTGACAAGTTGAAGTAAAACCTCACCTGCAAGATTCACAAAATGGCTGCGATGAACGGATAAAAGAGAAGGGTTGCGGCATTCATGGCGTTAGCTCAACCGGTATCCACCTCACAAATATAACGACGATGAGAAACGGCCAAAAATAGAGGCTAAAAGTAAAGGTGAAATGTTTATTTTTTCCACCAAAGATAGAAGGAGAAGGTAAATGGGTGTACTCCATAACAGCATATCATAAACACAAAACAAGAATCTTCCAAAGTGAAAAATATACACAGGAGATATGATGACCAAAAAAAACTTGCAAAGGCATTGCCAGGAAACATAGGATCTAACTGAAATGTTTCTCGACTTCTCATCTCACCTGCTATTGATAAAAGTATAACAATGTTAATACTAAAGACTACTACTGCTAACAAGCAATGGATGAAACTAAATGCAACAATACTAAAGGATCCTGAATATGAATGACCTAAAAATTTGAACAAAATTGATACCTATCAATACATATGGATCACATTGCACTTAAAATCTAATTAAAATCAATTTTTTAGGTTAAAAATATATAATTAGGTATTGTAACTTTTGAAACATAAATACTGGTGATAACTCTTTATTTTTGAGAAATAGAGTGTTATTTGGAAAGTTATAAGAGAAACCCTTATTATTGTGATGCCCCCAAATTAAAGGGTTGGCATACTTGGAAATAATGTTAAAGTGATTATTCAATTGATTGGGCTATTGGATGCCCTCATTTTTTTTGGCGGTCCAAGATGCTGATTGACTCTTGCATTTTGTGAAAAACTATGCTCACTCTTGATTCTCTGGGCATACTTTTAATTGTTAGAATTTTAATCCACTTTATAAGAGTTTGCTATTTATGTTGCTCGCTAATCTTTCTTTTATTTAGAATTTTTGTATCAGCAACCTCCTATCCCCAGTCCTTATTGTCAAATATAAAAAAAAAGACAGCAACATGAATCACTTTGTTTGAGGTCATGAGATCAATACCCAGGTTCTCCATCTAGCTTTGGCCTCTCTTGCAGCAAAAACAAGTATATGAGACTGTTACATGCACCCGAGCGACCCTCGAGTTCCTCTGCACATGAGCACACTTGAACGCACGCCCTGCACGAGTGTATTAGTTGGGGTAAACCCCCTCTTGGGCTTTAAAGAAGTCTTGTACACAATTCCTCATAAGCTTGTAATAGGACACAGGCCTCTACGACCTGATCCCGTGTTGGATCCGATTTGGACCCCTTAAGGAGCCGCAATACTATAAAGGCTGCCAAAGAGTGTTTACTGTCAGTTCTGCAATTCGAATAAGAAACATCATTTCTCTTCTCTTGAGAACCAGCCACCGAGTGAGAGTTGCCGAATGTATATGCGACTAAGAGGTCGAGTGAGTGAGTGCCTTTGATCCTCGAGTGAGGCAATCAACCGAGAGAGAATCGAGTGTTGCAGACTCAATTGCATAGCCAACCGCTGTGTGCTGTTTCGATCTGGTTTGGCCGAGTGAGGTCGGACTTCATTGCATCATCGTGACTTCGTTGAGGCAGATCGGCTCCTTCTAAAGCCAGACGCGAGGAAGGCAGTGACGGAGACCGGATTCGGGTCTTCTTGGTCTGTCACATGAAATCCGAGCTTAAACCCTGCGTTGAGAATTTGAACCATATAATCATAACCAAGCATTCCCCACACAAAGTGAGGTCAATTACATGGCGATCATTTGTTGTTATTATGCTTGATCTTGTGTCTTATTAGCATCTAATGTGGCATTCTTTTCCCTTCAAACAATGAATCTAAACCATACCTTGATTGGATTCATGATTGTTCAACCATGCAAATTGCGAACTTAAATCCTACTGTGATGATCTGAATCATATAACCAAGCCTTCCCAACAAAAAAGTAAGGTCATCTACAATGATCCTTAGTTCGTACCATTCTCGATCTTGTGTCGTATTAGCATTAATAGTGATAATGCTCTTCTATGCTGTGATCGAGAGAGAAAGAGAGAAAGACATACTTCCATGTTGTGATCTGGGGAGATGCAAGAAGAGGGAAGACAAAGAGGAAGTTGTGAGGGTTTATTAGCTATATATTCAAGTTTCTTCTTTTTGTTACATAGGGCGGCCGAAGTTTAACACACTGCACCCCCTCGAGTTGAACTTCCCACACCAACAACAAGGGCATCAGAATGTCCTGTTAGTTGAGCTAATCCTCTATGTTACATTCAAATTTCTTTGCTTGTAAACAAAATTAAAATATCACATTCCCTTATTATAGGTAAACTTATGAGAATCCAGCATGACCTTTCTCTCTTGTTCCAAAAATTTGAAAGTAATGATAGAATAATTTACTCCAAAGTTCACGGGCCAAAATAAGTTTAAGATCTGAGCTACAAAAGAAGTAGAATATTGCATATATTGTTTTGCTTTGTCATGTATGTTTACTTATCGGATTTGGTGAGTGCAACAAATCTTCTTACATGACAAAAAATATTCGAGATTGGTTCAAAGCTAGTTAAAGGAATTCATATTTCTCTTCACACACACACACACACATATATATATATATATATATATATATATATGAGAATTTAATATGCTTGCTACTTTATATAATTTTTCATCTTTGATTGAGTTTAAAGTCAAAAAGTACATGTATGAGTTGAGTAGAGTTAGGTATAATACAAAAGGAGGCATGTAAACTTAACCATCATGGTTGACATTTTGCAAGGATATATAAGTGTATAACATGGTAAGCACATTAGGCTTTTTATAGACATATATGTACAAATTTATATATGTGTGTGTGCGTGTGCATGTGTATGTTATCATTGAGAACAACTCAATTCATGTGGCAGAATGGTTCTGCAAGCTTGAAATGGTTCAAGTGGATGAGATGGGGCGTGCTAGAGAATATTGACCTATGTCGTTGGGATAAGGCTTTGGTGATGTCCATGGGTCTTTGGAAATATGTTAGCGTGTATCCCAGTGAGTATTGGTTAGGAACAAGGCTCTAGTTGTCTTTTAGAACTATTTACGAGGTTTCCAAGGGCCTTCCTATGCTTACTCGAGCCCATGTTGAGGGTCGGGATCGGTTCTGATCAAAACCTGAAAAATGTTCCGAGTTCTAGTCACCTTCGGGTAAGAATTGGGTAAGTCATAAACAACCTGTTAGAGTCATAATATTTTGATCATATCTCTCTCGACACAGATCCGATTGATACAATTTTTTAGAGTTTTGGAAACTAGACAAGTAAGATAACCAACAAATTAAATGCCGTTCGATTATGATAAGAGTTGGATTTTTTAATGTCCAATATTATGAGGATCTACTCGTAGCTTAGTTATAAGTCTTTTAATAAGGTAGGCTTATTTCTGCTATAACTCTCTCTTTCGACTTTCAATTCATCCCAATTTTTATGTTTTTGAAAGATGACACAAAGACCTTTTCAAAGAATAAAAGATGGCTGATTTGGACTATAATCAATTGAGTTATAGTTTTTTTCTAAAAAGTATACATAACCAATTGAGACCTCAAATACCTTTGATTGAGTTAGATTGGTTACTTTGTATCTCGATCGATCAAATTTGGATCTTAATGACTCTTGATCAATTAAAAAGTAGATGATAGAAGCTTTTAAAATGCTGAAGAGTAGTAAAAACCATCACAAAAAAGTATTTTTAGTGAATTTTGAGAGCTGGGGCACATTGTGGTGGTTGAAAATTGTGAATTTCGTTGTACAACTAAACATAGAGAGACCAAACACGAGGAAAAGCGATGGGCAATGAAAAGTAAATCTTTATTTACTATACAAGACTACAACTATGAACTACACCTATGAAAGAAAAACAAATAAAAGGAGAATGAAATAAATGGGTTGATTATGTGTCTATTGGATTATCTTCAAAGTGGCAACCACCTCTTTTTTTTAGTCGAGGATGGACTGATTTCAGATCCTTCTCTAGTTCGCTATAATGTTTTTAGTTTATGAAATTTATCAAAAAATATCTCATAATTCTTATGGTTAATCCTAAAAGACAAATTTTCATGTTTGTTAATAGTCTATTACTATCTCCTATGGCTCAATGTATGTGCCCATAGGAGAAAGTGAACGATTAATTTTTAAATTTTTTTTATGACAACTATATATATATAAAACATCGTGTGAGAAATGTGTGAAACAGTTCACAAAATAAAAATCCAATAATATAGTAATAATGACATTAAGAAGCAATCCCCTAACATACACAAGCATACCACTCTCACATTTATGACGCCTACGTGGAAACCCAAACTACATATCAGATATAATCCCTAATGATCCGTGCTCATGATCTTTCCCCTAACATCATCATGATCACCACAAGATCCACAACGAGATGACACGATGCACCAACAATGCAACTGGCTGTAATTCATCTTCACAGTAGGGCACGCGTACCATCTAACTTAAACAACAAACCATGCAACTGCAAAGAATCAACGCCCCAAGATGATGGTGGTGATGATTCCGTGAAAGCAATGGGAGGAAACTGAAACTTGTCATGTTAGGGATAGAAGGCATGGTTGATCTTTGTAACGTGGGGATTGATGGAATAGAAGGCATCTTTGGGATGGATGGGATTGAAAGAATCGGAGCGATGGATGGAAGAGATGTTGGCAATGTTGGGATGGTGGGAATATTAAATGAAGGGATGGTAGGCAATAGGAATGATGGCAAGCCAGAAGGGATGGAAGGTAAGCCGGCAGGAATGGCTGGCCCAACCGACGGTGCCGTCGTCTGCAGCAAGACGAGAGCAGCAAGCGCCATGTCAATGTTAAACAAGCAGATGCATGCAACGATGGTGAATGAGATCAATAGTCTTGAGGGCCATGGCTGTCGTGCAGGGAGTTGCTTTTCTAGTTTAGTGCCTTTAATCAGATTTGGAATCATCGGGTCTGTGTTTGATGACTTTGTTGAGTTAATGGGCGAGTTAGTATTTACAGAAGAGACAGTGACGCATAGAGACTTGTTTGTCTATGGTGGTTGGCCTGGGGTTTTCTGGTAGTTTACCTTCCTATCTTATGAAGGGTGAGCAGACTGCTGACTTCTCCGCGTTAGCTACATCAAAATCACATTAAAACTCACCAATTGTTATTGCTTTGCTTCTATGTGTGACCTCATAAGGAGAATGAGGGCTCAACGAGGCTGACATCAGAGATGTCAATATGGGCAGGGTCCGCCTGCCCACATTTTATATGGGCCTCTAATGTGCTGTATATATATATATATCCAATTACATGTATATATACTACATATATATAGTTTCTTCTGTTACATGTATATATACACATACATACATATATATTATAATTTTTTGACTACATGTACATATATATATGTATGTATGTATATGTACTATAATAGTTTTTTCATTACATGTACATTATATATAATGAATGTATATATACACACATACAAAGACATATATGCAGTTTTTATAAGATATATATGTATATATGTAGTACATACGTATTATATGTATATGTATATACATATAAATATGTATATACATATATATATATATATATATATAGTTTTTTTATTGCATGTGTATAAGCCTGAAATGTTGTGACTGGATTTGAATTTCAAGCATAATTGGATTGAGTCTTATAGACCTGATATAATATCCAACAGGCTTGTATTGTGATCCTGCTGTTCAGCTCGGTCTGTCCCAGATCTGCCCCCAGAACCATACATCTTTATAAGTTCGGAAAAGAACCATGATTCCTCCGACGGTTATCTTACGAAGGTTTCATGACTTGATTTCGTCTAGATATTATTGCATCTCATGCAAATCTGCAAAACTTTACAGATTCATGCTAGTGATGCTCTGTGGATTCACCAATTGCATAGTCAACTTCATCAATTGGTCCAAAAATGAATTAATCGTATTCATCCAACTGAACAAATTTCAATGTCAAGCATGATTAGAGATGTCAAAATGGGCCTGTCCCAGAGGGGACTGGCCCTGAAAAAATGTAGGGTCGGGCCAGAGATTTATGACCCATATTTGAAGCAGGGCCGAATGGCCTAGCCTGTATGGTTCTGGGGGCAGATCTGGAGTACATTTTCAAGAATGCCTTGCACCTTTGTATATAAGTTTTAGTTCATACAAAATTCGAAATCTGCAGACAATTAACATAATATGCGACAGCCTGATGATCACTACTTATCAAATACAAGGGTAGAAGAAAGAAGTCCATTAATGGTGAAATACATTACAAATGGCAACAAGAGGCAGTCCACAGAAGCTGCTGCCCCACGAGACACAAGCCAATACGACACTCATACTTGTGTATTAATACTCCGGACAACTCTAGAATCAGAAACAAACCGACTACTAAGAGAGCTCCTGAAATGTACTCCAAGAACAACACAAGGTGCATGATCAGATAACACCGGAAGTCCGGAACCAATAACTAGAACATCTTCGAAGATGGATTCCAAACACCAAACAAACAAGCCATGCAGCTGGAGAGATTCAACGATCTAAGATGGTGGTGGCGTTGCTGTGAAAGGAATGGGAGGAAACTGAAACTTGGGCAAGTTAGGGATAGAAGGCATTGTCGGTATTGGCATGTTAGGGATTGATGGAATGGAAGGCATCTTTGGGATGGAAGGGATGGAAGGGATTGAAGGAATCGGAGGAATGGACGGCAGAGATGTTGGCAGTGTGGGGATCGTGGGAATATTGGATAAAGGGATGGTAGGTAATGGGAACGATGGGAAGCCTGGAATGGAAGGGAAGCCGGCAGGAATGGCTGGTCCGACCTGCGGCGCCGTCGTCTGCAGCAAGACGCGAGCAGCAAGCGCCATTTCGGTGTTAAACAAGCAGAAGCATGCAACGATAGTGAAAGCGATCAATAGAGCTTTTAAGGCCATGGCTGTGAAACAGGGAGTGGATTTGCCTGTTTAGGGCCTTCAATCACACTTTCAATCACCGGATCTGTGTCTGATGACTTTGTTGAGTAAATGGGGAGTTGGTATTTATAGAAGAGCTAGTGTTGCATGGAGACTTGCTTGTCTATGGTGGTTGGCCTGGGTTTTCTGGTGGTTTACCTTCCTATCTTCAGAAGGATGAGCTGAGTGCTGACTTCCTCTTTGTGTTAGCTACATGAAAATCATATTAAAACTCAGCAGACATTAGGGACTTTGCTTCTACGTTTGGGAACTGATGCAAACAGCGAGGGCTCATTGAGGCTGGCATACATCACTCTGGCGGTTGAGATTTGTTCAGTTGGATGGCTACGATCAATTAATATTGCGAATCTGTTGACCAAATTGATTATGCAACCTGGCAATCTATCGAGCATCAGTAGCATGAAGCTGTAACCTCTTAGAATGTCGACATCCACATGCACATATATAAACATGCGCGCACACACACATATATACAGAGAAGGGGGTTAGATGTTCACCTTTACGTATTAAACTCATGTAATTTTAAAAAATATAAGAGTTTTCACATAGAAAATAGAAAATAATCTTATTAAACTCATGTTCCAAAAGTAATGAGTCCGGAGTAAACAACGTAAGTGGATCTAATTACTCATATATAAGAGAGAGAAATAAATAAATCGACATACATAAAATATATATATATATATATATATTATACTCACTTCTAATTTTTGTGAGCATATGTGATATCTACTCGTACTTTTTATTTTAGGTATTATTTGTTTTTTAAATGATTGAGATTTGTTTAAATATGATAGTTTACACTTACTAGTTTCTCGTTTTATATATATATATATATATATATATATATATGAGAAAACCAAGATGTAGTAGCAATAATCTGAGAAAGTAGCCCTTGATTATTATCCCTCGAGTATTGATATGGCTCTTTCTCGTGCAGAAACTACGGGGTCCTATTGTTTTGCGTAACTTTCCACGTACATTGACACCAATATTTTTAGGTCATAACAACGATTTCATATTATAAGTGATGCTTAATAGTTGATACCAAGCACAAAAATTTTGGGTCATGTTCGTGTCAGATTTTTCTGTAGGGTCTTACATTGTCACTCCTACCCCAAACTGCTTCTATGAACAAATATATTGCATATACGTTACATGGCACTTAGTCCTAGGTTTTAAGGATCAAACTGTGGTGCCCCAATTAATTTCCCTTGCTGCACACTGTTACACATATGCATGAGTTCAATATATATCAAGAGAAGATCAAATCAACAAGAAGCCTTCTGACTTCTAAAGAAAATTGTGAGAGGCGTCATGGATGTCATCCAAATCGAAGAAAGATGGTATCATAATATACCACTTAAGTTTTTCACCAGAATGGCACGAGCTACAGATAAAAGGTTGAAGTAGCCCTATCTTTTGGATAGGGCTTCAACCAGCGGAGGATTGAAGAATTCAAGGTGAAATGTACATATTTTAAGGTGTACTTGTATTTGACGTTCATAAAATACTCGTATTTTTTTATATTAGATTCAGGATTTTTTCATATTTCAAGTAAACCGCATGTCTCACCTCGCCATAAAATAGGTTCACCATTAGCTTTAACCCAAATGTCACGATGGAAATAGAGTTGATAATACCTACCTGTCCTACAGGTAGGGGTCATGCCCCTACATGGGGTGGCTTCTCAAGGTTGAGAACCAGCCACAGCAGTGTGGGGTGGTTGTGTTATATTGCAGGGTAGGGCAGGAAAAGGTTTAAGGTAAAACCTGCCGGATCTGCCCTTGAGTATACTTTTACATTAATAACTTAATATTTTTTCATGTTATTTGATATAACCATAGATATTAAATTGAAATTTCGGAGAAAATTTTATTGTTAAATAACTTGCACGGACAGGGCCCCGAGAGGGGGTGTGGATTTTGAACCTTGAAATAAGCAGGGGCCTAGGGTGGGGCATAATATGGGGGTTTCTAAAGTGCAGGACAGGGCCTACGGGATGCCGCTCGCCCCACCTGACCCCATTGTCGTCCCTACGTTGGACATTACTATTCAAGGAACCTACTAATACGATACGTTTCATGATGACGTTGAGTTCACAAGACCGACATGAACGGTATGCATTTCTGTATAGATTATGATCTCCCAGATCACCTAAGCCACTGCAGTTCGGTATGTGACTCTCTCTCTATGTATATATATATATATATATATATATATATATATATATATATATATATATATATATATATATATATATATTCATTTCAAAAATAGATTAAAATAATGCAGTGATTAATTAGCTTTTGGTAATACTAACTTAATATTTTTTTATTAGTAGATTTGGGTGCACTTTAATGTTTTAATTTGGAGATTCAGCCTGCTCCTAAATTGACAATCCTTAAGGGGTACTTGTAACTGCAGTCTGCAAAACTACATTTTAAGCATTGCGCAGGTGTACACCCGGTGCAATGCAAACAAGAGATAACTTACAGTAAGAGGAATGACTTGTTTCGCAACTTGTTCAGAGAACGAGGTTTATGTGGATAGGTGAAAGAGATTCCTACTATACGACTGGCAGAATGAACATTCCATTATGTGATTGATCACCGATTATAAGACCAAAGCTACTTTATATATTTAGGGCATCCTTTAACAACAATTAAAATGTCCTAAAATATAAGTCCCGGTTGTCTGTGAAGTTTGATTCGAGGACAAACAATTCTATGTTCTAAATATATCAAGCTATTAATATGAAATTGATCCACATACTGAGCTGTATTATCTGAAATATACTTGAGGAACATATGCTAAATGGCCGATAACTTAGATGAGTTTTTAATAATGTGACTTCTTACCCAAACATGAACGGATTAGTGGGAGATCAACATTAACAATTTCTTGAAGCATATGCTTTACTGAACTTTTCAGAATAAAATATATGTACATTGTATGTGTTTGACAATCATTTTCTGAGCCCATGACAACTAATTACTACAGATTAAAAGCTTTCAACAAAAAAAGTAGAGATAATACGCCGCCCACGGTTAAATAGTGTGCTATTTGCTTTGTCCTAAAAAACTTCTAGGTTCACCATTCGACATGATCCGACCGGTTTGTACTTTTCATTTTAATGGCAACAATTTTGAACTTCACTCAGCAGACACGGTTTCATAAAGTCATCGCTAAAAAGTGCCAACATTTCTAAGCAGGTAAGAATTTTGAACTTCATGGGCCTCTTATCCATCCTCCACATATTTCTTATATGTTCACTTAGAATGCCTTATACCTTTGTATATAAGTTTTAGTCCATACAAAATTAGAAATCTGCAGACAATTAACATAATATGCGACAACCTGATGATCACTACTTATCAAATACAAGGGTAGAAGAAAGAAGCCCATTAATGATGAAATACATTACAAATGGCAACAAGAGGCAGTCCACAGAAGCTGCTTCCCCACGAGACACAAGCCAATACCACACACATTTGTATATTAACACTCCGGGCAACTCTAACATCAGAAACAAACCGACTAATAAGAGAGCTCCTGAAATGTTATCCTAGATCAACACAAGGTGCATGATCGGATAACACCCGGAACCAATAATTAACACATCCCGAGATGGGACTCCAAGCACCAAACAAACAAGCCATGCAGCTGAAGAGAATCAGCGGTCTAAGATGGTGGTGGTGATGCCGTGAAAGGAATGGGAGGAAACTGAAACTTGGGCACGTTAGGAATAGAAGGCATGGTCGGTATTGGCATGTTAGAGATTGATGGAATGGAAGGCATCTTTGGGTTTGAAGGGATGGAAGGGATGGAAGGGATTGAAGGAATCGGAGGAAAGGACGGCAGGGATGTTGGCAGTGTGGGGATCGTGGGAATATTATATGAAGGGATGGTAGGCAATGGGAATGATGGGAAGCCTGAAGTGATGGAACGGAAGCCGGCAGGGATGGCTGACCCAACCTGCGGTGCCGTCGTCTGCAGCAAGCGCCATTTCAGTGTTGAACAAGCAGAAGCATGCAAAAATACTGAAAGAGAGCAGAGTTTTCAGGACCATGGCTGTGATACAGGAAATGGCTCTGCTTGTTTAGTGCCTTGAATCAGACTTCGAATTACTAGATGTGTGGGTGATGACTTGTCGAGTAAATGGGAGTAGGTATCTATAGAAGAGCGAGAGGAGTACTGAGTGACTTAAGGATACTTGTTTGTCTATGGCGGTTGGCGTGGGCTTGTTTGGTTGTTTACCTTCCTATCTGAAGTATAAGCTGTATTTCAAACAGGTTCTACCACACTCAACAACAAAATGCTCAATACTTGGAGAGTTTTGCTTGAATAACGCTGCATCAGAAAATTATCAAAGGTGTTGATGTAGAATAGGACCACCAACCAATGCAATTCGATTGTTAATTGTATTAGAGCCATCTAAGATTTACATATAATATATAGAGGGAGAAACTCCGTTCATGATAAACGATCCAGTCCTATTTCAACGGCCAAAATTAAGAGATATATAATCTAGATAAAAAACTTTTAATCTACATCTTTCATCTCTTTAATCCGATGGTTCGAATTGATTAGAATGGTCTATCAAGTCTAACAACTCATATACATACATATATATATATATATATATATATATATATATCCATTTTCTTGTTGAGTGTGGCCAGACGTGTTTGACATAAATCTAACATTTTCAGATAGGAAGGCAAACAACCAAACGAGCCCACGCCAACCACCATAGACAAACAAGTATCCTTGCGTCACTCACTCTTCTATAAATACATATTCCACATTTACTCGACAAGTCATCACCCTCACATCTAGTAATTCGAAGTCTTACTCAAGGCACTAAACAAGCAGTCATTTGCTGCATCACAGCCATGGCCTTGAAAACTCTGCTCTCTTTCAGGTTTTTTACATGCTTCTGCTTGTTTAACACTGAAATGGCGCTTGCTGCTCGAGTCTTGCTGCAGACGACGGCACCGCAGGTCGGACCAGCCATTCCTGCCGGCTTCCCTTCCATTCCAGGCTTCCCATCGTTCCCATTGCCTACCATCCCTTTATCCAATATTCCCACGATCCCCACACTGCCAACATCTCTGCCGTCCATTCCTCCGATTCCTTCAATCCCTTCCATCCCAAAGATGCCTTCCATTCCATCAATCCCTAACATGCCAATACCAACAATGCCTTCTATCCCCAACTTGCCCAAGTTTCAGTTTCCTCCCATTCCTTTCACGGCATCGCCACCACCATCTTAGATCGTTGTTTCTCTTCAGCTGCATGGCTTGTTTGTTTGGTGCTTGGAGTCCATCTTTGAAGATGTTCTAGTTATCGGTTCCGGTGTTATCTGACCATGCACCTTGTGTTGATCTTGGAGTACATTTTAGGAGCGGTCTTATTTGTCGGTTTGTTTCTGATGCTAGAATTGTCCAGAGTATTAATAGACAAGTATGAGTGTGGTATTGGCTTGTGTATCGTGGGGCTGCAGCTTCTGTAGACTGCCTCTTGTTAACATTTGATGTATATTTCACTATCATTGGACTTCTTTCTTATACTCTTGTATTTAATAAGCGGTGATCCTCAGGCTGTCGCGTATTGGTGTAAATTATCTGCAGATTTAAAATTTCGTATGAACTAAAACTTATATACAAAGGTACGAGGAACCTCTAATTGACATAAGAAATACGTGGAGGATGGATAAGAGTGGCATGAAGCTCAAAACTGTTGCATGATTGGAGTGAAGTACAAAGTTGTTGCCGTCAAATGAAAAGCAAAAACAGATTGGATCATGTCGAATGGTGAACATGGGAAGATCTTTTGTCCAAAACGAACTGAAAAATGCCATTCCTTACTCTCAACCAAGGATTGTATTTCTCATACTTTTCTAAATCCCAATTCATTATGGACTATATGGCATAAAGGAACACTCACTTTGGTGACCAGGGTTCTGACAAGACCAACGAGAGACCACGGATTCATCGGAGTTCTTTACAAACAAAAATTCGTGTTCCCCGTTCAAAGGTCTCGCACTAAAAACAGACAATGAAAAGAAACTTCAGTCAGACTTCTTTAGCTTGAGATTTCCTTTGGGGATTTTGCTGAGAACGCCCACGTCCAGCTTCTTGTAATGGCGCTGAAGCTCACCGAGTGTGCTGTAAACAAACCCATCGACTTGATCTTCGTACCTTTCGTAGAGAACCGGCAAGATGTGGGCCGCAACAAACCCTGCAATCATTGAAGACAACTCCTTGAATGGAAAGAACTGAAATTGAATAGGACATTCGATGCTTCAACCAAAGTAGCACTGGTGCCAGTCTGGGTGCAGGTGCAGATACAGGAGAGGTATGCCAACAATTTTAAATCAAGGATGTGATGTGTTTGCATGTGTATAAAACTGAAGCTTCTGCATTTCAATTCGATAAAAAAACAATACTTTGAAAAATAAACATTTACCAAAATATGAAATATATAAATATAAATAAAAGTGTATGTACATGCACGTAAAATACACAATCTTACTCATAAAATGCAATGAGGCCTACCCAATTATAATGTGTACCATGCACATTGATCGAGTCGCTTATAGAGAGAGAGAGTGTGTGTGGATGATCTACACCTCCAATATGACTTATTGTAACTTTCTAAATCCCACTAATACCACCAGAGGTGGACAGCTTCCAGTTTTCATATATATATATATATATATACATACATAGAGAGAGAGAGAGAAGGTGGTAAATGCAGACATGCATCTAAACCATCCACTCAGTAAGATGGAAGGTTGAAATTAAAATTTCAAAAGAAAAAAGTACGAGATACTTTTTGCAAGTACAATAAATGTACCCAGTATTGTTTACTTTTTTTACTTAAAAATCAAAGTTGAGTTTTTTAAGAAGATTAGGGCACGTACAAGAGAACAGAACTTTAAACATGAATATATTTTAAACTATGACACTAAACATCTACACAAAACCATCTCTAAGCATATTTACGGTCCATGTAACATAGAATTGAAGAGGATTTGCTGAGTGCAGTTGAAATCTACAAATCAACCATGTAGAAGCTGACTGAGACATGTAATAATTCCAAATACGATAGCCAACCTCCGTACAAAAGATCCAACAATCAAGAAATAGGAGACATAGTATCACTAACAAACGTGCCAACCAGGCAAAACATGGATTTGGAAATAAGCTTCTAGAAACATTCAATTAAAACATATTTACATGAAGGACATACCTATATAAATTACAGTAAGAAAATTGCACCAGCTTCCAATTATAGCAACAACCCACAAGCTCGCAACAACCTAGAACAACATTTTTCAAGATTCAGATTGCACAAATAAGGTTACTATATCATTGAAAGTATCTATGAACGTATAAAGTTCTAAAGGACAAAATAACAAGTACGAGCAGCTCCAGATGCTTCTCTAAATTCATAAAAAGCAACCCATTCAGAGAGTGATTTTTTAATCGGAACTACCATAAAGTTATCCATGTTGATATATTCCATAACAAATGAAGCTCATTCAAGCACGATTCTGTCAGACTCCCCAAACCGAAATTTTGGAAATGGGATAAAGAATAACTTTGTCACTGTAAACATTCCACTCAAGCTGAATAATATAGAAAAGGAATTTCAGTGCACTGCTATCCACAAAGAAAGGATACTAGTGTCAGGTTTATTCTCTCACCTTATCACTCCACCATTTACAAATACACTGTCTCGCTTGCATTGCTCAAACAGAATTATAACGAGAAAGCATGTCAAGAATGTTATTATTATTACTATGTGAACAAATCAACCACCTACACAAGGATCGTACCGAACTGAAGCATACCAGAATAAACTGCTTTAAATTTTTTCCAGATGAAACATCTTGAAGAAACCCCAAGAATCTATTGGCTTCAGCTCCAACAGAAACAGCTATATCGACAAATAACTCCTCAGGCAAAACAAAACGGCGGACTCGAGTTGCAGACCTGTGAACATAAAACAGAATTTAATATCCTAGTGTTTTAAGATCTGAAAATTCAATTAATAACTTTAATGGCGATGTTATGAATTTATGCTTCCATTACCTGCTAAACATTCCAGAAGCATTGGTCCATAAAAACAGACTGCACATACCAATGGCCAATGCAAAGCAAATAAGAGATAGCAAATAATAATTAAGCCATTCAAACAAGATCCAAATGGCTGTAGCGCCTGCCAGAGCCCCAGCAGAGATCTTCTTGTTCCTCCATAGTAGTACATCCGCAGCTTTTAATTCCAGCAAAAAGGAGAAATCAATAAGAGCCCCATACCATAAGATTGAGAAGGTAATGGAGCAAGGAAAGGAACTCACACTTGCCACCTCCCAAGAGGTTATGAATTGGTTTCTCCCAACCAAATAGCCTATTAAACTGAGACTTTATTGAAGATTCTTCTTCAAAAAAGCTCACTGATTTCTGTTTGGAAACATTCTCGGCAATAGCTTCAACTATGCCATTCAAGATGTTCTCAGCAGCACTGCTAGCGCTAGATAGTTCAGGCATCCTTCTGTTGACAAGGAAACTACAAAATAAGGCCCACCCAGATGCCACAACTTAATTGCTAAATTGGTAAAAGAAGGTAAAACTACATATGACAACAACATACGATGATAGGCTACAATTTTGAACTTTTCATGCTGGAGAACTCATGGTCATTTAGTGTTGACTCTTTTCTTATGTAGTCGAGCAAGAAATAAAATATTCTTTCACTGTTTTGAGAAAAAAGACATGCACATAACTCTTGCAACATTATTTTCTACCAAAACTGTCAGTATTGTGCTCAACAGGCAAATCCAATGCGGGATGTCACACAAGCTCAATAATACATTTAGCTTACTTATGGAGAATATGAAACAGAAATGGCTCTGCCAGCCAGAAGAAAAGTATTTTGTTGACAAAAGGAAAAGTATTTTGTTGACAAAAGGATCGTTCTCCATTTTTCTGATTCTGAAAGTAACTCATCGATGCCTAACAGTTGGAACTTGAAACTTTAATAACTCAAGAAAAGCACCAGAAGAAAAAGAAACAGTAATTAATTATACGAAACATAACCGTCACTAATGTAAGACAGGATCTCTTTCTGGATTTCAACCACAATACTCATTGTCCCTCTCTTACACCAAACATTTTTTAATGATTAGGGCCAGATGATGATCGCATTTGATCGTGATTGGAGTAATGCTTGAACGAGAGCCATCTTAAGCACTCTGACTGTTCAACAATGATGGACTTGAAATTTTCTTAATTGCAGGGGAAGTTCTGTAGTATGTACAGTGTGGAAGGGAGGGATGAGAGAGAGTAAAACGGAATTCAGGTTTTACTCTTCAGAGGGAGGAGACCTCCAAAGTTCCAAAGGATTCAACACAAACACCACCTTCGTGGAGCTTACAATCAATGAGTAGGGTTTCCCATAGGTAACTGGACTCTATCCCCGTTACTCAATTGGAGCAGAAGTATCCAACACATGTTAAATTTTCTTATGAAAAGGATCGATCAGATGCAAAGTGATTTGCATATAGGTTAAAGAAATCTCTAAACAGTGTGGAGCGTAAAAGTTCAAGCTCAAACTAGAACCATATGTGCTAGAATAAACCAATAAGATGCACGGGCAACAAGAACATGCCATAGAAAGACAAACACCGCTCTCTGCAGACATGCACTTCATTTTTCATTTTACTCTTCCACCCCTTCACTCCACATTATCCCCTTAAAATTCCAGTAGCTTTCTAAATGTTCCAAATGAAGGCATCGTAGAACTCGTGTGTTACATAGCAGTAGATACAGAATATAGGAAAATATTTGAAGAGTTGGATACTCGAGAAATTAAATGCTCAATGACTCATGAAGGAACTACATGTACCTTAACATCATATGTTTTCAGTTTCTTAATCCCAACTAAGAGTTATCCAATCAACAAGCAAGCAAGCTTGGAGTTCACAAAGACGAATAACCGTCAATACTTCATAATCAGATTCTGACCGAAGACTGTCGTTTCATCAATTTGAGGTGTACATTCAAATAGCAACCAGCATACCGCACAATGGCGTTTGCTTCCAAGTACGACACTAGCAAAACTGGAAATAAAACCACCCAAAGGTTTTTTGCCTTATAGCAATCAGATCTTAACCAGAATGAAGCTCAAGAAACTTTTAAAAGGATTTAAAAGGAAATAAATAATGCCAATAACGTTCTCCTCATGGGAGGCGTTACGCTTTCTTGTCAATCTTGAGCTGAAAGTACGAACAAATACGAGAATAGGGAAACACGAATCCCTCACTATTCAAGCGCCAACTGAAATATCCGTAACGTAGACTAAATGGCAGAAAGCTAAAATCTCGAGTCAAAGAAAATGGTTCCTCTAGTGTATATAACCAGTTTGTCCTAATCTTCAAATTATAGTGGTACATTGTCACACTTATCTGACTTTGCGACAAGCAAAATCAGGGAAAGAAACGAATCAAAGGGAAAACGAAGTTTTGAAAGATCAAACCTTACACTATCGCCTTCTGAAATGAAAAGCCAATCTTTCTCAAAAATTTACTCTCCGGTCACAAGAGAGGAAATTTTGGAACTCAAATCTGTCCAAAACACAACTTAATCACCCTACTACAACTCACTAAGCCATAAAGACAACGAAGCACAACATACCAAACAAAACGTCAAATCAAGACGGCCTTCTGTTGGAGTCGAGCCCAAAAAGGGTTCTTGCTTGAACCACCCAAACTTCACAAATAAAACACCAAACGGAAAAGATCAAGAAGAAAAATCCACTAACCTTTACCTGATCAAGTCCCTAACGTCCACCTAATCCTCGTAACTTAAGCTCAACTAGAGTAAGCGAAAACGTAAAACAAAAGCTCATAAAAATAGCGAAGTTTGCACAGATTATTTCCAAATCGTTGAGGAAATCGAAGTCAAGAGTGATCATATCATCCAATTCTTTGCCTAATGTCCGTACCCCCTCGATGTACAGCAAGAATAGACATTTATTTGTTAAAAAGAAAATTGTTCAGTAAAAACAAACAATTTCGATAGAGAGAATCTATGGAGCAAGAGACGCTTACTGTAGCCGGCGAAAGACGACGAAGAGAGAGATAGAGAGAAAACGTGACGATGTTTGGGAAGGAGAGAGCATGGCGTGGATTCTCGCCGTTAATAGACATTTATTTGTTAAAAAGAAATTTGTTCAGTAAAAACAAATAATTTCGATAGAGAGAATCTATGGAGCATGAGACGCTTACTGTAGCCGGCGAAACACGACGAAGAGAGAGATAGAGGGAAAACGTGATGATGTTTGGGAAGGACAGAGAATGGCGTGGATTCTCGCGTGAACGGGGAATAAATGGAGGGAGACTGCCCTGGGCGTCTACCCTTCCACCCCAGTTTCAAATTCTTGATCCCAATGCCCCTTGATATTTCCTTAACGACCCTTATATCTCCGTTTGAACCGTTGGCCTAATGGATCTTATCGGACCCAGTTTGGTGAGCACAATTTCAACCCGAACTCAAAGTGACAGGATCCAACACGACCAAACGATTTGCCAAGTGCTAAAAGAACAATTATTAATCCTCTTGGCCTCATCACAAGGCAGCTCAAATATAATGGTCTTCTTATGGTAGTGAAATTCCTTGTTCAGAAATTGACACGTGTCCTCACATATGAAGAGGAGTGATAAATCCCAGACGGATTAATATTTATTATTTCAAATCCACAAAGAACTTGTTTTTTTTATATAATTTTTAGAATTTGGGTTGCCCTAATGTGGGTTGGTGATTGTCTTTATCGCCTCTAAGTGAAAATGTCTGAGCATTCGGATTAAAATACTTCAGTTAGGCAAATTTAGACATGGTCGGTTCTTAAGCAGCTTGGCAGTTCAAATTGAAATCAAATCGGGCCAAAAAACCGGTTGAATTGAACTCAGAACTGGTGAAACCGGAACTACGCGGAACTGAGGACCGTCTGGTTTTTAAGCTTTTATAAAACCTAGTTCCGAACTGATGTTTTGGTCTTTTCCTAAATATTTGTATATTATTTTATATTTTTAATAAAATTATCCAAACAATTCCAAATTCAAATCGAAACCACAGCTGAACCAGTTATTCTAGAAGTGTAACAGAAACTGGGATTTCGAGTTGGTGACCTTTTACTTGAATGTCCTTTTCAGTCTACCTCAATAATTGTTGTATTATGGAAAGGAAAAGATAATAACCCTGAAAAATATGGCCTAAAAAAAATACTTTTTTATAACCATCTAAGGAAATGCATCAATAATTGTTGTATACAGAAAGAAGCATATTGATACTGCCCAAGAAAAATATGGCCCACTACTATGGGGATATAAAAAAGTACCGTTAAATTGTATAGTATTTGAGGATCGAACTCTCCACAAGTCAATGTTATAAAAATTGTATAGTATCACATTAATTCAGGTACTTTTATCGTAAAACACTATTTATCATGCTATATTGAGATACATAGTATAATACACTTTGATACATATACTACAACGTACAATATGGTGTAATTTTCAAAGAAAGGTGAAATTATTTTTTTAAAATTAAAAGGTGAAATTATTTTTTATAAAACAAAGAATATAAATTACATATACTTTTCAAGTTTTACTTTTTTAATTTAAACCATCTATCTCTCAAATCCAACGGTCCATGTTATCATATATGGTCTAGAATGGGGATCCGAAGACTAATCTCTCTCTCTCTCTCTCTCTCTATATATATATATATATATATATATATATATATATATATATATATATATATATATGTACGTGCGTATTCTCAAATGTTTATGGAGTTTGATTTTATTCTAGGCTTCTTAGCCTAAAATCATCCAAACATCTTCTCAATAAACACTAGGGCACTCCCCACAAGTCAAATGAGCACGACTCTAAGAGGGATCAGGATCAACACCAACGTAGAACATACCGATAAGATTCAAACTCTTTCACTCTGGATTTATTAGAAAATATTTCATCGGGAGAATCATATGAAGTGTTGACATGGTTAAATTTAAAATGATATTTTTGACATTGAATTCCCCAATGTGAAATTATTGTTGAAGACATCACTCATGCATGTACATGAAGCCAATATGGGAGCTGACTTTCCTACAAAGGATTTACAATTTTCTTTAATTTTTCGAATTTTTGTCACATTTAATGTTGTTTTTCATCATATTAAGCATTTCAATTTGTTGTTGAGGATAGATAGACCTCAATCTGACGGACATTCTGATCACTCGACAGGGCAATAATGTACTGTAGTGGGGAATAATAGAGTGAGAGCAAAATATAATTTTTCTATGAATAGTGGAGTGTTCCAACTAAAAAATATAGATAGTGTTAGAGGTGAAGCAATAGGCTTGTGAATAAATATATGTTATGTAACGAGGTGAAGCATGGAGGTACAATAGTCATCTAGAGCTATGTAAGTATATACATAGTATTAGAGATTTTGGAAAATCAATTGCAATACAACTCCGCTCCCATATGCAATCAATTTGATTTGTTTTTTTGATAAATTATTATTACTTTTTCATTATTATGGCTTGTGTTGATTTTTTTATTTTAAATGAATGATGGACTTGATTTGGTGTAGATGCACTGAATTTGTCGAGGTTTGCTTAACACATATTAAGCCAAACATGTAGTTTGATTGGATGCGAGAGGAATTGAAGTTTTTTTTATGCATTCACACAAAGAAGAGAAATATATTGGATCATGCTCGTCTTGTAATTTTGTATATATTTCATACAATATTAAGTTAAGGCAAACATAAAAAGATAATTTTGTTATATGCTTGTTATTCCTTATACTTGTAAATTGTAACTCATAAGTAATGATATTTTCTAATTTTTAAGTAAATTATATTTTTTATTTTGTTTTTTATAGACAAATACAAAGAAATGCAGGAAAGACAAGAAATGTGTCATATGATTTACTTAGTTATGAAAATGTGTGATATTTTTTATGATTGAGTCGAAGAAGAAAGCCTCCTATTATTTTAGAAGATACAAATTGTAGAGCAATAAAAACACAAGCAAAGATAGGAAATGATGATGTACAAGGCGAATGATTGAATGACCAAATTTTGGAGGAAGAGGAGGGAGATGATGGTAGTGATCCTGATTATAATACTTGTGATGCATTTGTTGATTATGATTCACATTTTGTGGAATGAAACAATGAAATTGGATTGTTATAGCTTATAACTTTGTATTTGTGTTATATAATAAATTATAATCTTAACTTTGTAAACTTTCATAAGTTTGTATATATATTAGTAACTTTAAATTTAATTTTTTTACTCTTATAAGCTTTTAGACTCATGGTATTAATTTATTTATTATAAAAATATTATTTTTAGTTGCATTATGATTGTGTTCTTGACCATTTGCTTATCTTCTATTTTTTAATTATAATTTTTCATATTTTCTAGATTTTCTTGAATTTTATAAAATAATTTAATTTTTAATATGTTCGTATCGCGCACCGGCACAATTATCGCTTATCCGTGTCATGTATGATAGGGCACCAATATTCTTGTCGTCCTGTTGTTCCTTTACCTGTAGCGTTTTCGAGAACTAATTCTTCCTTCCCAGACTGAGAATCCACCTTCGGGAAACCAGTATCTATATTAAGACCGTTCGCGGGGAGCGCCTGGAAAATCGGCAACTTCACAGACTCGATCGACTTCAAATGGAAAGAGCGAACGCCTTCCCATTTCTTTGGAATGATCTCAACGATCCCTTCCATGGCTGCCAATACGTTTTCAGTGATTTCTTCCCTTGTCTGTGACACCTTCGTGACCGTGACGACACTGCAAGTACCCGTTCTCAAGAACAAAAACGTTGAATTGCATGCATTTTGCATCTGCTCCCTCCAATTTTTGTGGGTGAGGTTGACGGGAATCGGAATCTTCTTCTTCTTGAAAAAGGACTTGCCGAGGAGACGAAGGAAGACGGAATCACCCGTTTATCGGCGAAGAAGAGATTGTACGACCCACTGAACTTCCAGCGAGCCTCGAAGGGGCGGTAATCGGTCTTCAGCTTCGAGAATTTGAGAACTTTAGCAATGGGTATCCCCTCTTGCTCGATTTTCTGCTTGGCTAGCTTGGAATTGAGGGATTTGGAGCGGTCGTCGATGATTAGGCAGGTTTCAATGGAACCATCAAAAGGAAACAGAGGATGGGGAAGGGGGATTTTGAAAGGGCTAGTTCGAGGATTTTGTGGTATCTTGGTGAGGGTGACGATGAGATAAAGGAACTCGTCATGATCGAAGAGCTGAGCCTTCTGGTATTTCGGTCTCGACGACAACCATTTGAAGAGACCGTCCACTGCCCTCCCCACAAGAATTTCTTCTTGCTTCATCACCCTCATCAATGAAACCGTCACCGGAGGAGAAGATGATAATGATTTCGTAACAGCCATCGTAACCACTTGAACCCAAGAGAAACCCTGAAACAAAAAAGAACGCACTTCCCCTCTGAATAAAACCAGAGAGAGAGAGAGAGAGAGAGAGAGAGAGAGAGAGAGAGACCTGGTTGTAGGCAGCCGGATGTCCCTCCTCGCTCAAACCCCAAGGAAAGCACTAAACAGCAAAGCACTGTTTGCTTTTCAATGTCAACGCTATGCTGGAAATCTGGGTTCATGAAGAGTGACCCCGCTGCTTCAAACAAGTAGCGCCGTGCCCAGGAAGACAGACATCACTTCTTAGAAGATAGATCCTTGGGAAGCCATGAAAGGCCTCTCTGAGATCTGTTGAGGACCAACAGTGGCGTGTCTTCTTGATGTATAATTATGTAGAAAAGCTAATAATATTTGGTACTTATAGAAGATATTAAGGCTAATACTTGGTTTTGTTTGTTGAGCCATTTCGATTGGAGGTTTGTGTGTGGTTGGCCATCTTACTTGGAAATCTCTTTACATGAATTCCAGCTAACGGATGCATGGTTCATCTAATGATTATGATTAACCTGCCATCAAACAAGCATACTCAACAAACCTGTGTTACGATATAGCCCACGGTCTGAACCGTGAGTAGTTCACGGTTTAAATCATGGCCAGAACCCCTACTTTATGTGATGCATGTATATGTGCATATACATATACATATATATTAATACATATGAAGTCTATAACATACTTTAATATGTACTTTATGTAATACATCCATATGCTTGTGTAATATGTAAACTTACTTTGGTGTGTTCACAAATATCAGAGTGTGTACTTGATATGGCTTGAAGATAATTTACTGTTTAAATGGTGAAAGGTGTTTATCGATCACAGATCTAACTGTGGGCTGTTCTTTTTTTATCAGTGTCAACATCTGGATGAGGCAAAGGCCTCGCCTTAATGTAGATAACGCATTATTTTGGGATGAGTAGCACCATATCAAGTGCGCACACAAGGTACATTGAACTGCTGAGCTATAGGCTAGGAGTCGAGGGTTAGCTCACATATATGCAAATGTAATTGCGCTTTGTGCACTTCAACAATTGAGCGGACCAAGTGCGCAGACGGGATAGTAGTAACTTGTGCCAGGGCTCTCCTACCTTGAACAGCAAAAAGCCCATTGGTTTTGCTTTGCTCTATGCTCAATGGTTGCATGACTGAACGAGTGGTGGATGAAATTTCTGTATTCTTGTGTGTGTGAGAGAGAGAGAGATCATACGTATAAGCGTTTCTGCACATGTGCATGTGTGACCCTGGTACAAGCTACGTATACATGAAAACATTGTGGAATAGTTATTGCATAAGAGCGTCGGTAGACAACACACATGACATGGAGATATCATTTACTGCATTAAAGGCAGAGAATTAAAGAAGGAACTGGGCAATAAAGCTTGTGCTACAATTTAAACCAATCATACAACAACCACAAGAAATGCAAAAAACTCCATCATCTTTCAATAAGCTAAGCATGAAGAAAAATGCAATTGAACGGTATCAATCATGGTGAAATTGGCTTAGGAAATCCTGGGAACTCCGGCAAACTTGGCTTAGGAAAAGTTGGGAATTCAGGCAGAGTCGGCTTAGGAAAATTTGGGAATTCCTGGAATGGCTTGGGAAGAGTGGGGAATTCTGGGAGAGTTGGCAGAGAGGGAATCTCTGTTGATTGAGGAACAGCAGGAAATGCTGGAAAGGTTGTCTTTGGTAGAGCGGGGAATTCAGGCAAAGTTGGCTTCGGAATCAGCGGAAATTCCGGCAGAGATGTCTTAGGTATCTCTGGAAGCTTAGGTTCCGGCAGAGTGGGAAAAGATGGAAATGGTGGAAGCTCGGCCTCAAACAAATTGCGTCTAGCCAGACTGACATCACTGCTTAACAGTGATACCGAGATAATGAGAGCGGAGAATAGAGAACCTTGAGAGGCCATGAAAGGACTCTGCTACACAGAGGAGTAGTCTTGGTGCAATGGAAGGCTGTTGAGTAGAGAAGCTAATGGTTGTGGTATTTATAGAAGATTTTAATAATGTATGGCACTTCAGTGTTGTTTGTTGAGTACTCCGGGGGTTTGATGGTTGGACTTCTTCATCTTCTTCGTAGATGTCTCCTTACTATGAAGTCACCTCAAAGAAATGTGGGTCATGGTTAGTCACCTCGGCCTCAAACAAATAGCGCCCAGCCAGACTGACATCACTGCTTAACAGTGATACCGAGACAATGAGAGCCAAGAATAGAGAACCTTGAGAGGCCATGAAAGGACTCTGCTACACAGAGGAGTAGTCTTGGTGCAATGGAAGGCTGTTGAGTAGAGAAGCTAATGGTTGTGGTATTTATAGAAGATTTCAATAATGTATGGCACTTCAGTGTTGTTTGTTGAGCTACTCCGGGGGTTTGATGGTTGGATTTCTTCATCTTCTTCGTAGATGTCTCCTTACTATGAAGTCACCTCAAAGAAATTGAGTCTTCGATAAGAATATTGACAACCATACAAATCATATAATAATAATAATGATGATGATGATGATGATGACGACCAACATCTCACCAAACACAATAAACTCACTGATACATATCCAATTGATTAGAACCTGATTGCATACTAACAAGATTCACATGCCTAATTTTATAATGACAACGACAAGGTGTATTGCCAACATTAGCTGATTGTGTAGGATGATAGTTAGTTTAGTTGGTCTTGTTATAGTTCGGATCAGATGTCAACCCGCCACATGCTTTTAATTCAAAAAGCTCATACCCATGCATACTATGATCTGTTTCAGGTAAACCAGCACTGCTGGATCCAAATTGGTGGTTCTGGTTCCACCAAAATGGAGAACTTGACCGAAACGCCCCTTCAAGTTTCAGATCCCGTTTCCATGTTTGGTTCCAGGCCAGTTTACGTGCATGTCCAGTTTAGTTCGGGATCCCATTTGGTTCAAATGTAAACAAAAGATGAAAGGCGGGCATTTAGAAGTGCCCACCCATGATGGACTGAAACAACGACTGAAGTCGTTTCCTGTGTAAAAGCAACACGAAAACTGGGACACACATACGGAACGTAGACACATTTTGTCCATGTTTTCGCTGAATTAACTACATTGTATTTGTGGAAGCAACTAATAATATCGCATCTGCTACTAAAGCTTGTTGTTTAGAAAACCTTTTTAGTAGATGGGAGGTCTTCAATTTGAATCCTAATGAGAGGGGGTCGTTAATAATGTTCTGAAAATTTTATAAAATAAAAATCTAAAGACTATAAAAGCTGATGCTGGAGTCATTGGGTCTGAACCGTCAGACTTTGGATCAGTTCCGGTTCCAGTCCCAACTTGGTTTTCTAAGAGGTGAAATCATAACCGAGCTGAGCACACACTCCCAATTTGGTTATAGTTCGGGTTCCGACCTATTCAAATGCTGTAAGATTGTGGGTCAACTTGCATGACCAATTCGAACCGGCCACGTCTAGCCATTGACATACTTTTTAAAAATTATTTATATTTATTAATGTGAAAAAAACAGCTGGAATGAATATGTAGAAAAATTCCAACACTGTTCATGATTCTTGGCATAAAAGGATATTTTAGCCAATGGAATGAATATGTAGAAAAATCCCAACACTGTTTGTAAAATATCTAATTATGAAATCTAATGGGTAGTTGCAGTTTAAACTATCCATTAACCTTTACCTATAGCTAGTCATTTTGTGTTCATGGCATGAATTAAACAATGGATTGTGATCATTGGCCGACTCAGGGATAAACACAATATTTCGTTCACAAAACACTTATATATATATATATTAAGAGACTTAAGAATCTTTTTGATATTGTTAAAAAAAATTCTCGATGCATTCTCTTGATTGGGGAATGAATACGTGCACAGTGGGCAAGAAAAAAGGTTGTCGGTGATGCCATGGTCGTCTGCGCAAGTATATCATGCGTACGTTTGCCACCGGCGGAGCCTACTCATTCATGATCGTCACAGTCGTTCCATTTTGTAGATTAATGCTATGCTGCTCGCATTGAAGAATTCAAATAAATTACAGTGAAGAGGAGATGGCCCTTCATAAAGTGGAGTACTCCGTAATAAATTCAAGAATAACGCTATGGGTGAACACGGCGGACCTACTCGGTGGCAATGGCCTCCTCGCCGAGTAATTTGTGAAGGGAGCATTGCTTATGCGTAATCTCTACTCCTTGTTGCTTGTGCGTTATCTCTAATTTTTTGTTTAGACGCCTTCTGTCACTTCAATCGCCTTCCGTGAGTCTCAATCATTTTCCGTGCTTTTCCCGGTTCTTGTCAACACTAGTCAACAAAAGCAAGCGGTTGGCATCCATCTCTCTCCCACAATATATATAATTCATGTTTTTTTTAATTTATTGAAACATTTTTATTGTTTCACTGCATGGTCAATGAAATTTAAATTTAAATTTAAAAATAATAAGTATTGTATATTGAATACGAAATAAAAAATTATAATAACCAAACTTTTGAAATATTTGAATAGATTTGAATATAACGAGTCTTTTTCTTTTTGTCTTTTTATATATTTTCTCTCTCTCTCTCTCTCTCTCTCTCTCTCTCTATATATATATATATATATATATATATATATATATATATATATATATATATATATATATATATATATATATATATATATATATATACAGTGTATACTGAACTTGTTCATTCCTCATAGACTTGTTCATTCCCCAATGTTTGAATATACTTACCATAACTATCTCTCTATATCTTTTCTTTTTCTCTCTCTATATAATGGGAGTGAAATATGAAAAAGCAAAAAAACAATACTAACTAATTTTTGAAAAGTTCTTGTTCGCTTTCCATTCAACCCAATGGCCACTCTTTATGTTACGAGCCATTTGCATGTGTTCCAGTACAAGTTGATTTGCATACATAGAGTACAAGTTGATTTGCATACATAGATGCTTCCCCCTCTCTCTATATAGATAGAGAGAGAGAGAAGAGGGGCAGTACTGACAACGGCAGTAGTGATTGGCTCTGTGGGGGCGGATGAAGGTGGCTGAGGGCAGCAAGACCGGTTGAAGTGGTGGAACGCGGCGAAATAGGAGGATGTAGACACGCCTAAGCCACAATAACGTTTCTGCACAACCTTGGCGAAAGGCTTTGCTCGTAGCCCAAGCGATGCCTGGTGATTGATTCCCAGCAGGCAGTCGCAACTGGGTAAAGCACCTCAACACCCCTCAAAAACTCAAACTTTATATTTCGGGGCTGGGCCAATCTTGCTAATACAGTTTTCCTGCCTCCGCCAATGTAAGTGGCGAAGCCGAGTGAGGAGAGATGCAGGGGGAATGGATACCATATGAAAACCATCGATTATACCCAATATTTTGAATACCACCAAAAGTTCAAAGCCCCTGAAAATTCTAAAATCCAGATACTGCCGATGTTATTCAGAAATGAATGCAATTCTCAATTTGAGAGAGAGATTGTTTTCCATAAAGATGAGCAAACTAACTAATGACTGATTTAAATTAGTTTTTCGTCAATTTCAAGTATTGAGATGCATGCTTGGCCAACACACTGGTGTCATCTGGGCAAAAAGAAAGGACGCTTTCAACGGAATCACAATGACCAGCACTAAACAAACAAGATAGAAACAAAGAACCACAAAGCTAACCATTCAACAGAACAAACTTCCCTATGATGCAGCCTCGAATCTGACTCTAATTCATAAAATTTTTGAACAAAACCCACATTGATACTGCTTCTTCCTGCAAAAAACTCCACCATTTGCATGACCTTGAATCCTCCGCACCTTGCTAAGCATATTCTTCTTTCTGCTGGAAAAGACCATCAATATTTACATGAATCTCAATCATCTGCAGCTGGAGCTACATCATAATCATCGTCATCATCGTCACCGTCATATTCATTCCCATGATAGAGCTGATGTACCATTTCATGAGTGACAAACACCAAAGATTTCTCAAGAGTCCACATCTTGAGGATAGAATATCAAAGAAGGAAAAGGAAATGTATGACAAAGAAGATGCTGCTTAACTAAGATGATTAAAAGCGAGGCTACCTCACCTCTACATTTATAATATCGGCAACCTCAATGGTGAGACCACGTTGGTGAAAGGTAAAAAGAGGACTTTTGAGTGACCAACAATGTGCAAAGATGGTGAAAACCAGTTGTAGCAGACGAAATTGTGGCTGGTGCTTCACAAAAGCGAGGGTGTGTGGCTCAGCGAGGTAAACTCATGGAGGGCGCGAGTGAGACACAATCAGCACGTGGAAGAACTACTCCCTGAGCGTGTTGAGCTCCATGATGCACGTGCCTTGTTACAACGTGGATTGGCAATCATAACGAACGTAGTTATATGGTTGGAGGGATCGGAGGACTTTTTTATATCAAAGCTAAAATTGTATTATTGTTAGAATGATTGATTATGTATGTATATTTGACTTAATATTGATTTAAAATATGATGATTTATGTATGGTTGGAGGAATTGAGGATTTTTTGATATCGAAACTAAAATTATATTATTGTTAGGATGATTGATTATGTATGTATATTTGACTTAATCTTGATTTAAAATATGAGATAATTGTGTATATAAACTATGAATGATTTTAACCATATGTGCTTGTAACTTACGGAGAGATCACATTTATCTATAAAGCAACGATTGTTGGTGCTCATTCCCATTGATTTAGTCAATTTGAGCTTGGGGAGGTTGAAAGATTCAGGCTAGACGCTGCTATTATAACATGGTATCTTTTGTAAATAGTTTTCACTTTTTATATATCAAAACTCTTTCGCATCCCGTTGTATTACAAAGTACTTTGGACTATGATATGTAATGAATAAATAAACGTATATTGGATTCATGATCTTATCAGATTTGTTAATCATGACTAATCAATGGTTCATAAAATTCAACCGCATAGCATGAATAAGTTCTATGACCGTCCTATAAGGTGTGGCATAAGTGGTATCATATATTTCTTTTGTTTTTTTATGAAAATAAGAAAACAATTTTATTAGACTGATGTCCTAGAAAATAAAAGAAAGATATAGGTAGACATTGTCAAGATATGTTGGAACTAATTTCTCTATGTATATATATATATATATATATATATATATATATATATATATATATATATATATATACTCACTACTTAGCATGCTCACTTATGTTCAACCATTTTTTGGAGTATGAGTATAATAATATTTTTTCTTTTCTTTTTGTAAATATTTAAAATTTTTAAATTATGTTCATATTATCGAAAAGCAATTGTTGAGTATGAGTAAGCATATCATAAGTTGGTAGTATCCAATTTTCAATATGTGTATATAATCTTTTCTTATAATTCAAAAAAACCACCTTTCAAGAACATTAAGGGCCTCCCTCTAATGATGTCACACTGAAATTTCTGATTCATGATCTTATCAGATTTGTTAATCATGACTAATCAATGGTTCATAAAATTCAACCGCATAGCATGAATAAGTTCTATGACCGTCCTATAAGGTGTGGCATAAGTGGTATCATATATTTCTTTTGTTTTTTTATGAAAATAAGAAAACAATTTTATTAGACTGATGTCCTAGAAAATAAAAGAAAGATATAGGTAGACATTGTCAAGATATGTTGGAACTAATTTCTCTATGTATATATATATATATACTCACTACTTAGCATGCTCACTTATGTTCAACCATTTTTTGGAGTATGAGTATAATAATATTTTTTCTTTTCTTTTTGTAAATATTTAAAATTTTTAAATTATGTTCATATTATCGAAAAGCAATTGTTGAGTATGAGTAAGCATATCATAAGTTGGTAGTATCCAATTTTCAATATGTGTATATAATCTTTTCTTATAATTCAAAAAAACCACCTTTCAAGAACATTAAGGGCCTCCCTCTAATGATGTCACACTGAAATTTCTGATTCATGATCTTATCAGATTTGTTAATCATGACTAATCAATGGTTCATAAAATTCAACCGCATAGCATGAATAAGTTCTATGACCGTCCTATAAGGTGTGGCATAAGTGGTATCATATATTTCTTTTGTTTTTTTATGAAAATAAGAAAACAATTTTATTAGACTGATGTCCTAGAAAATAAAAGAAAGATATAGGTAGACATTGTCAAGATATGTTGGAACTAATTTCTCTATGTATATATATATATATACTCACTACTTAGCATGCTCACTTATGTTCAACCATTTTTTGGAGTATGAGTATAATAATATTTTTTCTTTTCTTTTTGTAAATATTTAAAATTTTTAAATTATGTTCATATTATCGAAAAGCAATTGTTGAGTATGAGTAAGCATATCATAAGTGGGTAGTATCCAATTTTCAATATGTGTATATAATCTTTTCTTATAATTCAAAAAAACCACCTTTCAAGAACATTAAGGGCCTCCCTCTAATGATGTCACACTGAAATTTCTGATTCATGATCTTATCAGATTTGTTAATCATGACTAATCAATGGTTCATAAAATTCAACCGCATAGCATGAATAAGTTCTATGACCGTCCTATAAGGTGTGGCATAAGTGGTATCATATATTTCTTTTGTTTTTTTATGAAAATAAGAAAACAATTTTATTAGACTGATGTCCTAGAAAATAAAAGAAAGATATATGTAGACATTGTCAAGATATGTTGGAACTAATTTCTCTATGTATATATATATATATATATATATATATATATATACTCACTACTTAGCATGCTCACTTATGTTCAACCATTTTTTGGAGTATGAGTATAATAATATTTTTTCTTTTCTTTTTGTAAATATTTAAAATTTTTAAATTATGTTCATATTATCGAAAAGCAATTGTTGAGTATGAGTAAGCATATCATAAGTTGGTAGTATCCAATTTTCAATATGTGTATATAATCTTTTCTTATAATTCAAAAAAACCACCTTTCAAGAACATTAAGGGCCTCCCTCTAATGATGTCACACTGAAATTTCTGATTCATGATCTTATCAGATTTGTTAATCATGACTAATCAATGGTTCATAAAATTCAACCGCATAGCATGAATAAGTTCTATGACCGTCCTATAAGGTGTGGCATAAGTGGTATCATATATTTCTTTTGTTTTTTTATGAAAATAAGAAAACAATTTTATTAGACTGATGTCCTAGAAAATAAAAGAAAGATATAGGTAGACATTGTCAAGATATGTTGGAACTAATTTCTCTATGTATATATATATATATACTCACTACTTAGCATGCTCACTTATGTTCAACCATTTTTTGGAGTATGAGTATAATAATATTTTTTCTTTTCTTTTTGTAAATATTTAAAATTTTTAAATTATGTTCATATTATCGAAAAGCAATTGTTGAGTATGAGTAAGCATATCATAAGTGGGTAGTATCCAATTTTCAATATGTGTATATAATCTTTTCTTATAATTCAAAAAAACCACCTTTCAAGAACATTAAGGGCCTCCCTCTAATGATGTCACACTGAAATTTCTGATTCATAAAACCGTAGTATTATTCAATCAAAGTTCAGGTCGTACTTTATAACTGTGGAGTACAATACATGGCTCATTATTAAAACTGTCAACAATGGTAAGACCTTTTTGTTTTGAAGGGGTTAGTATTTAAAAGAAAAGCCTCCTTTGGCATTTTGGAACTTACCCACCTACGGGGACAAGTACTATTTTTTTTTTTTGTTACAAGAGGAGGCTGAAGCCTAATACACACACCCACACATGCACCCTCTGAGAGTCGAACTCCCCACTAAGAGCATCGTTGAGCTACCGCTATGGCTGTGGACAAGTACTAATTTGGAAGAGATATATTGTCCCTCTTCGAAAAACTTTTGCATATTAATTTAAACAAGCAATATTTAGGCTTTCATTTAATTTTTATAACAAAAGTAAATAAAGTTGCTACTCAAACAAAGTTGCATACTCCATTGCTACTTCCAAACTAATTAATGGTACTAACTGTTCATATTTTGATACTTGATATTATATTTTCATATACAAAAACAAGCAGCATTGTACTGCTCAGCAGTTCTTTTGTGTTTTTTTTGTGTGTGCATGCACACGCATGATGTAAAGGTAAAATCTGATAATATGAGTGTTAGTTTGCTCTATTAACAGGAAACAGTGTCCTACGACGGCCATGGGGATGGCAGTAGCAACAAAGATGAAAAAGAAACAAAAATGATGATTTATATATATATAGGGAAAAAATGTGAGTGGGGGCTATAGGTCACATGCACTGAGCTCACAATAGGACTTGTTTTTTTGCTCCTATTAGATATCTATCTTGTTTTTTTGTTAGGATGGCTGAGACTGGAAATGGCCAGTTTGGAACCTGTCCAATGGTTTCAACCCAAACTAAATTGGATCAGGAACTGAGTGGAACCAGAACCAAGAATCATTCAGTTTGGTTTTGGTATCACCCTCCATGAAACCGGTGGTTCTAAACTGTTGGTTGTATATTTTCTTTATTTTTCTAAGCTTCAAAACTTTTAATGAATTTTTCAGATCTCTAGATCACGAGTTCAATACCCAGGGCGCACATCTGGCTTCGGCCTCCACAATTATAACAAGAAAAAGAAAGGATATATGCCCATTAACAAGCAAATACTTACGTACAGACTTGATATTGAATCCCCAAGATGTAACTTTTGAGCTGTCAATCCACCATTTTGGAAGACAATTGTAATTAAATATGCTTTTAACTTAATAAAATAAAAGAATATATATTAAGCTTCCACCAAGTAGGTTGGCATTATGCTAGCACATTGCGATATGGATTGGTCCACCTTCAATCCTCAACAAGAGTGTGCCTATATTAGGATATCGAGAAACTGTCCTACTGATAGCTACTTGGCTAATAAAAAAGACACACCCGAAAATTATGCATTTGATTAATGGCGCTGCACTCTGGTATAATGTAAGGATTCAAATCGAACGGGATGAGTTGCTCGTTGCTGGACCCATCTCGGTTCACGGTGAGCTCAGCCCAGTGGCGGATCAAGACATTGGTGTCGGGTGGGGCGAATAATAGCTCATGAAACTGTTTAAGGTGGAGTGGACTGTGTTATAACCATGGGTTCAACTTCCAAATTTCAGGTGGAGCGGCCACCCCCATCTCACCTATATGTAGATCCGCCACTGGCTTAGCCTCAGCTCATTTGGGTCGACATCAATTGTGGTTTAGATCAATAATTAATAAAGAACATCAATTTAGCTTTTGGGGTTAGATTGAAGGACAACTATATTGACAAAATAAGAACAAGCACTACAATAGAGCTTTTACAATGATGGATTACAACTTATGAGCCATTGAATTTTAGCTTTAGAATTTTATACAAGTCATCAATCTTTTATATATACATATTACATATAGGGCCATCTAAAGGATTTATTTTCCATCTTATTCCTGATAAACACTAGTCAACAACATTTGATTTAATTTTCCAGCGTGACCCATCCATGCTATCTTCCCTGCTTGAACCTTAACATATGAGGTTCAATCTTCATGATATGGCTTGAGATCCCTTACCACACCACGGCATAGTTGTCTTCAACCAACCAACAAGGAAAGATTGAACTTAAACTCTATGTGATTATAACTTCCTATGCAAACTGCAAACGCACCAGAAGAAAGGAAAACTCCGTGCTGCTTTACTTCAGAATCAGAAGTTTGTATTACGTTTTCATCTTTGTTCCTGATTAACTCATCCGTGATTTCTCCATCAAACTTAAGCACTAGTTCCTCTTTTTTTAATAAATATCTTTTGTCTATTTGTAAATTCACCACTTTTCTACACAAGAGTCGCAGATGTCCCTGTTACCTAATCATTCGGAAAATTAAGGTAGGTTCATAAATCACCTTTTCATTAAGAAGATCACAATCTTTCGATCTAATTCCCAACAGTACAAAAAAGAGCTAAAACATGTCACCTAAGATGTCCATAAGATCAAACCCTGATCTCCGTTTGAGATTGAGAGAGGAAGACCCCAATACATAGCGTGTGTGAGAGAGAGATAGTATGATATCTGCTGAAGCCTAAAGCACGGGCAACCAAGAAAGGTCTAAACTCGCCGCCGTTGGTCCGGGACTCCAACAACAAAAGCGAATGAAAGTGTGCTTGATCGAGAGAGAGAGAGAGAGAGAGGAATTAGGGCTGCGCAACCGATCGTTATGGTCGATCATAACGGATTAGTTCATATCAGATCTTTTTATCTGGTCCAAAGTTTAAATCCATTATTAATAACATAAAAGGGTTAGAAGTTTTTCGCTTTTCCAGGTGGATGGTTAAAACCTTAGCATTTTACACACGATTTTCTTTTCTTTTCCAAAATTCGTGAGGGGGCGATTTTCAGTTATTTTATAAAATCTCAAAAAATAACTTTTTAAAAATTCTTGGGGCGGCTGCTCCCTCAATCCTGAGGTAGGTCTGCCGTTGACTCTCACTATGCATAGAGGTCGTATGAGTTCTTTATGATGCCTTTCGAACTTAAAAATGTTTCAACCATCTTTACCTCTTTATAAATGAGGTGCTTTCGCTTAATTTCGAATAATCTAGTTTAATCTACTAGGCAGCAGGTCTACTGTGCTGATCATATGAGTTCTTTATGATGCCTTTTAGATTCACGAATGCTCTTACCATCTTCTGACGAAGATGCTTTCGCTTAGGTTAGGACTTCAAAACCATGTCCACCATCCGCATTACTTCTAATGATATTGAGCTGGTGTTAAGCAACATCTTAGTTCGATGCCAATGCATGCATATGCTTCCAACTTAGACAAACTTGAATTTTAAAATTTTGTCCAAACTCTTAAATAAATGTGGTTTCAATTGTTTTAATACATATTGATAATAAAATAAAAGAAACACACCAAGTGTGTGAAAAAGTAGATGTTTAAGAATTGAAAAGTATGATGAAGTATTGAAGGAAAATGGGAAAGCACAAACTTGGTTATTGGACTGAAGTGATAATATGACAAAGGATGAATCACAATGCCGACCGGGAATTAAATGCAGTCGACCCCATTTGGTATTGGGGAGGAGTATTGATTTTGGTACCAATGTGAACCGTAATCACCTTTTTTTTTTATAAAACTCTAAAAGTCATTTTCTTTTCATTAAAGCTAATTAAAGAAGTCATTGGGACCAACTTCTCTCTAAGAGTTTTGGTGGTCCTGTTTGCTTCATTTCAATATATATATATATATATATATATATATATATATATATATATATATATATATATATATATATATATATATATATATATATATATATATATATTTGTTACGAGACCAGAGTGAAGCCTAACACATACCCACACATGCACCTCACAGGGGTTAGCGCCAAGACATGCTGCTGTTGAGCTACTGCGCTCCATAGGATGTGTGCGTCGGTTCAATAACTGAACCAAACCGAATACTTTGAATTTCAAAACGAAACCAAACCAAAATATTTTGGTTCTGTTATTTGGTTTATTCTCTATAAGTATGTGTATGTATATATGTGTGCATATATATGTATAAATACACATATAGATAACAGATATGTGCATATAAATAAATAAATAAATAAATAAATATATATATATATATATATATAGATATAGATATATGTGTATATAAACGTACATATATGTATGTATGTATTATTTATATTTTGTTTTTCAGTTTATTTAGTTTTCAAAACTTAGAAACTGAACCAAACTGATATACCAATTTTTTATAATAATGTAAATAGAAACCGAACCGATTTTCAGTAGAACCAAATTGAAATGAAAATTTCAGTTCAATTTAGTTCAGTTATTCAGTTACATCCGAATAATTTTCACCCCTTCTCGTTGCATTGAGGTCTAGATTTTTGAACAATCAAATTGAACCACTACGGTTTCAACTTTGATTCGTTATATCTTAATATGTAAACAAATCCCATGAGAAATCTTGTGAAGCAAACTTATTTAATTGTGCATTTTTCTTTAATTTTATCCTTTCCTTTTTTTATGTCACCCTTCTCCGACGACCTTTAATGAAGTGCTCCACTACATGTCGGTCGATACAGAACCGAACCAAATCACATGATTCTTGAGTCGATTTTTTTAACGAAACACGGACGGTCCTGAATCAGACCGGCAATTTCAACCGAAACTGAACCGGATCAAGAATCAGTTGAAGTTCAAATTGTTGTAAAGATGATTTCATAAAGACAGTACTTCGTTTATACAACAGTTCGCTGGCGCCACTGAGCGACCGCCTCACCTGTTTGCAGGTTGAAACATTGTGGAGATGATTGATTGTCCCCGTGTCGCACCGTCACTCAGGTGCGCTGCCTCCAGAAAGGTCCACGGGGGATAGTCATGATTTCCGATACACCAAGCCTACATCAAGGTCTTCAAAGCTTCATCCAATTCCTTCCATTTTTCATGCGCAATCCAGTGGTTCATGGCGGCGATTATTGCTTTCTTACTGGAGAAATTGGGAGAATTTGCCATCATCAAATTAGCAGATTATGGTCTGGAGAGAGCTCAAGATGTTGCGTCCGTGAAGGAAGGAGTGTTGACGCTAGAGAGAGAATTGAATATCATTCAGCCATTTCTTGAAGATGCACACAACAAGCAGTTCACCTCCAAGTACGCCTCTCAGAGAAAGAACATCAAGGATTGGATATCAAGGGTGAATGACATCGTCTACGATGCCGAAGACGTCATCGACCTTTACGGAGCCAAAGTTAACTTTGACGCTAGAGTCGCACGACGCAGAAAAGGCGAGGTTGGTAGACAATCTTCTAGTGGTAGTTTCGGTGAGAGTAGTTATATTTCTTTCCTTACTGAAACTGCTAAGGAGATCGAATCGATCAATAGAAGACTTAGTATGCTTTGGAAAGAAAAGGACCGGTATGGGCTTGTTAGCATTGAACAACCATCATCTTCACAAAATCTAGGATATATGTATCAAAACCGTCAAACCACATCTGCAATCACTGAACCATGTATTTTCGGAAGGGAAGAAGATGAAAAGTTGATATTCGAATGGCTGAAAGATGAGGCTATCAACAGAAGTGAAGAGATCATTAGCGTTGGGGCAATTGTTGGTATGGGGGGACTGGGAAAGACGGCTCTTTCAAAGAAGGTTTATGGGGAAAGGAGCATTTGGAAACGTTTCGATAAGAGAGCGTGGGTGTGTGCGTCGGAGAAACCACAATTGGTAGAACTATTTCGGAAAATATTAGAGGGGCTTGGTGGTAGAGAAAGCGGTGCTGAAAGACTAAGGGGTTTAGATGCATTGGGGTCCGAGATAAGTGGGCATTTAGTGGGGAAGAAGTTTCTGCTTGTATTGGACGATGTATGGGGCGATGATTGGTGGGACGAATTGAATGCCGTATTGCGAGTTGCGGCCAGGGGGAGTAAAGTGTTGATTACAAGTAGAAAGATGGATGTTGTGAGGAGAATAAATGCAGATTTTATTCATAATCTGAGAGGACTATCAGATGAGCAGAGTTGGGATCTATTCAAGAGTAAAGCCAAGAGAAAAGATGAGGAAGAGGAAGTGCTTGATGTGGTGAAGGACATTGGGAAGGTTATGGTGGAGAAGTGCAGAGGACTGCCTCTTGCTTTGAGTGTTGTGGGAAGCATGTTGCGCACTAAAGAGAGGAGAAGGTCAACTTGGCAGGAAATTTCAAGTAGCTCATTTTGGGAATGGAGAGAAACGATGGAGTATGACAACCGCATTGTTTCTGCAATTGCTTTGAGCTACATGGATCTACCATTTCCCCTGAAACAATGCCTTACATATTGTTCTATATATCCCAAGAATTTTTTGATGGATGGTGAAAGAATGGTACGGTTGTGGGTGGCTGAGGGTTTTGTTAAATCAAATCGAAATGATTTGGATACTTTAGCTGAAGAGTACTTGGCAATGTTAGTTGATTTTTCTCTAATCCAAAGAGAAGCAGATAACGTTGGTAATGTTTGGTACACATTACATGACATAATTCATGATTTCGCTCTTCAAATAAGAGGGAAGGAATGTGTCGATGCAACTTCTCTAACTGAGCGAGCTGCGTCACATCAAGCTCGTTTCTTCTTTTCATGGAAAGATGGACCAAATCCAAATCAAGATGCGTTATGGAGGGAGAGAAAACTCCGATCTTTGCTGTCATTTCCGGGAGGTTCTTCCATTGGAATCATTTCTCGGATTACGTACCTAAGGGTGCTAGATTTAACTTCTTGCTATATATCAGATCTGCCAAAATCTTTGGGAAATTTAGTTCTATTAAGGTACTTAAATGTGTCGTATACGAAGATTACAGCATTGCCAGAATCAATTGCTCAACTTGCGGAGCTTCAAAGGTTGGATATTAGTCATACTGCAATTCAAACACTTCCAGAAGGCATTTCCCAACTAACGGCACTAATGCATCTTCACTTGAATGGAACATCTGAGTTGAGATACTTGCCCAGTGAAATAAGCCAGCTGAAAAGCTTGCAAACGTTGTGCAAATTTATAGTTGGAAATGAAGGGATGAATCGGGTTGGAAGCAACATCAAGCAGTTGCAGCACATGAACAACCTAAGGGGATATCTGAGGATACAACACATTGAAAGAATAGAAAGCATAGAAGACGCCAAAGGAGCAGAGTTAGAGAAAAAGATTTACTTGGATCGCTTGGTTTTATCATACAGTGAAAATTTGAACGCAAGTTTTGACCCCAAGACTTCGAGCAAGACCCAGTGCATCTCTGAAGAGCTTAAACCTCCCATGGATTTGAAGGAACTTCAAATGGAGTATTATGATGGTGTTAAACTCCCCACTTGGTTCAGCTCATACTACGGGTTGCAGACAGTTAAATTGTACTATTGCAACTTCTTGGAAGAGCTACCTGCACTAGGACATCTGTGCAATCTTGTGACACTAAAGATATGGGAGTGTCACAATGTGAAGATCATTGATGACCGATTTCACCGTGGTATTGGTGAGGTGCAAACTGTGTTTCCTAAGTTAGAGGTGCTTGACATCATTGCCATGTCTGGCCTGGTGGAGTGGTCCTCTTGTGTACAGAGAGAAATGATGCCTCGACTGCGATGGTTGAAAATTGAAAATTGCCCAAGGTTAAGCTCATTTCTTCCTGCCTTGCCACTTCACAGACTTGACAATTTGGAGATGCGATATCTTCCTGAGCTCACCTCCGTACCTACAATTACACTAAAGAACATGAAAAAACTCCAGCTGAGAGAAATGCCGAAACTCAACCTGCAGCAATCACTTTTCCAAGGGCTGAGGGAGGCATCAACAGTAAAAAACTTGGAGTTAACGGACTTCATAGGGCTGGATTTGGAGCCCAAAGCACTGAAGGAAGCACTGGAAAGCATGAACCAGTTGGAAGACATCTTGCTATGGAATTGTCCAAAGCTTGCAACTTCTGTTGCGCAAATTTTGAAACCTGACCACCTCCCTAGCCTCCGACATCTTGTGATGCGTTCTGCTGGCTTCAGTTCTTACGGTAGTGTGAAGCACTTATCTTTGGAGATAGAAATAGATTCAGTAGAGATGAGCAACAAACTGAGTGAGCTGGGAAAGTTGGGGAGCAGAGTTCATCGACTACAATTGTGGTTGAATGATAAGCTACACACTTTACCTGAATGGCTTAAACATCTTCACGAACTTGAGGAGCTGAGAATCTGGGACAGCCCCAGTCTAACCGAACTGCCACAATGGCTGTGTAGCTTCTCTGAGCTTCGGAAGTTGGAGCTCTGGAACCTGCCGGAGTTGAGTACTCTGCCAGATGGGATGTCATCTCTCACCAAACTTCAAGAGTTAAGAATCATCGACTGCCCACAGTTAGATGAGTTTTGCAATGGGAAAGAACGCTGCAAGATCTCTCACATTCCCCACATAGACTGTTGGAAGATGAGGTAGGAAGTTTCATGGTAAAAGTCCGGTCATCCCCACCTCTTGAAGCTCTAATATTTCGGCAATATAACTTTTTCTTAAGACAAGTGTTCATTAAGATTGGAGGAATAAACACTCAGAAAATGAGAGATTACAGCTTTACATACTCGATCCTCAATGATCAATGGAGAGTCATGAAGCCACCAAGTCTCGTCGCTACAAGCAAACAAGGAGGAATTGCCTTCGTCTCAACGTCAACTAGGTGTTAATCTCTTAATCCAAAGAGGCTCTCAACCGAAGGAAGATGAAGAGAGAGAGAGTGGTTTTCTACATAATTATTCCTCTATAAAGAGCTTCACCAGAGATATTCAATAGAGAGACTCTGGGATTAAGAAAGAGTTCACTGTGGAGGAGTGGTAAAAGAGGTCGATGTTTTATACCTTTCTCCACCTTACTTCGGTCTACAGTACTTTTGGGGTTAAGAGTCAACCGCCGGCAAGTGAGGTTGAGTGCCCGGGGTGATCCTTGTTGCTCGCAGCGGCAAGACTTGTTGGCAGCTTAACTCCTCATCGACTGTCCAGGATTGAGGGTTGTGGATGTAATCTCTCTTTTGATATATATATTTATTGAGTTCACTTGTGTGCGTGCGACCGCTGTGAGACAGCCTAGTTGTTCGCATTCCATGAACAATGCCATCACAAGATAGGTTCTGCAATGCTTCTGCATCTCTTTCGAAATCCGTTCTGTAACAGAAACGAAATAGTCCGGAACATGGTCATTAGAAGATGGCATTACTTTTGCAATATTCTTCAAATTATTGTTGCGAGCATCTATAAAATGGTCATCTGTATTATATTAACGATAGTCGGCCAGTGTAATATATCTATACAACTTTAGAAAACATTCCAACTTAAAATGGATTCACACTTTGGTTTTTTGTTGCGAGCATCTATAAGTGATTTGTTTTGATAGTAGCATTATATTTCATTGAAGATCTATTGAATCATGTTGGTTTCAGTAAAATTGGTAATCCAGTTATGTTGAAAGTTTAGTTGGCCTCAAAGTCTTTTGTTCTGTGAGAAAAGCAAGAGGGTTGGTAAGGGGACATACTTTTCACTTATCTATTAAAAGATTATACAAAAGTATTTGAAAGAAATTGTTTAATTATAATTTAATTCCGCCCATGTAAAATATCACCCTTGCATGATTGGTCCCAACCCCAAATAAAGAAGGAAGGTTTGTTAGGCTACCGACAACCAGCGTAAAACTTTGTCGGATTTTTATACTATATAACCGACCCCGTCTAGTATGAAAAAAGACTTAGTTGTTGTATAATTTACTTCTCAATCAAATTGTCTTCTCACTTTTGTTGGTGGAGTACTTGGGAAGTGCTCGTTAATTCAAAATTATAGTAACACCAAGACCAAGGCCATTATAGAAGCTAAAATAGTAGTCAGCCCAACCACGTCATGTTGGAAAGGTTAGGTTTGGGGGTTTTCCTCATCCACCTGCCAATCAAAGAAGTGTGGAGTATGTATGAGCTCACCGGCAAGGCCATTATAGAAGCTAAAATAGAATTGGTCAGCCTAATCCTGTATTTTGCATTAGATCCATTAGATAATAATCAAAATCTAAATGTATATATATCAAACAATTTAGTTTTCTCTTTAACTTATCTTATAATGAGAAAAAGAGATCTTTCTCGATCAATACCTTTGTCCCTCATTCTTCGAGAATTATAAGACTTTTTCATGTTTGAATTTGTCCATTTGAAATCTGGTTTCTTTTTTTCTATTTTTTTATTTTATTCCCTTCCATCATTCTTTAAATCCCATGGGGTTTGATCTTATAGAATCTAATTCATTTTATCACCGAGCACAAGGTCAAAATCAATTAGATTGGTTTTTTTATCAAAAGTACTATGTAAAATCTTCAGTTTCTTTCCCAATCCCATGGGTACAACATTTGAATCCATTTGATTTTGTATGAATCGATAAGATTAGTTTCTAATTTCTTCTGATACCTCTCAAGGAAAATTTTGAATTGGATCCCAAATTAATAGGTTAGCACGAGCTTATCTATGTGGTTAACACATTCTTCGAATAAGAATTAACTTTATGATAGAAGAAGATGAAACACTTCTTAACATTATTGAAAAGATTGTATATCTCGAGAACGATGCATGTACTCAAACATCCTTTTGTAAACCGATAGAAAGTAAAGTTGATACACAAAACTCTTTCACAAGTATTTGTGCAACACTTTGTATGCACTACAATCCTGAAAAACAACTACGAAGGATACAATAATTTCAACTGTAAACTTCCATACCTTACAATATTGAAAAACAACAATTACAATAATGAAGGATACCTCAAAAATGTATTTATATTATTTTCTAACTACAATTAATTAACTATTTTGGCGATTCGGTCACCTATCAAATAGAAAGCAACACGCTTGTCCAGTAAAGAAAATCTAAACCATCTTAAACATATAGGCATGACCACTTTTGGTTCTTTGGAATCTCGCACTATCGGTTCAGGGGCAGTTCCTTTTTGAGTCTAGAATCACTCAAAAACGATAAAATTTATTTTTTAAAAATAAAATTTAAAGAAAAAGTAAATACTAGAGCAGTTCCAACTCAGTTCGGTTCCAGTTGGAACCGTTGGACCGGTTTGGAACTGGCCTGACTGTGTCTAGGAGCATACTCCTATAATCTATATATATATATATATATATATATATATATATATATATATATATATATATATATATATAGAGAGAGAGAGAGAGAGAGAGAGAGAGAGAGAGAGAGAGAGATCTAGTTGTTCGCCAATCTATGTCAATTCAGAACATTAGATTGAAGAGATGAATGATGTTGATTTAAAAATTAAAAGGTGAAATTATTTTTTATAAAACAAAGAATATAAATTACATATACTTTTCAAGTTTTTACTTTTTTAATTTAAACCATCCATCTCTCAAATCCAACGGTCCATGTTATCATATATGGTCTAGAATGGGGATCCGAAGACTCTAACCTCTCTCTCTATATATAATATGTACGTGCGTATTCTCGAATGTTTATGGAGTTTGATTTTATTCTAGGCTTCTTAGCCTAAAATCATCCAAACATCTTCTCAATAAACACTAGGGCACTCCCCCACAAGTCAAATGAGCACGACTCTAAGAGGGATGGGGATCAACACCAACATAGAACATATCGATAAGATTCAAACTCTTTCACTCTTGATTTATTCGAAAATATTTCATCGGGAGAATCATATGAAGTGTTGACATAGTTAAATTTAAAAAGATATTTTTGACATTGAATTCCCCAATGTGAAATTATTGTTGAAGACATCATTCATGCATGTACATGAAGCCAATATGGGAGCTGACTTTCCTACAAAGGATTTAAAAATTTCTTTAATTTTTCAAAATTTTGTCACATTTAATGTTGTTTCTCATCAAATTAAGCATTTCAATTTATTGTTGAGGATAGATAGATCTCAATCTGAGGGACAGATGACTCGATATGGCAATAACCTATTGTAGTGCGGAATAATAGAGTGAGAGCAAAATATAAATTTTCTATCCAACTAAAAAATAAGGTGAACTAGAAAGAGGTTGCTTCCTCCATAGACAAGGTTAGAAAAGTGCCCAAAGATGTTAAATGCAAGGATGTAAAACTCATACAATACGGTATGAGTTTATCATATATCATAAAGTAGTACAATTCAATACATGATATTGTATCGTACTTTGTGATTTATCGGACTGTATCATATGAGTCGATATTGATTCGCAGGATATAAAACCCGATAAACTCGAGAGGTTTACTATTTTGCTTGTTCCAAAGCCCTTCCTTACCACCTACCTACGGTTTTCATACCTTTCATTTACTTGATTTCATAGAGACCTGATTTTTTACTTTAAAAATTTGAAGCTTTCATAGATTCTGAGATTTTTCATCTTTATAAAACCTTGCTCTTATTGTGGTTTATCTTTGCTCGGCTTGATAGCATCGTAACAAGGCGATCTAGCATAAAAGTAGTATATCCTTTGTATGAATGTAATAGGCTTGTGAATAAATATATGTTATGTAATGAGGTGAAGTATAGAGGTACAATAGTCATCTAGAGCTATGTAAGTATATACATAGTATTAGAGATTTTGGAAAACCAATTGCAATACAACTCCGCTCCCAGATGCAATCAGTTTGATTTGTTTTTTTGATAAATTATTATTACTTCTTTATTATTATGGCTTGTGTTGCTTCTTAAGACTTAATTATTTTATTTATTATATTTTATTTTAGATGAACGGTGGACTCGATTTGGTGTAGATGCATCGAATTTGTCAAGGTTTGCTTAATACATATTAAGCCAAACATGTAGTTTGAGTGGATACGAGAGGAATTAAAGGATTTTTGAATGCATTCACACAAAGAAGAGAAATACATTGGAGCATGCTCGTCTTTGTAATTTTGTATATATTTCATACAATATTAAGTTAAGGCAAACATAAAAAGCTAATTTTGTTATATGCAAAAATGTGTCATATGATCTACTTAACTATGAAAATGTGATATTTTTCATGATTGAGTCGAAGAAGAAAGGCTCCTATTATTTTAGAAGATGCAAATTGAAGAGCAATAAAAGCATAAGCAAAGATAAGAGATGATGATGTACAAGGCGAATGATTGAATGACGTAATTTTGGAGGAAGAGGAGGGAGATGGTAATCGTGATTATAATGCTTGTGATGCATTTGTTGATTATGATTCACGTTTTGTGGAATCAAACAATGAAATTGGATTGTTGTAGCTTATAACTTTGTATTTGTATTATGTAATAAATTATAATCTTAACTTTGTAAACTTTCATAAGTTTGTTGGTATATTATTAACTTTAACTTTAAATTTCTTACTCTTACAAGCTTTTAAACTCATGGTATTAATTTATTTATTATAAAAATGTCATTTTTAGTTGCATTCTAATTGTGTTCTTGACCTTTTGCTTATCTTCTATTTTTTAATTATAATTTTCCATATTTTCTAGATTTTTTTGAATTTTATAAAATAATTTAATTTTTAATATGTTCGTATCGCACCGGCACAATTATCGCTTATCCGTGTCATGTATGATAGGGCACCAATATTCTTGTCGTCCTGTTGTTCCTTTACCTGTGGCGTTTTCGAGAACTAATTCTTCCTCCCCATACTGAGAATCCACCTTTGGGAAACCAGTATCGATATTAAGACCGTTCGCGGGCAGCGCCTGGAAAATCGGCAACGCCACAGACTCGATCGACATCAAATGGAAAAGCGAACGCCCTCCCATTTCTTTGGAATGATCTCAACGATCCCTTCCATGGCTGCCAATACGTTTTCAGTGATTTCTTCCCTTGTCTGTGACACCTTCGTGACCGTGACGACACTGCAAGTACCCGTTCTCAAGAACAAAAACGTTGAATTGCATGCATTTTGCATCTGCTCCCTCCAATTTTTGTGGGTGAGGTCGACGGGAATCGGAATCTTCTTCTTCTTGAAAAAGGACTTGCCGAAGAGACGAGGCAAGAGCGGAATCACCCGTTTATCGGCGAAGAAGAGATTGTACGCCCACTGAACTTTCGGCGAGCCTCGAAGGGGTAGTAATCGGTCTTCAGCTTCGAGAATTTGAGAATTTTAGCAATGGGTATCCCCTCTTGCTCGATTTTCTGCTTGGCTAGCTTGGAATTGAGGGATTTGGAGCGGTCGTCGATGATTAGGCAGGTTTCAAGGGAACCATCAAAAGGAAACAGAGGATGGGGAAGGGGGATTTTGAAGAGGCTAGTTCGAGGATTTTGTGGTATCTTGGTGAGGGTGACGATGAGATAAAGGAACTCGTCATGATCGAAGAGCTGAGCCTTCTGGTATTTCGGTCTCGACGACAACCATTTGAAGAGACCGTCCACTGCCCTCCCCGCAAGAATTTCTTCTTGCTTCATCACCCTCATCATTGAAACCGTCACCGGAGGAGAAGATTATAATGATTTCGTAAAAGCCATCGTAACCACTTGAACCCAAGAGAAACCCTGAAACAAAAAAGAACGCACTTCCCCTCTGAATAAAACCACAGAGAGAGAGAGAGAGAGAGAGAGAGAGAGAGAGAGAGAGAGACCTGGTTGTAGGCAGCCGGATGTCCCTCCTCGCTCAAACCCCAAGGAAAGCACTAAACAGCAAAGCACTGTTTGCTTTTCAATGTCAACGCTATGTTGGAAATCTGGGTTCATGAAGAGTGACCCCGCTGCTTCAAACAAGTTGCGCCGTGCCCAGGAAGACAGACACCCGCGAATCATTCAGTTTGGTTTTGGTATCACCCTCCATGAAACCGGTGGTTCTAAACTGTTGGTTGTATTTTTTCTTTATTTTTCTAAGCTTCAAAACTTTTAATGAATTTTTCACATCTCTAGATCACGAGTTCAATACCCAGGGCGTACATCTGGCTTCGGCCTCCACAATTATAACAAGAAAAAGAAAGGATATATGCCCATTAACAGGCAAATACTTACGTAAAGACTTGATATTGAATCCTCAAGATGCAACTTTTGAGCTGTCAATCCACACCATTTTGGAAGACAATTGTAATTAAATATGCTTTTAACTTAATAAAGTAAAAGAATATATATTAAGCTTCCACCAAGTAGGTTGGCATTATGCTAGCACATTGCGATATGGATTGGTCCACCTTCAATCCTCAACAAGAGTGTGCCTATCTTAGGATATCGAGAAACTGTCCTACTGATAGCTACTTAGCTAATAAAAAAGACACACCCGAAAATTATGCATTTGATTAATGGCTAAGCACTCTGGTAGAATGTAAGGATTCAAATTGAACGGGATGAGTTGCTCGTTGCTGGACCCATCTCGGTTCACGGTGAGCTCAGCCCAGTGGCGGATCAAGACATTGGTGTCGGGTGGGGCGAATAATAGCTCATGAAACTGTTTAAGGTGGAGTGGACAGTGTTATAACCATGGGTTCAACTTCCAAATTTCAGGTGGAGCGGCCACCCCCACCTCACCTATATGTAGATCCGCCACTGGCTTAGCCTCAACTCATTTGGGTCGACATTGCTGGTTTAGAATGGGATTGAACAACCAGATCTGAACTGGGTTGGGGACCGGTAGGAACAGGAATCGCTGGAGCTCGACCTGGAACCGGGTCTGAACCAGAATATATGATTCAAACCTTTGAACACGTTTTATTCGTTTTTTGAATTTTCAAATATATTTTATGATTTTTAGCGGTTTGAGAGTGAAACCTGAACCAGAATAGAAACTGACGTTCCTGAACCGAAACCGGCCTGGTTGATCTTACACATACATAATTTAAATAGTTAGTTCATTGCATTAAGGAGATCATTCTTTAGCCAACTTCATTCGGGAGCAAGAAGTCGAGAATGATGTTATTTTCTCATCACGATGTTTGGGATGTACAAGCTCATCCGTATCTTATGCAATGTGCATGTTTTGCTCACTCAAGACATACTGCTTTCACCTATGCGTGTTCACTTCCCCGTGAATCGGAACCACTAGTTTCATCAAAACCAGGAACTGGAATCGAACCGGATTTCCCTGGGTCTGTTCAGTTAGGACCTCAAACTGGGTTTAATTCTATTTCCTAGAACTGGTGGTTCCAAACCGTCGGTCTTGGTTATGGTTCTCCAATAGGTGAAATTGGAACTGAAACTTGGAGATCCCCAGTTCCAGTTCAATTCCTGTTTCGATCCTACCTGGTTTTGCATTTGGTCCTGGTCTAGTTCTATCCATTGGGCCGAATTGGAGCCATACATATCTACTCTCAGCAGTGGCAGATCTAGAAATTTTAATTTAAGGTGGAGGGGTGGAAATATAAACCATTCGTACAGGATTCATTATATGTGAGACTGATATATATATATATATATATATAAGAAAATTATCAATTACAAAGAGCTTATTATAATATATTTTTTTTATATATATGCAATCAACTTTTAAGATTACAATTAATACCTTAATACAAATATGGCTATCAATAACCTTTAAATTGGTAACCAAACTATCAAAACATTTAGCAATATCAAATATCATTAAGGAGTTTAAATAAATGTTATTGTGTCATTGTATCTGATGGTGGCAATGCCTTCATTTATTTAAACCAAATGTCAAAATTCAAAAGCTGCAATTGCTTTGTGTTTAGGATTCTTTATTAAACAAATTAAGCATAAAACAAGACAGTTCGAACAATTGAGGTTTAGATCAATAATTAATAAAGAACATCAATTTAGCTTTTGGGGGTTAGATTGAAGGACAAATAATTGACAAAATAGGAACAAGCACCACAGTAGAGCTTTTACAATGATGGATTACAATTTATGAGCCATTGAATTTTAGCTTTTATATATACATATTACATCTAGGGCCATCTGGAGGATTTATTCTCCATCTTATTCCTGATAAACACTAGTCAACTCCATTTGATTTAATTTTCCAGCGTGACCCATCCATGATAACTTCCCTGCTTGAACCTTAACATATGAGGTTTAATCTTCATGATATGACTTGAGATCCCTTACCACACCACGGCATAGCTGTCTTCAACCAATCAACAAGGAAAGATTGAACTTAAACTCTATGTGATTATAACTTCCTATGCAAACTGCAAACGCACCAGAAGAAAGGAAAACTCCGTGCTGCTTTACTTCAGAATCAGAAGTTTGTATTACGTTTTAATCTTTGTTCCTGATTAACTCATCCGTGATTTCTCCATCAAACTTAAGCACTAGTTTCTCTTTTTTATAAGAAATATCTTTTGTCTATTTGTAAATTCACCACTTTTCTACACAAGAGTCGCAGATGTCCCTGTCTCCCAATCATTCGGAAAATTAAGGTAGGTTCATAAATCACCTTTTCATTAAGAAGATCACAATCTTTCGATCTAATTCCCAACAGTACAAAAAAGAGCTAAAACATGTCACCTAAGATGTACATAAGATCAAACCCTGATCTCCGTTTGAGATTGAGAGAGGAAGACCCCAATACATAGCGTGTGTGTGTGAGAGAAAGATAGTATGATATCTGCTGAAGCCTAAAGCACGGGCAACCAAGAAAGGTCTAAACTCGCCGCCGATGGTCCGGACTCCACCAACAAAAGCGAATGAAAGTGTCCTTGATCGAGAGAGAGAGAGAGAGAGAGGAATTAGGGCTGGGCAACCGATCGATTATGGTCGATCATAACGGATTGGTTCATATCAGATCTTTTTATCTGGTCCAAAGTTTAAATCCATTATTAATAACATAAAAGGGTTAGAAGTTTTTCACTTTTCCAGGTGGATGGTTAAAACCTTAACATTTTACACACGATTTTCTTTTCTTTTCCAAAATTCGTGAGGGGGCGATTTTAAGTTATTTTATAAAATCTTTAAAAAAAGTTTAATTTTTTAAAAATTCTTGGGGCGGCTGCTCCCTCAATCCTAGGTCGGCCGTTAACTCTCACTATGCACGACAGGGTGATATGAGTTCTTTATGATGCCTTTGGGACTTACAAACGTTCCAACCACTTTTACCTCTTCATAAATGAGGTGCTTTCGCTTAATTTCAAATAACCAAGTTTAATCCACTAGGTCGGGTTGGAATCATACAGGTCTACTCTGCATGATCATATGAGTTCTTTATGATGCCTTTTAGACTCACGAATGCTCTTACCATCTTGTGATGGAGACTTAGGTTAAGACTCCAAAACCATGTCCACCATCCGCATTACTTCTAAAGATGCCTAGCTGGTGTTAAGCAACATCTTAGTTCGATGCTGATGCATGCATATGCTTCCAACTTAGACAAACTTGAATTTTAAAATTTTGTCTAAACTCTTAAATAAATGTGGTTCCAATTGTTTTAATACATATTGATGATAAAATAAAAGAAACACACCAAGTGTTTGAAAAAGTAGATGTTTAAGAATGGGAAAGTATGATGAAGTATTGAAAGAAAATGATAAAGCACAAACTTGGTTATTGGACTGAAGTGATAATATGACAAAGGATGAATCACAATGCAAACCGAACCAAACTGATACACCAATTTTTTATAATAATGTAAATAGAACACGAACTGATTTTCAGTAGAACCAAATTGAAATGGAAATTTCGGTTCAATTTAGTTCAGTTATTCAGTTACATCCGAATAATGTTCACCCCTTCACGTTGCATTGAGGTCTAGATTTTTTAACAATCAAACCGAACCACTACGGTTTCAACTTTGATTCGTTATATCTTAATATGTAAACAAATCTCATGAGAAATCATGTGAAGCAAACTTATTAAATTGTGCATTTTTTTTAAATTTTATCCTTTCTTTTTTTTATGTCACCCTTCTCCAACGACCTTTAGTCATTTTTGTACCTTTAATGAAGCGCTCCAATACATGTCGGTCGATACAGAACCGAACCAAATCACATGATTCTTGAATCGATTTTGTTAACGAGACATGGACGGTCCTAAATCAGACCGGCAGTTTCAACCGAAACTGAACCGGATCAAGAATCAGTTGAAGTTCATATTGTTGTAAAGATGATTTCATAAAGACAATACTTTGTTTATACAACAGTTCGTTGGGGCCACTGAGCGACAGCCTCACCTGTTTTAAAGTTGAAACATTGTGGAGATTCGTCACTCAGGTCCGCTGCCTTCAGAAAGGTCAACGGGAGATAGTCATGATTTCCGATACACCAAGCCTACATCAAGGTCTTCAAAGCTTCATCCAACTCCTTCCATTTTTCATGCTCAATCCAGTGGTTCATGGCGGCGATTATTGCTTTCTTACTGGAGAAATTGGGGGAATTTGCCATCAGCAAATTAGCAGATTATGGTCTGGAGAGAGCTCAAGATGTTGCATCCGTGAAGGAAGGAGTGTTGACGCTAAAGAGAGAATTGAATGCCATTCAGCCATTTCTTGAAGATGCACACAACAAGCAGTTCACCTCCAAGTACGCCTCTCGGAGAAAGAACATCAAGGATTGGATATCAAGGGTGAATGACATCGTCTACGATGCCGAAGACGTCATCGACATTTACGGAGCCAAAGTTAACTTTGACGCTAGAGTCGCACGACGCAGAAAAGGCGAGGTTGGTAGACAATCTTCTAGTGGTAGTTTCGGTGAGAGTAGTTATATTTCTTTCCTTACTGAAACTGCAAAGGAGATCGAATCGATCAATAGAAGACTCAGTATGCTTTGGAAAGAAAAGGACCGGTATGGGCTTGTTAGCATTGAACAACCATCATCTTCACAAAATCTAGGATATATGTATCAAAACCGTCAAACCACATCTGCAATCACTGAACCATGTATTTTCGGAAGGGAAGAAGATGAAAAGTTGATATTCGAATGGCTGAAAGATGAGGCTATCAACAGAAGTGAAGAGATCATTAGCGTTGGGGCAATTGTTGGTATGGGGGGACTGGGAAAGACGGCCCTTTCAAAGAAGGTTTATGGGGAAAGGAGCATTAGGAAACGTTTCGATAAGAAAGCGTGGATCTGTGCGTCGGAGAAACCACAATTCGTAGAACTATTTCGGAAAATATTAGAGGGGCTTGGTGGTAGAGAAAGCGGTGCAAAAAGACCAAGGGGTTTAGATGCTTTGGGGTCCGAGATAAGTGGGCATTTAGTGGGGAAGAAGTTTCTGCTTATATTGGACGATGTATGGGAAGATGATTGGTGGAACGAATTGAATGCCGTATTGCGAGTTGCGGCCAGGGGGAGTAAACTGTTGATTACAAGTAGAAAGATGGATGTTGTGAGGAGAATAAATGCAGATTTTATTCATAATCTGAGAGGACTATCAGATGAGCAGAGTTGGGATCTATTCAAGAGTAAAGCCAAGAGAAAAGATGAGGAAGAGGAAGTGCTTGATGTGGTGAAGGACATTGGGAAGGTTATGGTGGAGAAGTGCAGAGGACTGCCTCTTGCTTTGAGTGTGGTGGGAAGCATGTTGCGCACTAAAGAGAGGAGAAGGTCAATTTGGCTGGAAATTTCAAGTAGCTCATTTTGGGAATGGAGAGAAACGATGGAGTACGACAACCGCATTGTTTCTGCAATTGCTTTGAGCTACATGGATCTACCATTTCCCCTGAAACAATGCCTTACATATTGTTCTATATATCCCAAGAATTTTTTGATGGATGGTGAAAGAATGGTGCGGTTGTGGGTGGCTGAGGGTTTTGTTAAATCAAATCGAAATGATTTGGATACTTTGGCTGAAGAGTACTTGGCAATGTTAGTTGATTTTTCTCTAATCCAAAGAGAAGCAGATAACGTTGGTAATGCTTGGTACACATTACATGACATAATTCATGATTTCGCTCTTCAAATAAGAGGGAAGGAATGTGCGATGCAACTTCTCTAATTGAGCGAGCTGCGTCCCATCAAGCACCTTTCTTCTTTTCAAAGAAAGATGGACCAAATCCAAATCAAGATGCGTTATGGAGGGAGAGAAAACTCCGATCTTTGCTGTCATTTCCGGGAGGTTCTTCCATTGGAATCATTTCTCGGATTAGGTACCTAAGGGTGCTAGATTTAACTTCTTGCTATATATCAGATCTGCCAAAATCTTTGGGAAATTTAGTTCTATTAAGGTACTTAAATGTGTCGTATACGAAGAAAACAGCATTGCCAGAATCAATTGCTCAACTTGCGGAACTTCAAAGGTTGGATATTAGTCATACTGCAATTCAAACACTTCCAGAAGGCATTTCCCAACTAACGGCACTAATGCATCTTCACTTGAATGGAACATCTGAGTTGAGATACTTGCCCAGTGAAATAAGCCAGCTGAAAAGTTTACAAACGTTGTGCAAATTTATAGTTGGAAATGGAGGGTTGAATCGGGTTGGAAGCAACATCAAGCAGTTGCAGCACATGAACAACCTAAGGGAATATTTGAGGGTACAACACATTGAAAGAATAGAAAGCATAGAAGACGCCAAAGGAGCAGAGTTAGAGAAAAAGATTTACTTGGATGGCCTGGTTTTATCATACAGTGAAAATTTGAACGCAAGTTTTGACCCTAAGACTTCGAGCAAGACCCAGTGCATCTCTGAAGAGCTTAAGCCTCCCATGGATTTGAAGGAACTTCAAATGGAGTATTATGATGGTGTTAAACTCCCCACTTGGTTCAGCTCATACTACGGGTTGCAGACAGTTAAATTGTACTACTGCAACTTCTTGGAAGAGCTACCAGAACTAGGACATCTGTGCAATCTTGTGACACTATGTATATGGGAGTGTCACAATGTGAAGATCATTGATGACCGATTTCACCGTGGTATTGGTGAGGTGCAAACTGTGTTTCCTAAGTTAGAGGTGCTTGACATCGTTGCCATGTCTGGCCTGGTGGAGTGGTCCTCTTGTGTACAGAGAGAAATGATGCCTCGACTGCGATGGTTGAAAATTGAAAATTGCCCAAGGGTAAGCTCATTTCTTCCTGCCTTGCCACTTCACAGACTTGACAATTTGGAGATGCGATATCTTCCTGAGCTCACCTCCGTACCTACAATTACACTAAAGAACATGAAAAAGCTCCGGCTGAGAGAAATGCCGAAACTCAACCTGCAGCAATCACTTTTCCAAGGGCTGAGGGAGGCATCAACACTAAAAAACTTGGAGCTAACGGACTTCATAGGGCTGGATTTGGAGCCCAAAGCACTGAAGGAAGCACCGGAAAGCATGAACCAGTTGGAAGACATCTTGCTATGGAATTGTCCAAAGCTTGCAACTTATGTTGCGCAAATTTTGAAACCTGACCACCTCCCTAGCCTCCGACATCTTGTGATGCGTTCTGCTGGCTTCAGTTCTTACGGTAGTGTGAAGCACTTATCTTTGGAGATAGAAATAGATTCAGTAGAGATGAGCAACAAACTGAGTGAGCTGGGAAAGTTGGGGAGCAGAGTTCATCAAGTACAATTGTGGTTGAATGATAAGCTACACACTTTACCTGAATGGCTTAAACATCTTCACGAACTTGAGGAGCTTAGAATCTGGGACAGCCCCAGTCTAACCGAACTGCCACAATGGCTGTGTAGCTTCTCTGAGCTTCGGAAGTTGGAGCTCTGGAACCTGCCGGAGTTGAGTACTCTGCCAGATGGGATGTCATCTCTCACCAAACTTCAAGAGTTAAGAATCATCGACTGCCCACAGTTAGATGAGTTTTGCAATGGGAAAGAACGCTGCAAGATCTCTCACATTCCCCACATAGACTGTTGGAAGATGAGTAGGAAGTTTCATGGTAAAAGTCCGGTCATCCCCACCTCTTGAAGCTCTAATATAGACATATATGTTTATAAATATTTTAATGTTTATATGCATTTGTTTTTTATATAAGTATTACTATATATACCTAACAACTTACATTAATAATATAAATATTATATAAACTTTTTTATTTTATATATAATATATAATATTAAATGACTTTTTCTCAAAAAATATTTTTATGGGTTGAAGTGGAGCGGTGCAGGCTGAGACCGGGTTGTAACAAAAGGATGAGGGATGGTGCGGGTTTGATCCCCAAGACTCGGGGGTGAGACGGGTGTATAAAGAGAATTCTAGAACGGGGCAGATGCGGGTGAAGGCTAAACCCGCCCCACCCTGCTCCGTTGCCATCTCTAGTTTAGACAGGAAATCCCCCTCTGAAGCTGCCGTCAAGAAATTTCAAGTAGATAAGTTTGAAAGTAATGGAACTTAAACTATCTTTTTTTTAGATAAAAAAGTCTATTATTTTTAAAGGAAGACTATAGTATACAGACCTTTAATTTGCAAATGAAACTCATCTTTTTCACCATATAAACAATATAATGTATTTTCAGAAGCGCCATTTTCTCGAACTTTGATTTCCTTTTCTTTTAATTTGTGATTTTCTCATATATCCCCTTGTTCCTGTTTTTCTTATTATTTGTTTCATCGAGATTTCTTTCTTTCCTTATTATCCTTGACCATTTTCTTTCATTTCCTGATATAGGTCTCAATTCTCCATGCCCTGGCCTCCATTGGGCGGACTGGTCGACCCATTTTGAAGCCCATAGCGTATTGAGTTGAGTCAGTTTGACAATAAAATGAATAATCGATCAAGCAGACAATCAAGTCAGTGGAAGCTTGGCTCGATATTGTTGCTCGTCTCATTTACTGAAGAACAGACTTTATATTGTGCAGTAAGCCATTGGATTCTCTAGGAGCAGGTCAGCGGTTCAAATGCTACGAGACTCTTCGTAGTTGTAACTGGTAGGGAGCCAAATATATAACCCTTGCTTATATTACCCAAAAGAAAGAAAGAGAAAAAACTACTGCATACACTAGAAAAGAAACACAAGAAGCGTGTAAATCCTCAAGAAGAAAAAGAGCAAATGGGCACTCAAGCAAGATAAGTTGGATAAAACCACTACATCATCTTGTGGACAAGGAGCCTCCAGAACAAAGGATTACCAACAGATGCAAAAAACTCCTGCAGACGTTTATCTCTATCTTCAATGATACACAAAAAATACTGGAAGAGAGTCGCTTTTTTATATTTATGATGCAGCACCTTCTTTGAGGTATAAAACCCAACTAAAAGTACAATCTTTGAAGTCAAACTCATCTTAGGAGAACGAATCATAAAATCAGAAGATTAAACAAAGAAAACAATTACCCAATTTACAAGAGACAAGATTTACTCAGTTTGAAAAATGTGACTCCAACTCGAAGGCTGCCATTGAAAATATTCTACTGTATCATCGATAACCGGTTATAAGATAGGAGCTACTTTATATATCTATGGCATCATTTAAAGACCCAGAAAATTATAATGATACCTTATCCGAATTGGACGATCCAGAATCGACTCTACATCGCCAACAGCTCGTTCATCATATACTGACGCTCACAATCAGTTTTCTCTAGTCCCCTTGACAAGCTAAACCCAAACACCAATGAAAAGCAAACTGTAAAACAGATACAGTGTTGTTCACATAAAACTTCAATCCATTGGCCTCCATGGGCTTTGTCCTGACGTAATCCACAACATAGTCATCGGAGTAAATGAATCTTACCACTCTGGCCTTTACAGACAACCTGATCACCTTTTCCTGATTACCAAACCCAACTACCAACTCCCACTCATCTGATGCAAATCGTTCTTTTGGCCTTTCAAGTAGGTGGAACTCCCTGTACTCTCGTGTCTCGTGCAAGTAAGCACTTAGCTCAAAATGCCCATGCTTCCCTTCGAAACGCTCAACGTCCTCCTCCGGGCTCAAGCTCTCCTACTCCTAGTTTTAGGTTCTTTAAACCTTTCATCTCCCACAGTGGCTGCGGGCCTCTAAGCTTCCAGCATTCTCCTATCACCAATTCATTCAGCTTGTCGAGGGACTTTATCGAAGTTGGTAGTGATGTGATGCCAACCTTAAAGAGGTTAAGTTTGAATATATTTCTCATATTTCCAATTGAAGCAGGCAGTTCTGTCAGGGATGGTGGAGAATGAGAGTTCCAACTCCTCGAGCTTTGTCAAGTCCCCGATGGAATCGGGCAGGTGTGAGTTCATAACCAGCACTGATAGATAGTTTCTTCAGATTCTCAAGGTCTACTATGTAACAGCAATTCATAACCAGCTTGTCGAGGGACTTATGAGCAGTCCCGAAGCCGATCCAAGGAAGACAAAATGTAACAGCAATGATTGAAATCAATAATGAAGAAGACATAAGAAAACGGTTTTTTCCTCGTGGTTTTCCATTAAAGTTATTTCATGTTTATTCGGGAGATGTTTATAACTTTATAAAAGTAAAACTGATTTTAATGTAAATTCTTTCTTTTGTAAAATGCAACTTATGAAATCCGTGAATAAAGCCCGCATTTTATAGTTGTTGTTATTGGGGCTGAAAGTAAGTACCAACAACTTACTATTTACAAGAGACAAAATGGGTTGGAGAAAAAGCAAAGGAGATAGAGGATACAGGTTTTAAATTATGGTACTCAGGTAAAGAAAAGGCTCGAAACGGAGTTGGTATTATCATAAATGAAGATTTAAAGGATAGTGTAGTAGACATACCATGATATGGTGACCGAATCATGACGTTGAAATTAGTGTTAAGAGTAGAGGTTTTGAATATAGTTTGTGCTTACGCACCCCAAGTAGGACTAGAAGATAGTATAAAGACTTCTTTTTGGGAAGAGTTAGATAAGGTGATTCAAAAGATTTCACAAAGAGAGATGATTTGTTTAGGAGGAGACTTAAAATGGACATGTCGGTAAAGATTTTTAAGTTTTTCAAAGTTACCATTTTCTAGTTGCAAGTAAATCTGGTATGTATTTTTCCCATAATCAATATGTTTCTCGACATAACAATCAACAAAGTTTATTTATACACTCAAACTCTACACATATGTCAAACCCATGGGTCAGCCAACATATAAATAGTTAACATATAAGATATAGATATCTCATTTCTTTTAAATATATGATGAATATAATGATATTTAACCATTACATGTTTACTTCTCAAGCTATATGCTCCACTCTTAATAAGAGTAATAGTTGCATTGTTGTCACAATAAATGACAATAGGCTCGTTGGCTATTTCCAACATTAGATCATATATAAGGCAGCTTATCCAACTCGTTGCAGTCATACTGTAAGCAATATACTTGGCTTCTTGTGTATGCAATGTTATATAACCCTTTTTCTTAAAAGCCCAAGAAATAGAACTACCTCCAAATAAGAATATTTGTTCGGAGGTACACTTGTTGTCATCTTTACTCCAAGAAAAGTCAACATTTGAGTATCATACTACTTTTAGTTTAGTTTATCACTCCGAAAACAAAGTTTTAAATCTTTTGTTCATTTAAGATATCTTAAGATATTATTCACAACTATCTAATGTTGTCAACCAGGATTACTTTGATATATGCTTACAAGACCAATAATAAAGCTTACAAGACCAATAATAAAACTGATATCAGTTATTGTACACAACATCGCATACATTAAGATACCCACAACTTGTCCATAAGGAACATTAGACTTATTTTCTCTCTCACCGGGATAATCAACCTTACTCAATTTGACCATTTTGCAACAGGTGTAGATGTAGGCTTGTAATCACTCATTTTAAATTTCTTGAGGATATAATCAATATATCTCTCTTGAGTGAAAAATAAAAGTTTAGATTCTCTATCACGAGAAATCTTTATACCTAGAATATAGGATGTCTCTCTCATATCTTTCATTTCGAGCTTTGAGTTTAACCATGACTTGGTTTTGACAATCATTTTGTTATCATCGTTAGTCAACAATATGTAATCTACATATAACGATACAATGACAAAGTGACTCCCACTATTCCAAACATATATGCAATGGTCAAATTCATTGGCCACAAACTCAATTTCTAGAATGATTTCTTGAAAAGTCAAATATCATTGATGAGGTGATTGTTTAAGGCCATATAGAGATTTTTTCTCAACCTATATACCTTATTTTCTTCGCCTTTAACAACATACCCTTTTGGTTGTTGCATATATATGATTTCATCTAAATTACCATTTAGAAAAATAGTTTTTACATCCTGTTGATGTAAATCTAAATTATAATAATCCTAATAGATCCAAATCTCGCAACATGAGAATACGTCTCTCTATAATCTATCCCTTTCTTTTGCAAAAAACCCTTTGTCTTGCATGCCCTAACAGGCCCACTATTAGAGATCTGCCAGAAGGTGGAGAGTTTGACTCTTAGAAGGTGTATTTGCCCTTCTTTAATGTCTTAGCAGGCTTGACCTTAGAGCGGAGGGGGTTGCATGAGATTGACTTCACATAACATTGAACATCTCCCTCTATTGGCAATGGAAGGATAACAAATTGTTGACATTCTTCCCTACTTACCTTGCCTCCTATCTTCTTGAAGTCATGAGTTGGACGAAGGTTTACATGGGCCTATCCACCTCTCACACAGGCATCCCTCTATTGAGAAGTCAACCTTTGATGATCCTTTTGAAAAGCTTCTTGTCATCAATAGGCATGTCTTTCAATTACCTTAAGCTAACTCAAAGGATGGCTTCCGGCTCACCTTTAACATACAAGGAGTATCATCTCTTCCATTCCTTCATCCTTTTAAATAGAGATCTACAACATACTCGATCATGAACCTTGCTATGATACCAATGTAGACTTTTGAGCAGTCCTGAAGCCAACCCAAGGAAAAAAAATGTAGCAATAGTGGGTGAAATCAAGAATGGAGGAAGAAGATGATGAGAAAACGGTTAACCGCATAGGGTTTTCAAGGGAAGTATCTTTTGTGTTTTTTATGTCTTTTGTATTCATTTACACTTTATATATACCTGGGTTTTTTTCTTTTCTCATAGTTTTTTCTCTGGACTTTCCTTTAAAGTCATTTCATGTTTATCATGGAGATACTTGTTTCTTTATAAAAGTATAACTATTTTTTAATGTAAATCCTTTATTTTGTAAAATGCAACTCATGAAATCCAGGAAAGAAGGCCTTCTTCTAACATTTTATGGATGTTGTTATTGGAGCTGAAAGTGACCACCAACAAATACTATGCACTCAGTACTATGCGCTGCCTTTCAGTGAGAAGTCAAGGCTAGATAGATTTTTCAGATTACCAAAGTCATGAAATGGGCTTAAGGAATCACAAAGGCCCATGCTCAATTCCTCAAGCTTAGTCAAGCACGCAAACGAGGATCGGCAGTCTAGCACAAAGTCTTTAAGTTCTGCAGCGACGTTATCCACTGAAGTGGATACTCAACCTCGGGCAACTCTAAGATGGAGAGATTTTTTAGGTTGCAGATCGACTCAGAAAGCTTTCTCAGTGATGTATGGCTCAAACCTAATTCCTTTAGTCTTGTCAAATTGCCAATAGACTCGGGAAGCTGATAAAAAATCAAGGAACCGGTCCTTTGGAGTACCTCCAAGCGATCTAGGCTTCCTATAGAATCAGGAAGGTCTTCACGTGAAGTAAACAAGAGAATAAGCCTAGTAAGTGTCTTCACTCAGCCTATTGAAGACTCAATAGCTTCATAATCTTATCGACTTGTGTATCAACTCCAACAGGATATTTGGCGACATCTACCTGAGATATCATTTAACTCATTCATTGGGTTGTTTGGCGACCTTCCTAATATCCCAACCATTCTAACATCAACTGGTTTAAGACTTAATAGCTTCATAATCTTATCGACTTGTGTATCAACTCCAACAGGATATTTGGCGACATCTACCTGAGATATCATTTAACTCATTCAGGACTCTCTTCACAATTACTTGTTTCAGTTGCTGCTCGTTTCTGCGAAATAATTTTGGAGAACAATACTCAGACAAGTAACATACTCTTAAAAATGATCGATCTGAAACTTAGGAACACATCATACTCCATGAAAGAAGATGTGGGTAACACATATAATTAAGGCTATTATATACACATGATTACGTCCATGAATACGTGGAGTCCTTTGGCTTGGAGAGCTTCATGAAGGTGGCCTGTGAAGCCATTACGTGTGTCCTCTCCTCTGAAACTTAGGAATACATCATACTCCATGAAAGTTTTATGTGTTAATTAGATATGTATGCCGAAGTCAGATGCGTATAAGCAAAGACTTGGGCTTAAATTACTAATGAGAGAAAAACTCATATAATTAAGGCTATTGGAGATGGATGCACGTTATCAATTTATTATCTTTTATGCTTTTCTTTAAGGCAATAAGAAAACATACAACAGTTGAGAACGTGAATCCACGACTAAGGAGAACCATTTTGCTTTTTTAAAGAATTCAGTGTCAAGCCAGTCGAAGATCTTGATACCAGGGGTTTGTAGTCTTCCCTAGGGCCTGGGGCCTGCCCAAATATTCAAAGTTTACCTTGGAAATTACTCTGAAAACCCTAAAAGATTCAAGTGCTGTATTGGCGAGGTTGGTCTGTATCCCTGGAATATCGGGTGCAAATTTTCTAGCTGGCTTCATCCCCACTTGCTGTTTTCTCAATATACCAGATGGTAACTTTGTTAACCACCAAATATTACAAAAGAAGTATGCCAACGTTGCTCATTTGCTTCATAAGAAAGTTTAGTTTAATTATATTTCTAAGATGATGAGTTGTTGTTTGTTTGTTATATTTCTAAGATGATGAGATGTTGATCTCTCACTATCTGTAACAAAATGGATCTTCAAGAACAACAAATTGAAATGGTCATTTTAAAACCAAAAGATTACCATAGCCATACTTTAAAGTGAATCACATGCTTCAGAACTAGATATTAAGTAACGCCAATTGCATTCAAAGTCGCCTATTTACCTCCTAATATTCTACATAACTTGTAAAGTTTTATTACTAAAGTTTGCTCAAATTTGTTTATTTGATTGCCCTATCCATATTATTAAGTACAAAGCGTAGTTCACCTTATAAGGTTTTCTCCAATTTGTTTATTTATCAAAGTTTGCTCCACCCTATCCATTATATTAAATACTTGACCACGGCCATACTTTAGAGTGAATCACACGTTCGTCCTTTACCATTCCTCATTTGCCAAAAGAAAATTTATGATTTAATGTACTTATTCTCAGAGGATTTATATAAAAGGCTCAACCCAAAAAAAGGTGAAAGATATTTTAAGATAGCTATAGATACAAATAAGAAAACTAATAGATGCATCAAAGACGAAGATTAGAAGATTCTAGTGGCAAGTGATGATATCAAAAATAGGTGAAGAAATTATTTTCATAAACTTTTTAACCAAAGTATAGGTACTAATATTAGCTTAAGAGAGCTCACCAACTCAAAGGAGTATATAAACCATAATTTCTAGGGACTTATTTAAAAGAATAAATTCAAAGAGAAACGGGGTAAACCAGTAAGACTAGACAATATTGCTATAGAAGTATACAAAATCCTAAGCAAGATAGGGTCACTTAGCTTATAAGATTATTTAATGAAATATAAGGAACCAAAAGATATATGAGGAATGAAAGAAGAGTATAGTTATACTCATATAAAAGAATAAATGAGACATTTAAAAAGTGTGCAAATTATCAAGATATTAAGTTGATAAGCCATATTATGAAACTATGAAAAAGAATTATTAAACATAGGTTGAGACAAATATCTAGTACAACAAAGAACCAATTTAAATTAATGCGAGGGGGTTCTATTATTGAGGTTATTCACTTACTGAGACATCTTATGGAATATTCTAGAGAAAAAAAATCCTTCAATGATATTTGTCAATCTATAAAAAACTTATCATAGGGTGTCAAGAGATATTCTTTGAAAAACCTTGAAAAAGACAAATATCTCATTTACATACATCAAACTTATAAGAGACATGTATGTTGGTATACAAACATGTGTGAGGACCCATGAAGGAATGATAGATTTCTATGAGTTAATATTGAATTACATTAAGGATCAACTTTAAGTCCATATTTATTTATGTTGGTTATTGACGAGTTAACAAAATATATTAAAGATAAAGTACCTTGGTATACGTTATCCATGAATAATCTTATGTTAGTGGATGAGTCTAAAGAAAAAGTAAATAAAAAATTGAAGCTATAAAAAGAAACATTAGAAAGTAAAGACTTTTGACTTATTACAATAAAGATTGAGTTTATGGAATGAAAGTTTAAACATTTGGTTAACTCTGATGAACCAAGGGACAATTTTTCATAAGGAAAATTTGAAATATTAAGGGTAGTTTTTCAAAATGATAAAAAATTGATGCAAATGTTATGCATAGAATTAATAAAGGTTGGTTAAAATGGGGGTATTCATTATGTATTCTATGCGATAAGAAGATACCATTAAATTTGAAAGGTAAATATTTTAGAGTAGCTGTTAGACCTACTTGTTTTATGGTTTTGAGTGTTACGAAGATAATTATTAATATGTATAAAATATATTCGTGGCTGAAATGAAGATCTTGAAATGGATATATGGTTTCAAAAGAAAGGCCATATACATTAAGGTTATCAAAAACAAATTGAGAGTGATACCGTTAGTTGATAAAGTGAGAAATAATTGTGTAAAATGGTTTGGACATATAGAAAGACAATCAAAGGAAGCTCCGGTAACAAGGTATGAGAAACTATATAGTAAAATATTAAAGAAGAGAAAGACCATAAAAGTGTTGGAAGAAAAAAATAAAGAACGACCAACTTATGTTAGGTTAACGATTAGCATGATACATAATCGAGTTCTAGGAAAATAAAGAATCCATCTAGTTAATCCCATCTAGTATGGGAAAAGGTTAACTAATCCCATCTAGTGTGGAAAAAGGCTAAGTTGTTGTTGTTGTTACGTATAACACTTTGAATACTAAAACATCGATGACAAACCTGTAAACTGAATCATCTCCCTTAGATTATAATGGCTCCAATTTGATTTTTGTACACAAACAGTCCAATACTTGTACATGATCCATTAATCCCACTAGTCTCATCCATGTCGTAAATGTGCTCAAGCATCAAGCCTATCCGGACAATATGCAACACGGGGAGACTACACCACAGATGAATTATTATTTTAAGCACCTTACCAGTTACTTTTTGTATAGTTACAACATTATTTATAGTAAATGGACAATATAAGTTTGTCGGATGAAAATAAGTATTTTAGTCAGTTTTATAGAATGCCATTATCTCTAAAATAAAGTTCCTTTCTAAAAATATATCAAGAAGCTTACTGAAGACATGGTTGATAATGTGACGAAGTTTCGAGCATTGTTTAGGCTAAGTTGACAAAGACCTATGGAGTATGTTTAAAAATTTTATAGGTTTCTTCTTTTGTTAAGTCATATTCAATTTAAGAAACCTAGCTGCTTTATTTTGGATTTCTCTTCTATAAATGCCAAAGATCATGAGATGAGTTACGATGAGAGAGTTGCGTTTAGGATGTGAGGATCTTCCTAATGTAATTCATCTTCGGTTGCTGATGTTCATAGAACAAAATATATTCTCCTTTTATCATGAGATTTTTGCTAATTGCTGAACCATCTTAAATTGAGTGTGTTCGGTTCTTATCTTTTTCCCGGCCGGCACTTTAGATTGTATTCTTGCAGTTTTTCATTCTCTTGCTTTCTACATAAAGGACCATCATTTTCATATTAACATGACGGGTAACTCTTCCCTTTAAAGTGCATAATGATGAACTTCTATGTGCTTCTTCTCCATAGTGCACCTCCTTCATAATAAATTCCATACGGCCATTTCAAAATATGCATCAAAGTTAAGGAGTTATTTCACATGAGGATATCCTTCCTCAAGTTTCAAATTTACCAAAAATTGTCAGTTGTGGCCAATGAAGGGAAAGCCCTAGCAACGTAATTAATCCATCTTTCAATCAGTTTTACCTTGAGTTTGATTGCCTGAAACTTAATGAGAGAAAGAAATTAACAACAAATGGTCCTATCGATATTCGCTACATCACCAGCATCCTAGACAGCCATTCTGTTAATACAGAAAAATGAAGGAGTTGATCACCTACTGAAGGCCTTGGTTTCTTTTAAAATTAAACCTAAGCATGCACCAGTGACCCACAGAAAATATTCACTAATTCTTACACATAAAGAAAGGAACTTAATTGAGACCTAAGATATTGATGAAGTTTTATAACAACGAGACTCCCTTAGACCCCTTAGTATATGGTAAGACATCAACATAAAACTCACAGACACCATGATGATGGATTGAATATTTATACTAGTTGAGGAAGCCATCCATAAAGAGTTTTTCTAATTTTTAACTTTGAGAACCTACTTTTCGACTACACAAATTATGAGCATTGCTTTGGGGCGTCGCTGCCTAGCGACGCGCTGTAGAGTCCGAACGTAAGAAAAAGTAAGCAAAGGCCACTACATTTTCGCCTTGATGTAATGAATCAATTTCAGAGAGGGTTTCTCACATCATGGACGGGTGTGGGTAAAGAAGTTAGTCCCACTACATTGCCGCCCGAATGTAGTGAATAAATTACAGAGATGGTCTCTGCATTTTCAATATGGACGGATGCGGGGGATAAGAAAGTTAGTCCTATATAATAAGATTTGTATTAGTTGTTGGAATATCGGAATATTATCCCATAAGCTAATGGAGGTGGTAAATACTATGATTCAGAGAAAGATCTATGTTTACAAGAGACAAAGTGGGTTGGAGAAAAAACAAGGGAGATTGAGGACTCAGGTTTTAAATTATAGCACTCAGGTAAGGAAAAGGCTTGAAGCGGAGTTGGTATTATTATAAATAAAGATTTAAAGGATAGTATAGTAGACATACAACGATATAGTGACTGAATCATGACATTGAAATTAGTATTAGGAGCAAAGGTTTTGAATATAGTTTGTGTTTACGCACCCCAAGTAGGGCTAGAAGATAGTATAAAGACGGCTTTTTGGGAAGAGTTAGATAAGGTGACTCAAAGAATTCTACAAAAGGAGATGATTTGTTTAGGAGGCGACTTAAATGAACATGTCCATAAAGAGGCATTAGGATATCAAGGTATTTGTGGAAACTTTGGTTTTGAGCATATAAATGAGTAAGGTAGAGAGATTTTAAATTTTGCTATGGCATTTGATCTCTTTATAGTCAATACAATCTTCAAAAAACAAGATGAACATTTAATTACTTATAAGAGTAGCTTATCATAAACACAAACTGATTATATTATTTGTAGAAGAAAAGATAGAGCGTGTTGTAAAGATTGCAAGGTAATTCCATGAGAAAGCTTAACCACCAAACATTGACATTTAGTTATGGATTTACAAATAAAAAAATGGACAAAGAAGAAAAGAGTGTATCAAGCTATTCAGACTAAATGGTGGAACCTCAAAAGTGAGAAAGAAGATATATTTAAACAAAAAGTCCTTTAAAGAGATGCTTGGAATTATGTTGATACACCTTGTGATATGTGGAACAATATCGCTATACATATTAGGAAAGTGACAAAAGAGGTGTTAGGTGAATCTAAGGGGGGTGTATCGGTACAAAAAGAAGCTTGGTGGTGGAGTGAAGTAGTGCAAAATAAAATCAAGGCAAAGAGGGCATGTTACAAATTACATTATGCTAAGAAAATTAGTGAAACTTTAGAAACTTATAAGAAAGCAAAGAATGAAGCGAAAAATACCGCTAGTGAAGCAAAAGATAAAATTTGGAAGGATTTATATAAAAAACTCAACTCAAAAGAGGGTGAAAAAGATATTTTAGGATAACTAAGGCTAAAAATAAGAAAACTAAATATCTTAATTTTGTTAGATGCATCAAAGACGAGGATGAAAAAATTCTAGTGGCAAATGATGATATAATAAATAGATGAAAAAACTATTTTTATAAGCTTTTTAATGAAAATAAAGATGTTAGTATTAGTTTAATAGAGTTAGCCAAATCAGAAAAGTATATAAACCACAATTTTTACAGACATATTCAAAAGAATGAAGTCAAAAAGCGAGTTAAAGACCCTTCTCTCGCTCCATGAGATCTCAACTTTCCATAAGTTGATCAAAAAAGCATCCCTTTTCGAAACAAACTTGAAAAAAGGGATATACGATCACCTATGGAAAGGAAGTGCCATTTCTAAAACTCGCTTGGAGAAGCCCATCACTTATGGGCTACCCACGATGGATAAAGGGGCAAAGCCCCATAAAATCGCCAATGTCCGGGTGGATCCAAGCGTGGCAGGCACTTCCAAAAATTTCGAAAAACTAGAAAACAAAAGGGAGCGAACCTTTCAAAAACCGGTTGAAAAACAGGAGTACACTCCGCTGGGGCAACCAAGGATTTGTGGTTGAAGGCCAAGAAGATAAAGTATATAGGTTGAGAAAATCCCTATATGGCCTGAAATAGTCACCTCGCCAATGGTATTTGACTTTTCAAAATGTCATTATAGAACTTGGGTTTGTGACCAATAAACTTGATCAATGTGTATATGTCTGGAACAGTAGGAGCCACTTTGTCATCTTATCATTATATGTAGATGACATTGTTGACTAGAAATGATAACGAGATGATTGTCAAAACCAAGTCATGGTTGAACTCCAAGTTTGAAATGAAGGATATGGGGGAAGCATCCTATATCCTGAGAATAAAGATCTCTCGAGATAGAGAATCTCGACTCTTATGCCTGAGTTAGGAGAGAGATATTGACTATATCCTCAAGAAGTTCAAAATAGGTGAATGCAAGTTTGCTAATACACTTGTTGCAAAAGGGGTCAAATTAAGTAAGGTTGATTGTCCCGGTGAAGGAGACGATAAGCCTAATGTTCTTTATACACAAGTTGTGGGTAGCTTGATGTATGCTATGTTGTGTACAAGACCTTATATCAGCTTTATTGTTGGTCTTGTAAGTAGATATCAAAGTAATCCTAGTTGGCAGTACTAGGTAGATGTGAAAATGATTTTAAGATATCTGAAAGGAACAAAAGACTTGAAACTATATTTTCAAGCAGATGAGCTGAAAGTGGTAGGATACTCAAATGCTGACTTTGCTAGGAGCAAAGATGACAACAAATCAATCTCGAGTCAAATATTCTTATTTGGAGGTGGTGTTGTTTGTTGGGCATGCAAGAAACAGGATTGATGTTCCTTATGCACAAGCTGTGGGTAGCTTGATGTATGCCATGTTGTGTACAAAACCTGATATCAGCTTTGCTGTTGGTCTTGTAAGTAGATATCAAAGTAATCCTGGTTGACAGCACTGGGTAGTTGTGAAAAGGATTTTAAGATATTTGAAAGAAACAAAAGACTTGAAATTGTGTTTTCAAGCAGATGAGCTGAAAGTGGTAGGATACTCAAACGCTGACTTTGCTGGGAGCAAAGATGACAACAACTAAACCTCGGGTCAAATATTCTTATTTGGAGGTGGTGTTGTTTGTTGGGCATGCAAGAAACATAGTTGTGTAGCATTGCATACACAGGAAGTTAAGTATGTAGCTTGTTGTATGGCTGCAACGAGTGTTGTCTGGATAAGCCGCTTCATAAGAGATTTGAAGTTGGAAATAACCGATGAGTCAATTGTTATTTACTATGATAACAATACAGGAATTACTCTTATCAAGAGTGGAGTTGATTGCTCAAAAAGCAAGCATATAATTGTGAAATACCACTATGTTCATGATATGGTTATGAGAAAGGAAATATCCATCTCATATATGCCAACAAATGATATGTTGGCAAACCCCTTGACAAAAGGCATAACAGAGAAACTTTTCTCAAAAATGTTACAAACATGAGTGTGAGGTATGTTTGATTGTTGTGTAGGGAAATAACCACACAACGGATAAAAGAGTTGTATAGGTAAACAACCATAAAACGGATAAATTGTTGTGAAGGGAAATAACTAAACAACGAGTATTGATTGCAGTAGCAATCATGAAAAGATAGTACTAGGTAAAACCATGCAAAAGTGGGAGGAAACCAATATGTTTGTACACTTAGCTCAAATGGTCAAGTGGGAGATGATGTGTTGTGGCCATTCTCGACTATGCAGCATAGGTAACGGCTGGAACCCTCACCGTTACCTGTATCTTGGATAGGGAAGGATCATAACAGCCAGAAGATGTTACCGGGATTTGCAGTAACACTTTGGATAATAACGCTCTAGATGAGGAAAGTTGCAGGAGAAAAATCCGAGAAGAGGGAAGCCGCAGGAGGAAAATTTGGAAAGAGGGGGGAGCATGCTGCTCTATAAATAGAGCAGCGAATACAGGAAAACATACTGGAAAAAATACAGAGAATACTGTAAAAAAGAAAAATCAAACTGAGAAGGCCTTCTCCTGAGAAACCCCTGTGTGGAAACCTCAAACAAATCCAAAAACCAACATTCCGCTGCATACTCTTCAGGAACTTTCAGAAACCGGAACCAGGCGAACAGAAGTTGAGGCTGGAGGTGAACAGAAGCTTGTGGCCTGAAACAACCAACAATATATCCAACCTTTCAATCAGATTTTTCTTTTGACAGCTATATCCATTCTCTCTCTCTCTCTCTCTCTCTCTCTCTCTCTCTCTCTCTCTCTCTATATATATATATATATATATATATATATATATATATATATATATATATAATAATCTTGGATCCCCACATCATTTCCTAGGCATTTCTGCAAGTTAATGCCACATTATAGTTGCTTGTAGATTACTCTGTTGATGCATGAAATATGGTGGATGCAGTGGGAGATTGCTTCTTCGTTGCTGTTCCTGATGTCGCGAGAACCTCATTCACATGTGCCGGTCATGTTGGGGAGTTCACACCGCTACTCCTTGACCGATTCAACTCCAGTTACATTGGCCTTAGATTTACGACATGTTTTTTGGTTATCGTTTTACAATAGTCATTCACATGTATTTCTGTTCAAATTAATGCTTCACATAGTGAGAAATCTTTAGACATAGAGTGGGGCTAGCAACTAGTAGGAGGCAGGCTGGCCCTGGACCGACATAGCAACAGCAGGACATGGACCATTACACCGACCCCATTCATGATAGGCTCATTGGTGGGCTAAGGTATGCCAGCACGCAATGCCCAGACAGATCATTTCTAGGATTAAATTGATTTTATTCAGAGTTTGGTGGTTGTTGGTCATGGTCACTACCAGTTTTCTCACAATCGAGAAGTGGCTCATAATATGATACAAAATAGAGCATATATACATATATATATATATATATAATATTTATGTATATAATATAATACATAATATGATGTAGTGCATAATCTTATACAAATATTTTTATTGTTCGATTTTTAGGAAGAATAGTAAAGATTTGAATTAAAAATAACATGATTTGAGTCAGCTGATTCTCTTAATTGTATTTAAATTCTCTTAATCATTTCTAAAATGATCTGAAAACTGATTCAGACATTGGTTGGTGTAATTAATATATGGTTTGTAGGAAGGGACGCACATCATTTGCTTCGTAGATGTTGACATGATCTGATAATTGGATATGGACGGGTCATGTTGGAAGCCTATCAAAACTATTAATCATGACAAAAATCATTAATTAAAGACAAGCCCCACTTGATATCCTTGTGTCTTCCCTTTTTGGGAGCAGCCCCATTAAAGGTATCAGTTTCATCTTCTCGGTTGTGTTTGTGTCGTATCATTCCGTGTTCATACCCATAGCAAGTCAACCTGAGCACGACCCAAATCTTTATATATATGTTCCTTCTGAGTCGTGTGGATGTGGGATTTTCATGTTGGATTTTATACCACGTACACGTTCATGCTTGAGGTCGTCTTTGTATTGTGTGATTCATTAATTATCTGTTATTCTTAAAACAGGTCAACCAGAATAAGATCCAAATTTCATTCTTTAACTTTGGGGTGTTCATGTCAGTGGTTTTTGAAGATCATGAGCTGAATACTGGTGGCCTGCATTTGGCTCCGGCCTCACCATTCACCCAAAAAAAAGTACATACTTCCACTAAGAAATGTGCATTGCCATCTTATATTCTTAATTAATACATGATGCAAATTTATATTTAAACTCTCAAAGAAACACACCACACATTTATATTTAACACATAAATGTGCATTTCCATTTTGTGTGTGTGTGCGTTTGCGTGTCTTCTGTGTTATGCGAGTTGTGCAAATATGCAAGTCAGCTTTACTCCATTAGGCAGCGAGTTTATCCTTCACAATGGGTCCTGTCATGCACGTATGGGCTTATACCTTCATCATATCAAACCAGAGAATTTAGGCCTTAAGTCAGCTTAATAAAAGGACAAATAGGTGGCTGTTTATTAGTTCTAATTCAAATCAGTGTTCCCCATCAATAAATTCATGATTGTTCTTTTCCATTCTAACTATTGGAACTTTATCTTAAACACATTTAGAAGGAAATATTCAAATTGAATAAGATGTGTTCTCTCTTGCATTATTTCAGTTTATGAGGCTTTAAGCAACTGCCCTTCTCTTCAAATAATCCATATTTTCCCAGGCATGATACCAACTTATTATATGGTTTTTTTCCCTATAAAAGCTGTCTCCACAAAAGGAATAGTTACATTGCAATGAAGGAAATTTATTTTTATGTTACTAGCCTTTTTTTTTTTGAAGTAGCATGGGGATGATGAGGTCATATGCATGAAAATATCCTGGCATCATGCTTCAAACAAATGGAGAAGTATATATTCATAATCAACAAGATATGTTAAATATTAGTATGATTTTTTGCTGTTGCATTATTTACGAGTTTGTGACACTCAGGACGATTGCTGTTTTTCCAAATCAGCCTCATTTTCCCATACATGTTACCAATTTAGTATGATTTTTCTAGTAAAGCTCTACCCACAAGAATAATATTAATTACATTGCATGTAAGAAATTAAGGGAATATCTTTCATGTAAATGGCCTATGATTAATTTGTTAACATGTCATATGTGATCTTACGTATGCATTTCAGACTACCGAAACCAAGCCTTCTCATGAACCAAGCCGACGGCTCGATGAAATTTTAGTCACTACTGTGGTCTAGCTTGTTCATATCAGCATTTTACTAAAAAGAATCAAGATCATGTTTAGCATTTCCTCACAAAGACTTCTTCTCCATTTTCTAAAGTGTTTGCTATCTAATTTATCACTTCTTTTAACCAAAACATTATTCAGCTCTTGAAATGTCCAATTGTTGGAATAAAAAAAACTCTTCATATTTAACTGCTGAAAATAGTATTTTTTCGGAACCACCAGAAAAAACAGGATTTGTACTAGTATGTGGCTCAAGAATCCGATCATGTTGGTTCTTCCTCCAACTAGTGTGAAGAGGTCGTAGAATTGCCGCATATAAAATTGATGTCTATCAAATGTTTATGCTCTTTTGTGATGGAAGTCAAATATTTTACATGTGCTAATCATTAATGCACCGGGCAAACATTAAGTTCCATTTTCTTGTTTAATTTAAAAAATTTCTCTCTTTTTTGACAATAAGAGAATCATGATATCTAAGTTAGAAACTATATTTAAAAACTTAATGCATATAAAAGATACCAAACCGAAACCACAACTAAGTCTTATCCCATTATTGGAGTCATATCAACTTTTGCACCAATTACATAATCCCAGCTCGACCAACACATATCCAATCCAGCTAACATATCTAATCCTCGGGATATCATCATCACATCTTCTCTCTCTCTCTCTGTATATATGTATATATATATATATATATATATATATATATATATATATATATATATATATATATATATACATATATACATATATACATATATACATATATATATGTATATATGTATATATGTATATATGTATATATATATATATATATATATATATATATATATATGTATATATGTATATATGTATATATGTATATATGTATATATGTATATATATGTATATATGTATACGTATATATGTATGTATATATGTATATATGTATATATTTATATATATATATATATGTATGTATATATGTATATATATATGTATGTATATATGTGTGTGTGCGTGTGTATACATAAATACATACAACATATACACATATTTGTGTGCGTACCTGTGTGTGTGTGATTTTAAATTAGGTGTTAGAATTTGATGCTAGGAAATTAAGGGCATTTACTGAACAAATAAAAGTAGTAAACAAAGGATGGATGCTGAACAAAAAATAATGTATATATCGTAAACCACTTTGGAGTTCCGCTTACAATATCATGTCTTATTTCATCCCCTTATGCTCATCCTTGCTTGTGCTTGCAGACAGTCATGACTTTCCCGGCTAGGTGGCTCATTCAAAAGGACATCCAAATAGAAAGTTGCGGGTTCAATACGGGCCGGTGTCATGTCTGCTAGGCGTATGCCTATCCATGGCTTCTCCCCAATGGCGTCTGTGCGCACTGTACACACTGACAATTCAATATTTTATAGTGCACGTTGACTGAATCATGCATGCATGTCTCTATGCACAAATTCTTCTAGGGTGTAATACAAATATAATCTACTATAGGCACTGAAAGATTAAAGAAGAAACATTTTTTTGAGAAAGCCCGTACTCTTTTTGAGAAACATTCTTTCGGATGACCAAATAAATCAATTATCTTGCTTGTTATACTCTGAATCAATTAAGCAAAAAATTGCAGATCATCATAATCATCATTTTAGTTTTGTACCTGTTGCCACCAAGAGTGATGACTAAGTTCTATGGAGACTCAGTTGTTCCTCTCTCTTCGAGGCCTTTAAACATCTGTCACGTGTCCTACATTTTTCGAGATCAACCATACCTACAATTCATTTTCTTTGATAGAAAAGACAAGCTTATGAAAAGCACAAAGAAATACATCAAATAGAAACCCTCAAAATTTTCTACAAACTGAACAACATCCAATACAAAGTTAAACATATACAAGCTAACTTCAAAAGCTTGCAATGTAATGTTCTTTAAGATAGGGCCTCTACTTTTGACTGGTGTGGCTATTCAATTAGTAAGCATATTTTGTAAATACATGCCATGAACTTTCATTTAAGCAATTCAATTTCATTCAAACAATATCAAGGCATTATTATATGGCATTGCTTGAAAGAAAATTAGGCATAAATTAGTGTTCATGATAAATGATGAAGAATCAGGTTTTTCTTGGTGATCATGATCCTTGAAGTTTGAGAATTTTGAATCGGCAGCACCGTCTTATCTTTGGCAAGTTTATCAACAAATTTAAAGCTCTCAGTGTCCATTACCATGAACTTCATTTTATTCTTATAGGTAAATGTTAAAGAGGGTGACGTTGTTAAGCACGATACATCGCTCTGAGACACGCCCCCATCAATAGCATCCAAACATACTTACGTATATGAAGCAAGTTTGTGAAACTTTCATGCTTTTGTCTCTATCACATACATATATTTTGAAACACTTAGAACTTCATTTATGTTACCAAAAGCTTCCAATGACGAAATTCAGCATTAGAGACAAGATAGTATTTGTCTATTAGCACAATTAAAATCATCAATAACTATAAACTATTGAAAAAGATTCACCAAACTTGTCAAAAATGTAAATGTTGTATGGTGCTTATTGTTGACATGTGCAAAAGATGTCTGTGATAGTTCGAAGATATTAAAGGGTTGACATATTTATTACATGTACAAAAGATATTTGTAACAGAACTTAAGATATTGAGAATAGTGTGACACCAAAGACCAAATGTAGCTATAAAAATATTATTAGCACAAAAGTCACACTTACTCAAATTTGAATACAAATGAGAGAGATTTTCTTGAGGTCAGTGAGAGGGCGCAACAATTTGGATGAACACCAAGGTCTGAAAAGTATTGAAAAATGCAATAAAACATGATAATATTGCTTTAGAGTAAAACATTAATACTATACATTATAGGGCAAAATAAAGACTAAAATCCTATGTGGTGACCCCTCTCATTGTTGGAGAGGCTTAGTGCTAGATTGGCTTTGGCACTCTGAATTGCATGTTTGAGAATCCTTATAATATAGTAAGATAATTATTGGCTAGTAGCACAGAGAGCAGCAGCTCACCTGGCTAGGGGCTTAATTCACAAGTTGAAAGTCATCATTTTGATACCCGGATTCTCCAGCTAGATGCACACCCCAAGTGTTGATATCTTGGCCTTCAACTTGTGAGTTGAGCCCATAGTCAGTGAACTATTGCTCGTTGTGATATTTGGCACTATATCCTATGCATGATAAAAGAGCAATCAATGTTTACAAGATGTACATCATCTATTTAAGTCAAATATCCTCTCTACTGGTATAAATTGGACTTTTTGTGACCAATAACAGAATAACTCCAGTTGTTTAATTTGCCTGAATATATCAAAAAATAATTTTGTGGGATTAACCATCAAAAATAGAAATTCATGCTCTTATCTTTACTTTATCATTTATTGGCGTTACATCAACTTTATAGTAATAACCTCATTACGAATCTCCTCTCTTCCTCAATATGTATACTTTTGCAACGGACATCTTCTACTTGCATGGTTGGTGACTACAAATACTTGACACTATAATGCATACACAATAAGTTAGACTAATTTGGTTAATCCTTCTAAACTATTTCCAATTTTGACATTTTTAGCAAGCTAGTAGACAAACAATTTATTAAGCTTGCCGCTTTTCCGAAAGTTCATTTGGACGCTATCACCATGAACAAGGCTGTGGGTGGTGTATAATGCTTTTCCATGTCACGGCCTTTATCGTTTACCTATAAGAAGAAAGAGAATTTTGTGCTAATGGACACAAAATTTTGAGCTTTTACTATAGAAATATCAAAGATAAAGCGGTGTGTCATATTGTGCTCTCAAAATCTCTCATTACTTGGATCATTATCACTAACCAAAACTTTGTTGTACACCAAAGTCTCACTTCATTAGGCTTTGAAAAGAGTGGATCCATACGAGAGGCAGGTTTGTTGAATAGAATTTGCTAGACACTATATATATAAAGGAGAGAGAGAGAGAGAGAGCTAAATCCATAATGTCTTTAATTGCATAAAAAGCTTAAACAATCTTTGATATTAATGGTAGAGATTTGAATTACTTTGAATTTAATATATATAGTGTACTACATGCATGGTACAATAAGTACTTTTGATTTAAATTTCTAACATTGATCTCAAAGTTCAAATGTGGAAATGTTTAAGCATTTCTATGTACTTAAGAATATTATGTATTTAACTCTATCTTTCTCTTTATAGAGAAAGAAAGAAACTAGGAGATGCTAGACACATTCTCATATCATAATCTACTAGTCAATTTGTACCATCCGTGCGATCACACTGACGGTGCAAATTGATTTGCCCATCAACATCAATATGAGGTTCGAGACCATTTAATGCATGTAGTTTGGGATGGGTGTTTTGATGACCACCATCCTATTGATTGCATAGACAGTAATAATGAGTAATGCCTAGCATGGGAGGCCATCTAGGAGCTCATACTCTCTAATACTTTATTGTTTCTTTTATACAAAAAATAAAGCACTTCGCTAATGGTACCATATAAATTGTACATGATATTATTGCTTCTTTTATATTAAATATAATTTTCTTTTTCCAAAAAAAATAGATGTAAGGGTAGGATCCTAAGATTGCAATTTGATCCAGGATCCTCTATCCTAGGAACCTCAATTGACAATATTGGATGTTAGGGTATTCTAAAATACCCACTTCATCAATCTTTCTTCTTTCATGTGATCCATAACCGTTGGATGCTGTCCTATATCCACCTGTCTAGAAATAGAATTTGTTGTTTTTCGAGCACTAGATGATTACTACATGATAATAGTGTCTTATCTATGGATAAGTTGATTGTGACGATGAAAATCAAAGTATCCATTTTGACATTGTATTAATCACTAAAAGAACAAGTAATTGTGATGGTCTATTGCATGAGAAAAGCCATGTATCATCCACAATGATTAGGTCTTGTATCATCTACAGTGAGCCAGAGTAAAGCTTGTCATTAATGGTGTGATCGCGATTGTAAACCAAATAACATACAAAGATAAACTGGTATATGTCCAGTGGCGGATCCAGAAACTCATTTAGAGTGGGGTGGACTCTACAAGTTTTCAATTTTTTTTAGAAATTTCAAAGAAAAATGTAAGCTTTCAGAATTTCGGGTGAGGTGGTTGTCCCACGATGTAGATCTGCCGCTGCGTATGTCCCATTCATGAGCCTCAGTGACACTCCCTTCTGTTGTGAATATTGGGAGCATGCATATGCAAAAAACATAAGTAAATAGTTCATATAAAGTATATATAAGTCTCCCCTTGGTTCCTTTTTCCAAGTAATTTTGACACTGTGCTACTTCATGATCAGCTTCTCTTCATAAGACTACTAGATGCTCTCTCTCTCTCTCTCTCTCTCTCTCTCTCTCTCTCTCTCTCTCTCTCTCTCTCTCTCTCTCTCTCTCTCTCTCTCTCTCTCTCTCTAAATAAATAAATAAATATATATATATATATATATATATATATATATATATATATATATGCTTTTCTAGCATATTTGATTCCTCTTGTCTCTTGCAATTTTGGTCTCCATTAACTCCCTTATAGACCAATGTGACCGAGGAATCCAGCAATTCTTCTAAGGTGACCATAACATCATTTATTTTATAGCCCACAATCCTAAGAGTCGGACTTTTGAAATAGTCTCTCGAATGGTTTAGGATGAGGTGAACTATGTATTATAGCCCATGAATCCAAGCATATACAATAAGCTTTACTTTAATTTTTGAAATTTCGAGGCTTAATGTAGATCCGCCGCTAACTCTGACCTATTTTGTAGCGTACGAGTTTAATCAATTTGTGTGAAGTGTGGGTTCACCAAACTTGAATATAGATCAATCACTGGCTAATACATCATTACCAATGATTTTACCTTCAATTATATGTTAACAAAACATTGGGAACTGTTGAATAAGAAATAGAATACAACAAAGCATGAAGGTGAAAGAGAATTTTGAATAAACAATTCTTCATGTTCTTTTCATTCTTATTTGAGAAGAATGGTCTTTCTGAAAAAGAAATTATTTTTAATCTTTCAGTGAGCTGACATGCATGCCCTCTTCAGTCAATACGTACAAAATAAGATATTGCACTATCAGTATCAATATCCATATGAGTGAGGGCATTAGATATATACAATACTACTTTGAGCATAGTAATGATCCTTATTATTCTATTCAACAGACATCTACACCCCCCTCATATCGAACTCATGACCTCGAGTTTCCTTATGAGTCAACCTCCTAAGTTGGCTTGCTCTTTGGAAGAATACTGGCCTAGTTTATCAACCCAACTCATAGTTTTCTTCTCATTCTTGCTAGAGTTTGGTATGATGTGTGATTCACTCGTATAAACTTCTGACCCTAAAGCCTGTGACTGCACCAAACCATCACAAAGATCCATTCAATGAGCACGCGGAACCTTAGCTCATCCAGCAGGGTGGTGAGTTCGACTCCTTGGGCATGCATGAGTGTGTGTGTGTTTTAGGCCGGTCATAACCCAAAGGAGAGAGAGAGAGATCCATTCAATGAAGATTGAGGAATCAACCCATTGAGTTATTCACTCAGTTAGAGGCAGTGGATCTAGAAAATCTTTTATGGCAAGACGAATAGCCTTGGTTTCGGGTGGGGTGAATTGTATTATAGCTCATGGTTCTCATCGTGAGCTATATAGACTTTAAGTTGATTTTTGAACTTTCCAGTAGAGCGAAAACATCCTACCTCGGCTCAATATCGATCCACCACTGTCAAGCATGCAGGCAATCCGTTCGCAACAACTACAACATAAAGAAAGGCCATAAAAGGGTTGGCATATTAGTGTTGAATAAGAAAATAGATGTTGTCAGGGGAACTTCAAAGGTTGTCAGCATCTTTCTTTTATTTTCTCATTTTGCCACTACTTGTATTGTTTAGATTAAATGTGAATAATTTAGCTTACTAACACCAAAAACCTAGAATCCGTCAGGCGCATGCTTGTGAAGTTTTACCTCACATGGCAACTAGGGCCTATGGCGGGCAATTTTTTGTAAGTATTCTCAAAAATGTTTTGTGATGATGATATCCAAAGACCATATGTAACAACATGTGATATTCTTAAAGAATGCTTTTCAGTTCACTGTCATATCCGCAATATATATATATATATATAGAGAGAGAGAGAGATACATACATATATATATATATATATATGGGAAAAGCAAGTACTTGGTAACGGGTTGGGGCAGGATTAACCCTAAAGCTAACACCCACCACCCCTATACACCACATTAAGTAAAACCCGTCCTGCCCCTTCGTGGGAGTGGAGCAGGTTGGGTATTGTCAGGCCAGTGGATTGAACCAGGATGGTACTTGCAGGCCCACTGGAAATTGTTACCTCTCTCAATTCTTCACTTGTTTTTTTTTTGTTACAAGAGGAGGCTGATGCCTAAGACCCACACCCACACATGCACCCTCAGGGAGTCGGAACTCCCCACCAGCAACAACGGGACTAGAGCTTCTAGTCCTGCCGTTGAACTAATGCTCTTGGTGTATTTTTCACATATTTTATCTCCAAAATTTCTTAAAGTTTCTTTAAAAGGGCTTTTGTCAACGTCTCTCTCTTCTCTCCTCTCTTCTTTTATTGGCAGGTAAAATAAAGAACTTATTAATTAAGGCAAATTAAGATGTTGGACCAATTAGCAAGCTCAAAGTAGTTTTCAGCAAAAATATAAGCCACCCACCGTTAGCTCTGTGGCAGGGTGCTCTAGCACCGTTATTGCAAGTGGGGATTTCGACTCCGAGAGGGTGAATGTGTGGGTGTGTGGTAGGTTTCGGCCTACTCTTGTAACAAATATATGTATATATATATATAGATATATATATATATATATATATATATATATATATATATATAGATATATATGTATGTATATATATATATATATATATGTATGTATATATATATATATGTATATATATATATATATGTATATATATATACATATATGTATATATATATATATATATGTATATATATATATATATATATATGTATATATATATATATATATGTATATATATATGTATATATATATATATATATATATGTATATATATATATATATATATATATATATCCTTTTGTAAGACTTGATGCCATCCTCACCTTAACCTTGACTTATCACTGGCAGTATGTTCAGGGTTCCAAACTCAATGGTGGCAACTAGACACAGGAGTAGCACTAGTTGGGGCACTTGACCCAATGTCCATGTTCCCAAAGTCAGAAGTTGAATAGTTAGGGTGGTAATGTTAGACATGAAATGAAAACACAACACGAACAATACCCAAAATTATGTGCTTGTGTTCGCCCAAAGTAACATGATTACACACAGTACGACCCAAAACATCTGACTGATTCGGACATGACACAGAAACCTCCACAGACCCAAAAGTCTGGAATTTCATTAGCCCACATTGAAAAAAAGATGGGTTGTATTCGGGTTGACCTGCTTTGACGGGAATACAAAATGACATTACACGAACACAACAGCAAACACATGCGACCTTTACTACAACAAGCCTAGATTGCCTTGTGGGCTCCCAAGCCGAGCTGAACAACCAGCTCGTATCGGTGCCGGTCTTATCTCCCAAGTACCTAAACCTGCTGCCTGTACTAATTAGACTCAATTAGACTTGGTTCGATCAAAACCACAAACTGGGTGCAACCCATGTGCGACGTATAACTCATGCCCCATGTGATATAGTGACTGGCAGGACCACTTACAAGCTAGCCAAGAGCCTTTCTATTGGTCAACCAAGCCTGGTTGATCCAACCCAATCAGTCGCTCTAATGGCCTAATAATACATTGAAGTGTCAGTTCTGTTGCTCATTTTTTGCAGCTTTCTTCCTGGCCCGCATGAATCCATGGTCATCCTGTAGATGAAGGGAAAAATGCAATTAAAAACCCTAGAATAAGGGGGGAAAACTCAGTTTGATGGACTGTTAATAGAAAACCAAAAGCTCTTGATATGTTTTAGCACTTTACTAATAGGATTAATTATTTAATTACATAATAATCATCCAATTTTCTTTGTTAATGTGGGTTTCGGGCATATTCGTCGAGTCAAGCTGAAACCAGCTGCACAGTGTTCATATTGAGCTGGGTAAGCTTTGCCGAATCAAGCCGAGCTTAGAGTACCAAACAAACATGAATGAGTTCATCACAATCTGGACCAAATCGAGCCACGAGCAGCTCAGTTCATTTACCTGCATTAATACGTAATTAACCAACTTGCCTTTCATATCAAACGACCGACAGAGTTTTTTTTTTTTGGATGTTGAAATCAAGGAATTCAAATATTTTTATTTTATAATTTCTCAGTATTTTAATACGTAAAAGTGGCACTAAATCAATCGCAAAACTTTTGAGCAATATTAAATATTCCACGTACATGTTGTGCCATATCACATGGAGGGTCCGAATGTAGTATCATGATCACCTTAGGACCCAAATTGCTCCAATTACTCTTACTTCCTGTGACTTTGATCCATTTTGTCTATACTAGGACACAAGCTGCTTTATTTAACATGATTTGGAGTTTTCTTGGTACTATTAATTCTTATCAATTCATTCAAGAACTCAACTGCCCAACTTAATTTTCTCTAATTTTCTCTATTTTTAATATAAAAGAACTTGCAAGTCCTTAATTGAAAATTTTCTATGTAATTCTTCACAAACAATAAATCAAAATTATGAGTTCCAGTTGACGTGGGGTCAAATTGTTACCATGGTTAACAAACTCTTGTTGAGCTGGACGAGAGACAAGAGACGAGAGTTGAGGTTGATGTCCTTCCAAAATTTGCCAAGGAGTGAACAGTGGAAGGAAATCACTCAACCAGGTGGACACCTCTTCCTTTATTTAATTCGGGCTTCTTGTGTTCCACAAAAAATTGTGGTCTGATGAGATAGGTGGTAATTAGCAGAACCTTGCTTCAGGTCGGTTCATGGTTCCTTCTTCTTCTTTATTATTTTCATGAGGTTGGTTCTTGGTGTTTGCCATTTGGCATCCTATAGTACAGAAAACGGCAGGAGTTTGTGAATTCGTCGCTGTTTTTGCCGTCCTGGGTTGTGGCAAAATGTTAGTATATCAGTATGAAATAGTTACTATTATATCTTTTTGTGTCTGAGGTAATGTCTGTTTTTTTGTTTTTGTATAATCATTCGTAGTTCTGAGTTTTGAATTGGGGATTGCGTTTCTATCTTTAGTGTCTAAGTTATTAATTTAAGTAGGATTTTGTATGAGGATATTGTTTGATTAACCAAGCAGTTGATTTGGATAGAGACACTTTTGCGAGTTACTCCCTTGATATATGTGATTTCTGCGGCGAACAATGCTTCTTTCTGTCTAAGTTTATATTGTTCTTGTTCTTCATCTTTGTTTGATGCTTATCCGGGTTCTTTTCAAGTTAAGCATCATGTTCGTGGCCTTTTCATTCTCTTTTCTTTCTCAATTGGTTAGAGCTTTGACATGATATTGTTTTATGTGTAGCTTTTTGTTTGATTTCCTCTTCTTTCTAAAGGACCTTTTCTTATGTAGATTTTTGGATTTCCAGTCTTCTGCTTAAGACATCTCATTTAGGTGAGAAGAAATCTGTTACGAAACATGCATCGATGTGTTCCGGATTGGCTTATGGAGGAGACATCAAAACCTTTTCCAAGGTTTGTTCAACCCTCAAAGCATGAACGGTTTCCTCTGCATCAAAATAAAAGCGTCGAGTAAGAACCCACCTTCACTTTGCTTCCAGTGCTTCTCCTCAAGATATAGTTTTTCTTTTGGGGTGCCATCTTTTTGTACTTCAGTTTGACATCCTAGTTTATGATTAATTCTTTGTTTGGGTGGAAAAATTTGTGTTCTCTAGATTATAACATTTGTATTTTGGATTTTCATGATTGTGACGAAATTCTGCGAACCAGACAAGATCAAGAGCTTGTGGAATTGCTATGGAGAAATGGCCAAGTTGTTCTACAAGCCCAAAATCAGAAGAAACAATCAGTTGGAAATAACGAGTGGAAATCAAACATGATATTTGATCAATCGGCCAAGAACGAGTGCACGAGTGCGGAGAAAAGCGAACTCAGTTGGACTAACCAGAGTTCGGCTCCCGGAGAAGAGGCTGCGCCATGGCTTAATTGCACCCTAGATGATCCATTTGAAGACCTGTGTTCAAACTTCTTCGATGAAATTCCAGCCACCGATGTAGCTCAGGTTGACAGACCAAGCAAAGAGATCTCAGGAGGGGAAAGAAGTCCAAAACAGCTTTGTGTTGCGGATGATTTGAACAAGAGTCAGGAGTCCAAATTTGGGAATCCGTCCATGAATAATTTAAACAGGTCACAGTTTGGTTCTTCACAATCATCTGTTTTGGGCTTCACGGGAAGCCTTATTGGAAGTCAATCTGCACCAGTGATGCCACCTCCCAAAGGACAAGTCATGTCACATCCAAAGACATCAACTTCGCATCTGGATATCATCAAAACGGCAAACTTTTCACATTTTTCTCGGCCCACAGTGACTTGTGCCACTGACTTGAAGCTAAATGGTGAAGCTCTCCGCGACAACGACAATTCGAAGAATCTTGTTGGAAAATTTCTTGGTGAGCCATCAGCTACTACTGCAGTTGGACCAAACAATCGCGAGATTCATCAGAATCAGATGCAGGCAAATCCACCTCCGATTTCTGCCAAATCAACCGCTAGCGATTCGCTTACAGCAAGAACTCCTCCTCAAGGCTTATTAACAACCACAGGTGAGAAAGGTCATGTAGCTGGTGATCCACCTGAACGAGATTCATCCTCAGGTGCATCTGGCAGCACCAATGGGAAGTTTGACAAGAAAACCTCTAATAGCCGTAAAAGAAAAAACAGGGATATCGAAGAATCAGATTGCCAGAGCGAGGTTAGTGACTTGAACGATTTTCACACAATTGTAAGTTTCCCGGAGAGTTTCATTGTGTTTTCACAAGAACACATGATGTAGCTTTTGTTATACATATATTCTACAGTAGTGTTGTCCTGTTTCCTAGTTAATCTGTACTCCTTCCTTGTAGATTTTGCATTCCTTCCCTGTCCTTTTCTATTCTTGCGTGTAGGTTCATTCTTTTTTATCAAGAACAAAGATGGGCTCCTTTCTCTTTCGAATATTGATCTGTAAATTATTGTCACTGATATCGGTACTGTGAAAACTATAGGATCAAATATAGCTGAAAATTCATTTTGTTTTAGTTCACAAGATAGAAGTAATGACCCCGGGAAATTTTTTTTGTTTCATTTAGCAACAGAGAAGGAAAGCGCCTTTCTATATTAAGACAAAATGCTTAAGAAATGGCTTTAGTAATATTTCTGGCCAAATTAGGATGTCTAATTGATTTTCTATTTTTGCTATACTGTGTAGCTTTGAAACAATAAATACATGGTTAAAGGATTTCGCTGTTACCCAAGATAAGTTTGTTTTTGTCGTGCCAGTTGTGTGTTTTCAAGGCTTAAAACTGCTGAACAGAGTCCGGTCAGCTTTAAAATAGGTACCCTTTTCTAAAATTTGAAAAATGATTACACGAATATGGTTCAATCATTTTCTTAATCTTTTATGAACTGGAAAAATATAAGCAATTTGAAATGACGTTGGTCAGTCGTCTGTTTACATGTATGGATTTATTTCTGCTGTCAACTGATCAGCTCTGGGAACACCATGCAGGGTATCGACTATGAATCTGTTGATGCTAAAAAAACACCTCAAAAATCTTCATGTTCTCATAGAAGTCGAGCAGCGCAGGTCCATAATCTTTCAGAAAGGGTATGCGGTAACTATTGCATGTCAATCTTGTAAGTATCATCTTTACTATGTTGCTTATACTTTATGTTATTCAGAGGCGTAGAGATCGGATCAATGAAAAGATGAAAGCACTGCAAGAGCTTATACCTCATTGTAACAAGGTGGATTTTTCTCTTATCTTTACCTTATTCCAATTAATGGTTCTGGCGACTTCATTTTATGTGATTGATCTGGAACCAGACCTTATGAATGGTTTGGTTATGTGGAGATGGCCTCTGGCTGCTAGATGTTAGTCAGGGTTCAACTCCCAAGGGCACTAGACCCCTCCACAAATCAACGAATCAGGCCGAAAGTCCTAGCCTAAGAGTTTTAGGCTAGGTGGTTCCAAACCCTAGAGGAGGTTCCTCTGATTCACGAATCAGAAAAGCAAAGAACATTGGTTTCAGAAACTCTTGCTTATATATTTCGAACTGTGGAAATTTCTATATCTGGAGCTGTAATTTGTTTTATCAAATTTGTTGGAGCAAATGGTATGATCGATGTATCTTGTCTAATTTTCAACTAAGGAAATTTTGCCGTCTCCTTTTTGTTTAACGTGCATCTTGTACTTTAGTGTACATCAATTCTCTTAGATTATTAATATTCCAAGAGTGTCTTTCTGTCAACTCAGTCGGATAAGGCTTCAATGTTGGACGAGGCAATCGAGTACTTGAAATCTCTCCAGTTGCAAGTGCAGGCATGTGATGAGATATCCTAGTCCTAGTTTATTGTTCCTTTTCTTCCTTTGATATTTCACATAAACTATTTTCTGATTTTGCAGATAATGTGGATGGATGGGGGAATGGCACCATTTATGTATCCTGGTGTCCAACATTACTTATCACCCTTAACTGCAACCCAAGTATCAGTACCATCTTTTCTCGGTTCCATGCAATTCCCTGAGATTCCACTGATGGACCAATCCAGAAACCCTCTTCTTGGTTCAAATCAATTCCCGCAGTGTTCTTCATCTGCCAACCCCATGCAACTGGATAAGAATTTCCAGCAATATTATGCAAGGCAGCTTAGCCTTCAACAAATGCAGATTGCAACGCAGGTTAGTTGGTTCATTTGTTCAATTTTATTGGTCAAGGGAGAAGCTTACATTTGTCTAATTCCTTAACTCATTTATCTTTTCATATAACCAAAAGATGATGCATCAGAGTCAGCGAATCCATGAACCTCCTGGCACTGGGAGTGTCGCTTGTGATGCAGTAATTCAATGCAACAATTCCAGTTTCGGCTAATCAGGTAACTTTAATACTCCTTATTTATGATTGTTTTAGAAAAACTGCATTCTTGGACTGATGAAAGCAAAAGCTGCTAACAAATTCCTTTTGAATCTTAGTAATTCTTGACTTTGAACTATAATAAATGCACTTTTAATCGTGAGAACTATGTTCTGATGAGTCTATGGTTTCTTCACAAATATCTAGCATATAAGATAGTAATATTTTCTTTACCATTTAAGACACTTAAGTGGGAACTTAAACAGCTATTAGTTACAACGTTATTGTGGTGTTTGCTGATTGATCTGTTGGGAATGAAGAAAAAAATCGGGCAATCGAATGCACAAATAATCACGCAAACTACAATACAAAATTTAGTGGCTCAGAGTGAGTGGTGGTTCCTCGTCTCCTACGTCCTCTTCCGCCATAAAGAAAAATCCACTGTTTTTGATGATCAATGTTACAAGATGAAGCTATTCCATATATTTAGGGCATCCTTCAAAATTTGAGAAATATTGCATTGATACCCTACAGGTCAGTTATGCGCAAAATCAGGCCCCATATCAGACTCCAATAACCAACTCTCATACCAATATCTCCTCCACCTTTGAGCATTTCATGCAGATCTTTGACTTGGGAATCATAAGATCTTAGTTTATATCTCGTGTTTGCAGACTGAAGAATTGTTCAAGACTTTCTGTGGGCCTCCACATAGTTCAGTTGCACCTTGCATGTGCAATAAAGTTGTGACAGCCACTGGAGAAACCTGGAAGACACTACAGGTCACGACTGCTGGCAGCTCAACTAAGGACGTAATGTAGAGAAATTTTAATTAATTCTTTCTTATAGAATTTGAGCTGCAACTATGGTTGTACTTATCGTATTCTTCAACATATGTTTGTATTGGATGTTGAGCCAGTCGCGATTTACAAGCATATGGGAACCTTAATGAGAACAGCTGGTTCATGAGATAATAAATGCTGCAATTTGTTGTTAATCTATCACTGATGTGCAGTTTACCAGATGTCTGATTCGTTGTATGATTCTTGAAGTATTACAATACTATTTCAGCCATCAAGGATTATAAGCCAATGATGTCATCGCATTATGTTATCCCAACAACTCTTATTTCCATTGTCTGGAAAATCTTATCTAGTACTACAAACTCGAGCTTCATATAGGATGTCCCACAGGTATCAGCAAGTCAAGTATTCGAGCTCATGCTTTTCTTGGAGATTCTTGGCCAGTGGAACAATGTAGATTGTTTTACATTTTTGTTGAGTAGTGAGAATGTACTTCTGTATTGAGAAGATCGATTCACTCTTTCTTGAAGCTCAATCTATCTTATGGATACACCAGTGTAAAAGAGGTTGCCCACCCATTTGTAGATATTTGGTGGGAACCTCCTCAGACCGTTACTCTCTCTTAATACGTCCAGATAATAATAGGTAGGATTATCAAGTGAAACATTCTAGGTTAGAGTTATTAAATCGCTTGAACCAATTAAAGACATTCCTAAAAAATAATTGTCAAGACAAATGACAAACTTTTCTTAGCCAGTTTTGACTTTCAGTGTACGAGAGAGAAAGATGTTCTTCATCCTTTTTTTGTCACAAACATTAGATTGAATTCCTTAAAAATATGCATGCCTTCAGCATGTCCTGGTAATTTTCAGTGTGTCTCATAGGCTCCATGAGAAGTTTGTGACAAAAAAGGTTGAAGAAAAAACTCTCTGACACGCACATTCAGTCCGACCATGCGATTTTGATTTTCCATTTTTTATTGAAAGACGTGCCATTTGGATAAGGAGAGCATCCTTTACTGTGTTCAGTAGCCTTTTTAGGTCCATTGATTGTACCCCAAAAGAAAGTAGGTAAATTGAAGGAGTTCGTAACTGAGCTCAAAAGAAACGAGGATTAAGAAAGTAAAGAACTTCTGTAACAGACGGTCATTGGGAATTGTCGAACAAAGAAACTTGGCTGATTGATAGAACAATGAAGTAACAACGCTCACGGGTCCTCAACTTATTTCACCATGCTTCTACCTGAACGTTCCTCCCATCATCACGGGTACCAAACACTCTTTCATTCCCTATGAACTCAAAAAGTAGAATCTATAAGAGCATGCCAATCCCGTTTAAGCTCACTAGATTCTCCTTCACATGGATGCCTCGTGGGTCAATCATGAGCTTCTCATTTGTATTGATGTATGGTCCTTGAGTCATATTTTTTTAGACAAGCTACCCATGGTGTTTCTGTCACGCATGAATTCATTGTTTATTTATGCCTCCTTGTTTATTCAATTCAAGGATATGCTGCCTTTTTTGGGTAATGCTCCTTTACTTTAAAAGGAAGGTCAGCTTGAAGCCCCCACCAAGAAATTGGCTTTGCTTTCATGTTGTTTCCAATTTTATCCTGATGGTGATTGGCATCATATCAATCTGCTCGGCGCCGGAATTATTGCCTCGGGCCATTTGTAGCGTTGACGGTCAAGAGAGAGAGAGTGAACCCAAGAATATGCGTGCAGGTAATATGCATGTGGGATGCTGCAAACTGAGAGACTGGCTTTTAAATGTTTCGATGTAGTTTTCCTAAGGAGAGTGATTGATGTCAGGGATGGGTCCATCTCAACATGGATACTATTCGGGTTTTGGTTTTCTCTCTACCATATCTTATTGTTATCAG